>VSDK01022313.1:44676-164321 GCA_009767595.1 Symbiodinium kawagutii | reverse complement strand
TCATCATCATCATCATCAACGCCATCATCATCATCATCATCATCATCATCATCATCATCATCATCATCAACGCCATCATCATCATCATCATCATCATCATCATCATCATCATCGTCATCATCGTCATACATGATACTGAGTATCATAGTCAATGATTGCAGCGCTCTTCATTATCCTGGTATAACTATAACTGACCATTCGCAAGTTTACTCACTTGCCATGAGCACCCGCCGTTCTTACCCACAGTTGTGTTTTGCGGTGACTCAGCATCAAACATAGGGGGCTAGGGAACAGCTGGACCTACCCTGAATCACCCGTACTCACCATGACTGCTCGCTATCCACCAACTTCCAACTCACCATCATCAGGAGTGCAACTGCATGGACTACATCAACTTACTCATACTCAACGCACCAACTTCATGCAACTCCGTAGTCAACTGACTAACAACTTCCTCATAGTCAACTCACAACTACATCAACTACCAACTCACAGTTGAGTAGTCAACTACATACAACTACATCAGTAGTCAACAACTATGAGGAACAACCACTTAACTACCTACTCAACTACCAACCTACTCAAAAACTGTGAGGAACCTACTCAACTACCAACCTATCAGTAGTCAACTACCAACCTACTGAACTACCTCTTAACTTCCTCAAATACCACCTCTAGAGCTCACCGCAGCTCCAGCCGCTCCTGTGAGTTGCTGGGAGAGCCACAGCTCCCCGCGACGGCTTCCGGTGGCGCACGGGCCTAACCAGCGAGTTGGATCAAGGCCCAGCAGCACTGAGGGATGATCACCAACCAAGTCATAGGGAGAACGATGTTGGTGGATGATTGCTGGTTGAAATAAGGGCCCTGTCTAGACCGGGTTCGTGTGCTGCTAAGGAAAATGTTGGTTGAAATAACCACTCATGAGATGTTCAACCAACAAGAGTCGTAGGGAAAACCATTTTGGTGGTTGTTGGTTCTTGGTGTTTATTTGTTGGCGTTTGCTCTTGGGAACTGATGTAAGTGTTGGGTTTTGTAGATCTAGTGTTTGTTCTTGTTGGGAATTATTGATCATCATTGGTCATTGTTGGGTATTGTCAATGAATTTGAGCGTTCCAATGGTCTTGTTGCTGATTGCCAACTATAGTGGGCACACGCTGTTTAATCATCACCAAACTGATGCGTGTTTCCCTCCAGCTCTTTGAAAGAAAACAGGTCACAAAAACATGAAATGCTCCACATGATTTTCAGTTTGCTGGTCAAACTGCTGAGCTTCCCATTTGGCTCAACCACTGGTAGTGTCTTGTAATGTTTTCCAGCAATCAACCATCAACCAGTGACAATTTACCATCAACCATACCCATGAACCATCCAATCATGATTAACCAATAGTCATAATCATGATCAACCATGATCAACCAATAGTCAACCAATTTACCATCAATAGTCATAGGAGTTGGATGATCAACCAATCGCCTCCAATCATGATTCCAAATTACCATCAACCAATAGTCATTCCAATTTACCATGATTCCAATCATGATTTTCAATGGAAAATATTCATAGGAATTGGATGATCACCCAATTCCACTGATGTAATTCCACCATTCTTGGAAAGCACTCCGCCAGAAACACCGCGGCATTGCTCCCTGAGTTTCCTGCACCCTGCCATCGCGGCCTGGGAGCCCAACACAAAAACGCTGGGGCTGTCCACAAGTTTGTACCCAACAGAACTGAGGCTTTTGCCAAGCTAAGAATCATGTTGTGCTGTGGAGGATTGGGGGTATAACCGGTATAACCCTTCACTTTCAAGAGGAACGTCAGTTTTATAGTTATGTCAGCTCCAAGCTTGATGAAGGGTTTCGCAAGTCGAAGCTGAAACCAGCTGTCTTGATGATCATGCAAATGGTCAAATGGTTCTACCAACTGTCATGACTCGTATTCTGTTCATGAACTGTATCAATGGCAATTAATGGCAGTGACGTATAGTGATCATTGCCATGAACCAGCTATACACAAGCCGCTCGATAAGCCGGGCAAGTATGGGAACAGCCATCACCAAAAAACACACGGAAAAATGCATTGCAACATTGAAAAAACTGATGCACCACACTGAAGTCGATTGCTGCTGAGTAATGCTTGAATCACCAACAGTAAATCACAGCCTGCGTGTGCTAAACATGGCATCATGATCATTGGTTTGGATGGTCAATTGGAACTGGCACCGACCCAAATCTGAACCAAGGAGCATTTATGGCTATTGCTTTACCCTGAGAGGGCCAGGAACCCCTCTGGCAAAACCCAACATGGATATACAGGTGCATTTGAATAAAAATAAACATTTATGTTAAAAACAAACATAAATACACATGTAAACCTACACATACCTAAAAACTTACATATAAATCATCATAAGCCTATGTATCTATAAACTTATATGTTATAAGCTATTTGATTTGTGTTTGATCTTCTGAGGCCTTCAATAGCTTAGTGCTGACCCAGCCACGCAGAACGGAGCTTGGGCATGGCATCTCTTCCGGCCGCAATCACTGGCCTTGGCCGCTCGCCAAGGCCCAGCAGCTGAGGAGCCTGGGTTGTACCATGCATTTCTATGGTTGATCTTCACCAGGTGAATCTATCAGCCTATGATCATCGCACGATGCGTGACCCATGTTTGGATAGGATCAATGATACCATGAATAAAAGATACAAGAATTTCACCGGGGGTTCATGGGTTATGAGTTTAAGTTGACGGATGATGACACTCCCGTTTCTTTGCCAGGTACTATAGCCGCGCCACAATCAATCAGCCACTGGCAATGAAATGATTCCGCTGGTATAAGGCTGTAACGACTAAAATCCTAGCTGGCAGCAAAACAATCCTAAAAAATGGATGTTTCTTGGCATAAGCTGGCAGCAAAAACAACCTTGAAGATGTTTTAACAAGCTTAAAACAACCTTTCTTAGCATCAAAAATGCTCTGCCTTACAAATCCACCTGTCCAGCTTGGCCGACCTGTCACCTCCAAACCAGGCAAAAGTAGCTTTCGGGGTTGAGGTCGAGCGAGGAAAGGCTCCCTTTTTGAGCCCTTGGAAACGGTGATCCACGGCCAGTTTCAGTCATGACTATCCTGGTTCCGATGATCATCAATCAAATCTGGTTGGTAGTTGAATCACCCCCATGTAAAAATTAGCCAACCAATCAACCATTTGAAACTGGGGAAAAAACATGTTCATAACCACCAACCAGAAATCAAAGTCAGAAAAATGTTCAAAAGCAGTTCCAGCATATGTAGTTTAGACACTCCCATCCTCTGTTTAGGCGTCCTGGTGAGCTACCGCCATCATGGCGCTGAAAGCCAGCAATTGACAATCCGCCGTGCGCGCATCATTGATTGAGTGGGCACAGCGATTCAACCATGATCGATCATTGTCAAAACATTATTCAACATGATCATTCACCCTGGAAACGCTGCGCAGCTGCAGCTGAAGCACACTGAGAGATGCCGTGCACGGAGCACCGCCTGGGCGGAAAACATGTGCGCCAATGCTGGTACCTGGGATTTACTGGGTAAATAGCTCGATGATCAGTGGTCAATTCTGGCGGATCACCAATCAACTTTGGTTGGAATGTTGGATAAGTACAAATCTATTAATACTGCGTTGGTTAGACGTCGTGGTTGATAAGTGGTACTTGGATGCATCGAAACACAGTAAATAGCCTCCTTGCTTGGACTAACCCCTATCAAATCATGTTGAATGTCATAAATTGCAAAGTGGGGATGCACATACCAGCACTGGCTGATCAATGCTAAATGCCTTGTTTGATTGTGTTTGATCGTTGGATTCTGGTTTACCCGTGGCTGCTTCATTAATGCTTAATCCTGGTGGTTCGTGACCAGTTCGTGACCAACTAGCTGAATCACCGGGGCATCAAATGAACCCTGCTCTACTAGCGATTGATGGTTCTAACCGCCTTTTACTGGCGGTATGACCATGTTCGATACCGCTTCGCAATTTCAGAGGGCTTTCTATGACAACTTCAGCCTGGACCTGGAGTCGTTGGGTAATCTGCTGGTAGCACCACATCTGCTATCACTGTGGGATTCGACGAGCCCCTGCACTTCCTATCGACCAAACTAGGTACCTAGCTGTTCCGACGTGAGTCCGACGGGTCCCAATGGTTGCTTGGAGATTGACATGACCCTTGCCAAAGCATTCTCAAACGTTATCTTAAGTTGTGCATGCAAGTAACAGGTGCGATCAATGAACTGCTGAACATCGAACATATATATTCTACTGTATTCTGAGATTCTGAACCATCCGTTTCTGCAATGTTCATTGTTACTGGACGAGTAATTCCTAGTATTGGCTACGCCAAAGGCTATTGATGTCAATCAATCCATGAATGTGATCCACGTTCGAGAATAAATCCCCGTTGTTGTTGTTGTGATTTCTTGATCCCTATGATCCTTGCTAATTAATTGCGAAAATCCCATTATTAGCAAACTTAACCCCATGATGGATGGTTGAGTTGTACGTTTTATTGTTAATCCCTTCAACCATTGCTATGAATTCATGAATGGCCAAGCCCAAATTGTTGGTTAACCCACAATCCATATGATAGTCAAGTCATAAATGCTTAACCCACGTCAACGGCATCCTCAATGGCAAAAACATTCAGGTTTATGTATATCATTGTGCTACAGGTTGGTCCTAATCCCTTCTGCTCCTGATCATGTTAAATATGGCTATGGGTCAGAAGCCTGTACCCCTGGTTCCCTCTGTCATTCGCCCTTGTTTTCCCGATTATTCTTGGTGAACTCCCCCATTCCTCGGTTGGTTAACTGCTTGACCAAGCTCGCCATGTAGTGGTGACGCGGATCAGCCATCACCCGGCCTCCGACGGAGGTGTGACATTTCCTGCACGGGACTGGTTGGGAAGCGACCCCAGTGAAGTCGAGTGACAGCGTGGTGGTTCATTCAGCCACCCAGGGACCATGGCAAACCACCGCTTCACTATCGAAACTTCAGCCATCAGCACGTGGCAGCCATGTTCAACTCATCTTGACCTGGTCCCCCACCAAGATGTGTCTCAATTTACGTGGAATTCAACTGTTACCTAAAGAAGCAATGTACCAAGAATTTGTGGGACGCAAGGGAAAAGACTGTCTTTTCCCTTAAGTTAGGGGAAAAGACTGTCTTTTCCCAAAAAACCCGTATTTTCCCCCAAATCCATACTTTGGGGGTCTTAGATGGTATTTGGCTTCTATATTCCTATATCTTAAGCTGTCTATACTCAGTCCCAATTGTCTTGCCACTTCAGACTTAACTCAGTGATTGTGCCACAGTGCCGATTGCCATGCTGGATGATCATCCAGCCTTTGAATTTACAAATATATGGGCTAAGTATACAATCCCTTGCCCGCTCCAAGAGCTTGCAGATTCCCAAAGAGTGGAAACACCCAACTCCCAAACCTGTGTGAACTGGAGGTGCTGACCTATATTTTGATGGATTTTGATAGTGCCACATCATCCTAAATCCAGATAAAAGGAGTTCAACATGTTTTTTCATGATTTATTTGCGGGAAAACATCGCTAACCCGTAGAACCCGTATTTACCCCGTATTAACCCGTATTTATCCCGTACTTAGCCCGTATTTTCCCCAAACTCGGAAAATACAGTATTTTCCTAACCCGTAAAAAACCCGTATTTACCCCGTACTAACCCGTACTAACCCGTAGGGAAAATATGGGTTTTTCAACCTCCATTTCAAACACAGGCTGCGCTCCATTTTGATGAAGACAACAACCTTCCAGCCCTTTTACTGTGATCACTTTCATTTTGCATATTTCCAATGCACTGTGAACTGCCAATCGTGACTTACCCTTGCTCAGCATTTGGGCACTTTTGGTTTTGGGGAGTCTTGTAAAGAGTCCGTATGCTCAAAGGATAATTGGGAGGGAAAAAGACAGAAGATTGAGTTTATGGAGTCAGTGGATGGGTTTGATACATACAGATATTGTGTTGATTAGTTGATCACGTATGCTCAACACACTTGCATGGTGATCATATACCAGAATCTCGAAATTGTTGATTTTGCAGAATTTGCAAAATACCAACTTTTGGAAAAGACTGTCTTTTTCCAGAAAAGACTGTCTTTTTTCAAGAACCCACAAATTCGTGGGACATTGCATCTCCTGGTAGGCCCTATGATGAATCTCCTACTTGCGTGTGTTAAAGACTGGTACAACCTTCAACCAGGAAAAATGAGAGAAGACACCAAACAACTCCCAAATCAACATCTTGGACCTGGAGGAACACAGTTTGTGGCTGTCCACCATGTCTCCGTGTTTCCCAAACAATGGAAGTACGAGTTCTCCGATCAACTGCCATTGGTTTCGACATCTTTCTACTCAACATGATCATGAAAAGGCGGATAAAGTCAGGTCCAAAGACTTCATACCCTGAACAAGCATAACATCAACAAATGCCCCATGACAAGTGAATACCGCTGATCAAAAACTGGCGGCTGCATGTCCAGGTGTCTCGGTTTTAAGTGGCTGGGTCACCAGTTTGAACATGGCAGCAGAAAAAGCAGCTCTCTGTGGTCTCCGATGTTTCAGTAGCCATGTTGGATTTTCGGTCAGATAACCAAAGGTTGGATCTAAACATGCTTAAAACCAGCCATGGCCATGACGACTGCTTCCTGGCTTCCCTCTTGGACGACGGTCGTGTTAATAATTACTAGGGAAAAAAATGTTTGAAACCACCAACTAGCTAACGTTGTTGTCGATTCACACCTGTTGGCCACCCCAAAAATGCAACGCATCAACACTGTTGGAAAGATAGTAGGTGTGTTCATCATGGCGAATCATCGGTGGGTGCTTAAACCAAACTCGTCATCAAAAATATGCGCAAGTCAACCAACATACCATTCGTGCTTGGGAAAAAAGTCCATCAAATCACCAACTAGTGGTTGTTTAACCATTCTTGTTAGCTATTATACCCTACTATCAACATACTGTTGGTGGTTATAGTTATAAGTTATAACACCTAAACCCCTCTAAAACACCTATGAACCCCCCAAGAACCCCCTATGAAACCCCCTACAACCAACCAACCAGATCACCATTCTTCATCATAGACACATTTTCCCGCCTGCGTTGCCTGCATCGCTCGGACGACGGGCAGGAGACCTGGAGTGGAAGCACGGTGTGCTGGCAAAATCATGGGATAGAAACCAACTATGTTGGTATATCACAATTGGTCACTATTCTAAAACAGCTAGTCAGCAATTGTCAATAATGTCTAGTTGGTTGGTGGTTTCAACCCCTATGAAAAAGATGCTTGTCAACCAACCATTTGTTAATAACTACTAGGGAAAATAACAAATGTTTGGAACCACCAACCAGCAACTATGTTGGTATTAGGTGGTATACTGCGATATAATAGTAGATTACTTATAAGTATACTAGTCCTAGTTGGTAAAGCATAAGTATACTTATGAGTAGATGCAACTATCATATAAGTATGCTAGTTGGTTTGTATAGTTTAGGGTACCACCAACTTGTAGTTGGTACAACCAACTCATACTGCGTTGGTATGCTAGTAAATGACTTATGATGTTGGTGCACAAGTTGGTAAACCAACTGGTAAAATGACGAGTTATGATGTTGGTGGTCATGTTAGTAGAGTAGCACGTGATACCAACTTGTGGCAAAATCATAGGTATAACCACGCAGCACTGGTCTGCCCAACTCCTATACTACTAGATGTAAGTTGGCATCAGTGATACCAAACACGCAAGATGCCGGTTTCTCACCCGCCAGCTGTGCCATCCGATGCCCCCGCGGCGCACGCTCCGGACAACCTCTGCGAGCTCACGCTCTGCCGTAGCTCCTGGACCCCTGGAACACCCACGGCCTAACTGGTGGCTTTGAAGGCACCCATAGGGTTTGGGATGGCTACGACTCAACGCTCAACGTGGTTAAGGTTTATTCAGGATGATGATGATGATGATGATGATGATGATGATGATGATGATGATGATGACGTAAGTCAAGTACAATTCAATCATCATTGAGCCAATCCAGTATTCATGATGGTCAAGGAGCGGTTGCTGATGGTTGATAAATGGTTGCTAAATTGAAAAAAATGCATAATGAGTCATGAGCGCAGGCGGGTTCATGATGGATAATGAATGGTTGATGATTGCCGTGAGTGTTACCCATGAACAGTCTGTGAAACAAACCGCTACTCTCAAAGAAAATATGTTCAGGGAGCCATGACATACCACATGTAGCTATGAGATGTTCTGAGTAATTGGGGATACGCTATGATATGCTATGATACGCTCGCATTTCACATTAAGAAATGGCAAAAAATACCTCCGGTATATTCAATGACCATGTTGATTGTCTGGTCTGGCGCAGTGTTTTCAGCAAGTTGGGTTTCTACTTGCGACAAGCCGCCTCCCACTGCTGTTGCAGGAAGCATCTAACAGTTGAGCTTTGCGGATTTCGCTCAGGAGAACATCTCAATCAAGTTCAAATGCGCTTGGAACAATCTGATGGCTTCATCAACAGCCACAAGTTGCTAGTTTCGAGCATGTTGACGATGACTGATCCAGGTCAATGACAAAGAAACCCGGTTGAGCGGGTTTATGGGCACCCTCAATGTCACTTCATGTCACTTTCATCGATACCTGCAATCCATCAAGGTACATTGGCGGCCTGGTCCAGAGCTGACTGCTAGCTGCCTGTGCATCACCTCCACCAGCCATCAACATGTGCCCACCTGGCTGCCCTGGCACCGCGAGCACCTGCAACGTTGCACCATGCTGAACGGGCCAAGGCGCCACTCATCCAGCACCGTTCTCCTCACGCCGCCGTTTGCGGCCCTGGGATGCCCTCTCCAAGGCCCGTACCAAGCACGACACCGTGTGGTTCACCGGAGCTGCGAGGCCCACCTTGGCCGCCTCCGCTGCTATGGCACCGTTGATGTTGGCGATCTCGCAGGGACGATTGGCCAAGAAGTCCTGCAGAGAAAGACTGGCGGGTGGTGGAACAACCCATGGTTAGTTAGGGATTATAATGGTTGATTAATAGTTAATATAATAATAGTTGATTAATTAATATAATAGTTAATAATGGTTCATTAGGGATAATAATGGTTGATTGTTACTTAATAATGGTTGATAATGGTCAAAACCAGTGGTTGATATTGCAAGTACTGGTTGTATATGGTCGTAATAAGGGTTGATTGTGATGATTGCTGGTTGATGGTTGAACTGAGCCGTCATGAAACATATGCGAAAGTCAACCAGCTAACCAGTTGGTAATTCAACATAATACGTTTGGGAATGTAACACATGTTTGAAGCCACCAACCAGAAGTGCCTGTTTCCCTATGTTTCCACCTTCTTGAATTCAAGAATTTTAGCAAAGTCGAAACACACGGAAACAGACCCTTATATGCAACCTGCGAATCCCCTCAGATTCAGATATAAGCTGTGTTTTGTGAATTCTGTCTCAGTACATCTACCATTCCTGGGGCTTAGCCTACGTATCAAGCAACTTGGCTAATTTGGGCGCCCTTGTTGTAAGACTGTCTGCTGCAATCTTGCGCTTCTTATCTGAGTGCAATCGTCTTGAATCTCAACATATCAATCGTATCAATCAGGTGATTTGATCACCTGCCTAAACCGGTCCTGCAACATTGATGGCCGGGCTCCTGCTACCTTCTCATTGAAACTGGATACATGGGCCTCCACATCGAAATCGCCTGGCACCCAGTACACATGTTGACCTAAGATGTGATGGTTTCCTCCCGAAAAGGAATGAGCTGAGTGCATGGTTAAACAAATCCAATTATGACACGATGGACAAATGCAACAATGACTATGGTGAACAAAATCTTTGAGGGAACATCATTTCATGCTAAAGCAGTCAAACAAGGTGTAAATCTATATAGGGGGAACAATTTGTAACAAATGTAGCGACCAGTGGAGGTTTTGAGTTTCGAGGTCGCACCTGACAGAATTTTCTTAGTCTTTGCTACCTCGAAGACTTCACGAGCACATGCCATGGCAACACTTCTAGCAGATTCATCGGCCATCATCTCGCCCACCGTCGTTCCGCAAATGGTGCAGCAAGCGCTGTTGGCGCAGTTGTTGATGAGCTTCTTCCAAATCACCTCCGAGCTAGTCATTCAAGGCATTCCCCTTCCGCACCCCTCAATTTACGCTGGTTTTCGCAGGTAATCGATAGGAAGGAAGCCAGGGGGGGGTCTCACGCAGGGCAACTAGAGCTGAGCGTGGTGGAATCATCCTCTATTAGTATTCATAGCAGTTGATCTTGGATGCTTTGGGGGCCCCCCTATTACTTGCGAAACCACCAAATCAACAGCAAGAAACAAGGGAAACAACATCAGTTCTTGATGCTTGACCACCAACAATGGTCAGTCATCTCTGTGGAAGCTCAATTGGATCCAAGTGGTAGGTTGAGGCATACATCCTACGAATCCCTTTGACAACAATCGCAGGGGTTCCTAACAACCGCAACAACAACAACAACAACAACAACAACAGCAGCAACAACAACAGCAGCAACAGCAGCAACAGCAGCAGCAGCAACAGCAGCAACAGCAAGAGCAACAACTGCAATAAGAGCAATATGAGCAAAAAGACAAAGCTGATTGGCTGGTACAGCCCTCACAAATAGCAACAAATCCGACGAGAAGTTCCATGGTTGACCATGACAAATAACGATGACTATACTTCAAAATGACCAAACGATGGACCCTTCAATGACCACAAATGATCCATCAAATAAAATCATAACTATTTCATTAAATGATATTTGTTGTTTGATTTCAGTGGCGATTCAGCATAAAGGTGATTCACATCAGTCCCAAAGATTGGCGATGTAGAACCCTTAGAAGTCCTGACACCCTGCCTGCCTGCTGAATATCATCTACTGCTTCAGTCAGAAATCCGGACTCTTCCCAAGCACGCACGATCCTTTGCAAAGAACTTGAGTTCGTATCTGCCTTCATGCCACCAATCAAGATACGTCCAAGGTGTTCATAAAACGCATGCCCAGGCGACTTCATGCAAGCACCAAAATTGCTGGCAACTCCAAGAAAGACGCGCTCCGAACCTAGGAGCCGTTCCAGAATGTCAGTGCTTCCCAAACCGTTTTGGATGGAAAGAACCAGGCCATCCTCCTTCAAAATACTTCTGGCCAATTGAGCTGCTTCAGCCACATTGGCAGCCTTTGTGGCAATAATTGCTAAATCAAAGTCACCAGTCTTCGGACAAAGAGTAGTGGCAGCAATCTTGGAAACTCGAACTTTTCCTGTGGCTTCTTCGACTCGTAATCCCTGGGAATTTATTGCCTGCACGTGCTCCTCCCACACATCGATGGCTGAGACTTCGTGATGTTCCGACAAGAAAGCAGCATAGATGGAACCCATGGCCCCGCAGCCTATCACAGCAATCTTCATCGCTCGTTCCGGATCGGAGTTGGATGAAAAACTCCGCAACTTGAGCCTCCAAGTATTCTTGATCATTTATTTGCCATCATTTGACCAAGCATATCAACCATCAGGTGCCTTATTAATCCTCTTTCCCTCCGTATGCACTGACCAGCAGGCGATTCTCAAAGAGGCCATTGCCACACTTGGCTTGCTCAAGCCAGTGGACCAACAACATGGGATCGGTTCCGAGGTTATCCCATACTATACCAGCCCTTTGGTGGCTTCTGATCCCGGGCATGGAATAAGTGCCATCCCCAAACTGTGAAACCAACCAGTTTGTAAAGAAATTGGTATTTGTCAAAGTGGGGTCATCCTTTACTAGTCATTGACAATAGCAAACCCACCATTTGTCGTGGTTCCCCATGGCTTGAGAAACCGTCGCTATCCCCATGGACCCGCAACCTCCGCAGCTCCCTGCTGATCCCATCCCCAACCCACGGACGTCGCTCCGCGGCTCCTCCAATTCCCGGCGCACGGAGCTCAGTTCAGTCGCTTGTTGCCCCTGCGTTTCATGGGCCTGGCAAAAGAGTTTCGGAGTCTTCAATGATGACATGGGAAGGAGAAATCAGAGAGTGGGGAAAACTGATAACATACATGTATTGTATACATAATGTGTTTATATCATATGTTAATAGACAAATAAACACATATATCAATATATATATATATATATGTAAATATAAATATATATATATATATCAAAAAAGATATATATATATATATATATTTACAGTAATATATATATATATATAAATAAAGTAATATATATATAAATATATATTAAAAATACTATATATATATATATATATATATATTCATATATATATATATATATAGTATGTATTTATTTATCTATTCTAAATGCATGATGCAATTTATAAGTGGATAGTGGACCTACAGTTGGTCGTGTTCCAACCTCCTATCAATGGTTGGTGGATTTTAACTACCAAATTTGTCCAGAAAGTAACAATTGTGCTACCGTATCTGACCCCCAAAAAAACACCAAGAATTCTGACCCCTGGTTGACAATTACATTTGGGAAAATAAAGAAATGTCAATCAAACCAGCAGTTGAACCATTGTTGTTGATTATGATCCCGAGGTCCTTGACGTGGTAGCCCACCCCCAGCGACGGCGAGCCGCCGCAAGAGTGGACTGTTCCACAAGCGAAAAGTCTGATGTCCCCAGCCCAGCAATTCACTGAGCAAAATGAATTATCCTTCTGTCATAGCCGTTCGCAGTTGTCTCACATGAGCCATCTTGTTTCGAGCACGTGTCGATGCTTTGTCGTATGAAGTTTCGCCAAAAACGTCAGCAGAACCATTCACTTCAAGGTCAGGTGTGTCCTCACTCGTAGCCTTGGAATTTTTCGCAAAGATACGCAGAAGTGCAGCAATCGTTTTAGCCTGAGAGGGAATCTTTGGTCGAAAAGAAGGTCCCCGACCCAGTTTCCAGCACCCCAGCATGTACAGGCTCTTGGCCCGATTACGCTTGAAGGATGGCACAATTGCCTGAGGAGTCAGCGCAATCACACTGTCAAAAAGGTTTCCAAAACTATACCCCAACTCTCCCAGGGTGACACCCCAGGTAACCGCAGATTGCACACTGCCAGGTGTAACCAGTTGTTTGACCCCAGGCTTGACTTCTCTAACCACAGGCAGGAATCGCTGGAATGTCAAAATCCAACTCACAGCCATTTCCACCCAGCTGATGCCAGTGATAGTGTTCAAAGGCCCTTCCGTGGTTTCTTCCCATCTGCAGTCGCTCAACCATTGAAACATGTCAATTGCATTCTGATGTCCATATTGGCAGAAAGACAAAAAGGAACTGTCAGCATCTTCCGGGAAAACCCAAGTAGCGTTCACCTCCCAGTTAGCAAAAGCATTGAAGAGGTTCTCCTTGGTGTGCAGCGGTTGCTGAATGTCCCCACTGGTCTGTTCCGCAATGATTCTGGCCTGTTGCAGTTGAAGATGTAACTGAAACACTCCGGCAAGAAGCTCTTGGTTCAGTTGGGTCTCCTTCGCTTGTTGAGTGAGAGATCCCACAAAATCAGGCAGCAAATGATGGCATGCTGAATTGGCAGCGGCATCTGCAAGCACATTCCCGATGTGCCAGTAACGCTGCAAAGGGTCATGGATAGTGGCCAACTCGACATGCGCCTTCACCTTGTGCAAAGACCAGGGAGCATGGCGATGGGACCAAATCTGCAGCAGCAAGTCAAAGTGTTCCATCTGCTGGAAGCGGCAAACCTGATCCGCCTGTCGCACCTTGTTGATCATGTCAATGCAAGCTTGGGAATCAGTATGAATAACCCCCCATTGGAAATGAATCACGATATAGCAAATGGCTTCAAGCTCAGCTCTCAAAATGTCTTGTTCCCCTTGGGTACGTGAGACAAGCATGGGTTGCCAGCCTGTAACAACACCGGAATGAGTGACAAAAAGGTCAGCTTGTTGAACACGTGTTTGGTCATCAGGGCAAGTATCAATCATGATGGAAAAAGCAGAAAAACGGCATGAAGGAAAGGATGGAAAAGCACATGATCCATCCGTTGACCAGTGAATCAAAATTCCCTGCTGTTTTAGATGAACAATCCGAAGTCTCAGCGACTCAGCAACCTCCGGGTGAGCATGACGGAAGTGCAGGGTTCGATGCCAAGAGGCCATAGGATGCTCGACCATGAATGGGAATTCTGGAAACTGAGTCCCTTCCAAGTCCTCAACCAACTTTGCGAAAGAAAGCCTTGCGTCATCACCTATGGGACATTCCAGCAGCCTGTGACGGCGTGAATCAGGTTGGGTGCAAAAGGAACAACAACCATCCGCATCATCACACCACTTCTCCTTCTGAGTTTGCAGTTGGAAGCCCCAACCAATCTCACGCAAAAGCTGTGTTTGATCACTCTGGGAAAATTGTTTCAAAACCATGATTGTGTTGGTGCGATCAAGGTGCCCACAGTGAAATGCCGAAGTGCGATTAGTATGCATCATGACATGATCTTCTTGCCAGGTACTGATTAGGAAACGCGTCAGTCTCTTGCAGCTGACCTGGGTAAAATCGAAAAATTCAAAGGCTGAAACTTGAAGGACCCCTGTCTTGGAAATTCTCCAGTCTATCAAGTTGAGCATGTATCCCAGGGCAGTGGCTGGGCCCCGTACATCTTTCAAGTTACCATTGAACTTGGATGCAATTGACAAAAAACACTGCTTCTGTAGGCAAGAACATCGCATAAGAAAACGTCGTGCCGCCTTAATGGCCTGAAGGATCATACAAAACTCAGGGTCAAGGAGGGCAGCAGGGTTCATCAAGAGAACCACACTTGGTGACATGGCATGGGAAGGTCCTACCAAGGCACGGGCTGTCTTGCTACGAATCTTTGTCAAAACTGCATCACTAATGGGTCTGAGTTCAGAACCAAACAAAAGCGAAGGAAGAATGCTGGAGCTAATCATGCGAGACTTGGTGACTAAATCATGTGGCATGACTTGCAAACGCTGCACTCTACTCAGGCTGGTGTCGATACGCTGTTGAGTAATTCCCAAAAGTTGCTGACCTGAATACTGCATCTGGTGACCTAGGTCAGCAGCAGAAGTGACCCTCTTGATACGTTGACCAGCAATGGGAACGAGTTGGTCGGAAATCAAGGCAGCATGATCATTGCGGGTAGCCCAGAACCATGTCTTTCGGAAATCGACAAGGACCCCTGCAACATCCGTCAGAACAATGGTGTTGGTGACCACTTCTGAATGCAGGGATGGTTCAATCAAGCTCCAAGCCCAATTGTCGGCGTAAGCCGAAATGGACAACTGTGCACTTTCTGGGACAAGAGATTGCGTCATGCACACCCAAAAACCTGCCAGCGTAATCATAACTAGCACACTCATAGTGTCTCCTT
Organism: Symbiodinium kawagutii; assembly: GCA_009767595.1. Lineage (NCBI taxonomy): Eukaryota > Dinophyceae > Suessiales > Symbiodiniaceae > Symbiodinium > Symbiodinium kawagutii. The sequence continues at coordinate 148,890 of VSDK01022313.1, read as the reverse complement.
CAGGGAAACCAGTGAAGGTGGCCCCTGCTTCATAAATGGATCCATCAAGTAGCCAAAAACGAAGAAGTTTCCCCAATGATAAAATCCACTGCTGCAGGATTTTCACCGGCACACCAAAGATTTTCATGGCTTGAAATCCGTAAGAGAACTTCAACATGTTGAAACACTTGACAAGATCCAGGCACATGCCTGATCGCGGCACACCAGCAGAACGAGCTGACTCGACAGTGAACTGAGAAGCATATGCAGCATCTGAAACGCCACGATGTGGCAAAAGGCCACTAACCCCAGGCGGCAGCCAAGAGTTGATGTAGGTGCTCACCTGTATGTATATAACCTTACACCAAACTCTGTACAACTGAGGTAAAACCGTTATCGGTCTGGTCTGCGACTCATTAGGTGTATCAGGTGTTTTTGCCAGTGGCCTGACAATTCCAACCATGAACCAATCAGGGTAACCTGTTGAATACTGATCCATGACCTCAGCCAGCGACAGCAGGGCAGGGGAGGGGAGCAACTTGAGCTCCGATGAGGAAACATGGTCAATTCCCCTAGCACTGTTGGATTTCAATTCCTTGATGGCCTTAGTCCAAAGGGAAATGTCTTGCATGTTGACCGGAACCTCTTGATGCGGTGGCAGCGAATCGACCAGCGAATGCAAACATGCTAGGTCCTCATCAATGTCAAAAGAATCCTTATCTCTTTGCCAAATAGGATTCCAGAAAGAATTGAGGCGACCCGCAATCTCTCTAGGTTGTATCCACCATTGTTTTTGTTCCAAGGAGCATGTGGAATCCAGGGTACAAGGACCTGAATCAATCACAAGATGGTCTGGGAAGCTTTCAAGGAGGACACACTCAACCCCGTTGAGAAAAATAGGCATGTAAGGGTCGATCCGCATAAGGTCATCTTTATCACCGTAGGCCTCCCAGTGAAAAACCCCATCTTGACCGGAATCAATGGGAACCAACACTACTTCAGTGTCAAGCTGCGTAACAAGTTCACGTATGGGAGGATTGGCTGGTCCTCGCACTTGTGCAAATGCACGTTTGTTTCTCTGAAGTTTGTCAAGGTGTTGGAGATATCTTTCCCGATTGGACCAAATCTTGGCATCTGAGTGAAGGCAAGCCTGAACATGAAACCGCAAATACTGAGACACATCACTAAGCCAATCTACTGAAGGCAACGGGTGCAAAGTTGGGAAAGGGAGGACCTCTGCAACCCAATGAAGAAAGGACCCCCCAAAAGCATTGCATTTGCGAATGACACTCCACTCCTGTTGCATTTCAAGGATGGCTTGAGACGAAGCTGGTTTCTTTTCATGCTTCCTCAACCGATAAAGCAAAGATTCAACTCGACGGACCTGTTTGATTTTTGCCCGAGTTTTCATGTTGACAATTTCAGCGTCAGGGTTAAAGATGCCATGGCATGCTTGCTTGACAGGTAGCAAAATGGGAGCAGTGATCAGCTTGGATTTCTTACATCTTCCCCGGTAGGCTTTTGGCAACTTATTCACTCCACCTGGGACCTCATGTGACTGCAAGACACAATGGAAGTATTCCTCAATCTTTTCCCCCCATTCCTCAAGGGTATCTGCCTGAAAATCATGAGCTGCATCAGCCTGTGAGTCAGGCAAAACTTCGGTGATTCCTAGATCGATTACCTGTTTGGGGGCACGAAAGATCTGTCGATCAAAAGCTCCGCAAGGCAGATCCAGCCTGAAATGGACGGGCTGGTGAGTGGCCACCCATTCTTTGCCTAGAACTTGGATAGACCGCAAAAATGGTAGCATCCGTGATGACAGAATGGCATTGTCAGGCGAGGTAACACTCCCACATGTGGGTGGATAAGGCTCATTGTACATTTTTGGGTATGCTTCACACAACGATTGGCATCCATTGGCTTTCATTTGCTTCCAAACATCAAAATGATCAATCGGCATGTTGAAATCACCAAGAATCAAAAAAGGTAAGTGACTGGCAGAGACTCGCTCATACACAAATTGCAAAAGCTCTTGGTTATACTGAATACCATCTTGACTAGCCATGGGTTTACAATAAACAACGACAAGCTGAAAAGCACAATCGGCATGATGAATGACACAGTGCAGGTATCTGGAAGCCATGAGCCAACGGTCTGGAATCTCCTCATGTCGGTATCGGCATGTCAAAGTGGTGCAGAGAGCAACCCCTGCAGCCATTCCTTTCTTACATTCTTTGACGGTGACCGTATGTCGATGTGGTTTGACTGGAGCCGACCAAAAACTTCGAAAACCAATCTGCTTCATGGAATGACCAAAGGAACTTTGCATGGATTGCGTGGCCCCAGTTTCAGCTAGGGCCAAGAAATGACTATTGGTAAGCGAAACCAATTCCCCCAAGGTTCCAGCTTTAGCATTCAGAGAAGTAGGATTGACCAAACAGAAGCCCAGGTCACTGGAACTAGGCCCCGGATGCGTGGCTTCTCCAAAACGAATCCCTGAACCCAACAGTGGTCGCCACTCAAATGGGTGGCTGGAGTGTCCCTGAACAGAAGCTGTCCTGTCATGAGACAAAAACTGTACAAGTAAAAGCTTTTCTCGAGAACACACAGTCCTCATGTGCGTGTGGCCTTGACCGGTAAGGGATGTCAAAACCAACAGGGATCCCAAAAAAGAACCCTTGGTGGTCAAGGCCGTGCGGTCACACCGTCAACCCATCTCCTCATCACCCTCACTGGGCGTTTTTCGCTTAGTAGTGCTGATCAACAGGGCTTTGAGCTCTTGAATCGAGGTGTCAAATTGGCGACCCTGCTGCTGAATAGTCTGAGTAAATGAGCTGTGCAGTTCACTCCTGAAAGATTGCAGTGTGTTTTCCAGGTACTGTCGATTGCTGCGTTCGGATGACTGGACATCTTTAGCAAATTTCTGAAAATCATCCTGTTGGGCTTGTTGAGACTGATGCAGGCTCTCAAGCTTCTGTTCCAGTTGTTGGAGTCGGTTGTCTTGACCTGCAAAACGTTGTTCAATTGGGCCAGGTGCGGATCGAGTTGAGTCTTTGAGTCCTCCATTTCCCTGTGTTCCAACAAAATTGGCCCATGGATCTCCTAACAACATGGATGAATCACTGGAAGAAGATGCAGCTTTCGATGAACGGCTTGGCTGTGGACCTGCAATGATAGGAGAGGTTCCATGATTGGATGATGGCTTCACTTCACGTATGATGACTGGATTCCCATTGAATGCCAAAGGGGAAGATTGTGGCGGTGAACGATCAGTTCCTACAAACCATGCTTTGGGTCCAATTGGTCGTAGCGCACGAATCTTCCAACCTAGATGCGCAGCCCACTTGGTGATCATATCTTTGCTTGTACCAAAAGGTACGTTTTCAACTTTGAATGTCAAACTGGTATTGATGTCTTCAGGAATCTCAGCATTTGGGTTGATGATACGCCAGGACTCAGCAAAATGAGATTTGTGAACACGAATAGCCCAACGTCCCTTGATCTTGGTTTGGCCTGCAGCATTGGGAAGTTTCGCAACCAAGATGGTGATATCTGCAGATGATTTTGGGTCCACCCAAATGAGCTTCCAATCTGGATGGAGCTGGCCTGCATTGGTTTTGGGGGTAATCCATATGGGGCACTGAATGCCTGTCTTGCACAGAAAGGCTGCTGCCTGATCTTCATCAATAATACCATGCATCTGAACACTTGTGGCGGTGGCAGGCGAAGTGGGGGTTCTACCAGCTCTAAAAGACCGGCCCCAAATCGATTTCAGTTCCTGACCAAGCTGAGCCTTGAAAAAACCCCCTGGGTTCTGAACAATGCGACTCCATTCATTCGTCCAATCTTCCTTGTTGGCTGTGATGGCAACCATCAAAGACTTGATTTCATCGACCTTGTGATCATGCATCTTGCAAACTTGAAGTTTTCGCTGGCCTAGCTGAGCAATGGAACATGCAACCAGAACTGACCGACCATGTTCATCCACGCACGGGACTGCAAGGCGAGAAATGGACAGCCTCGACTCACATGGTGTGTCGCCAAAAATGACTAATCCCAGTTCATCTGTGGATACCTGATCACCGGCTCGCAACCATGCCAATGACTGCTCTTGAGACATGAGAATGAAACCACTGGCATTGGATTCAATGGATCCCAGTTGTTTGGCCGGGGAACCATCCTCATTCACAAAGTACCCATCCAAGACCGTGTAATTCTCTGGTAATGGGTGATTCATCTGTTTTTTCTTGATCTTGGCTTGATAGGCAGCAGCACTAGAGGCCTTGGATTTGATAACCGGCAGCTCTTCCCCAATCTCTTGGACAAGTTGCAAAATTGACTGGAGGCGTTCAGGTCCAGCTGGCATCGCAGCAACTGCAGCACATTGCTTTGAAGTTGAACCCTTCATAGCCTTGTCAAGCACAGATGTGATCCACTTGAGTTCGTAGCCCTCAGTCAAAAGAGAGCTGGCAATGGAATTCTTCACCTGAATCTGGAACCCACCTTTGGTTGAGGTCGGTGCAGGTCCTCCACCTCCGCCATGCATTGACAACACGAAGTGGTAAACCAAACAAATGCTGCCATCAACATGATCCCCAACTTTGGTGTTTTCGATGTCAAAGATTTGTTTGCCTTTGTGCAAAATTCTCATGGAAGCAGGCTGAAACAAATTCAGCGCTTGCTGGATCAGGTTGACCAAAACGTCCAACGTGAGGGTTTCTGACACATAACCTCTCCATAGATTGCGATCCCATTTGATACGAATGCATTGACCAGAGCCATCCCACAAGGTTTCCATCATCAGCCTGAAAAAACTGGTGGTAATGAATGAGCGCAACGCATGATACGGAGCAGGAAACAGATCATTCTTGGGTGCCAATTGAAGCTCAAGCACTTGATCATGTCTAAAGAAGGACTTCATATACCCAAATTCACCAAGTGTGGAATCCTGCAAAAGTTCATCAAAGAAAACTTGGATGGTGTGCGTCACATGGTATTCGGCTTTGAAAAAGAAGCTCAAGGTCTTGCGTTCATCATCATGAACATGCCAATGTTGACTTGCTTGGATGGCAGCAAGTGCAAGCGTGTTGGATTGACTGACCTGCGGAATCATGCTGACATCAGTGTGAAAAACAACACTCATCTTTTGCGTACCATCTTTGACTTCTCCCAGCTTGTCAAAAACACGCTTCTCACCGCCAGCAGTAACCGTTGTCCAACTGATATCATTGATGGGAAAAACAGTCATTCTTCCATCAACCATGAGAGAGAAAGCTTTGGCAGGAAGAGATCGGTCAACAGGAATTGTGGGATCGTGCAACAAGGTCACGGAAGAACCATCTTCAGCAAGTTCATTCGAAATGACATGGTACTGGCATCCTAAAAACCTCACAAGATCATCAACAGGAAGATCAGCAGCAAACCAAAAGGAGAATTGTTTTTGACCATGTGCACACTTGCCTTGCAACACTGGAAAGAAGGGGACTGTTGAGGGAAAGGCCGCATCCTCGTCCTCCTCGTCATGCATGGTAGGCAAAGAAATGGCTGAGGCTGGTGTGTCTTCATGAAAAAGCACTTCAATCGGATGCCAACCATCAAAATCCCAGTATTGACCAAAAGGCATCAGAGTTCCATTCAGCCGTGCAAGAAAGTCATCAATCAGTGAATCCAGGTTTGGTAGGACCCTTGTGTCATGACCATACACTGTGCATCGGGAGAAACTCTGTGGGTGCAGGTCATTTGAACGGACCCTCTGTTGCTGGAAAAGCCGGAAAACCTGTTTGACATCAATGGACGGAGCACGAGTTGGGATCCAATTCGTGGCATTGACGATAACCAGAATGGCGTGCCCCATGCAAATGAAATTCCCAATTTGTTTCCAGGAATCCTTCAGGTTATTGCTGAGTATCAGTTGCCCTGTGAATCCATGGAGCATGCTGATCTCAATGGGATGCCAAAATCTTGGTTCATGCCCTTCCAACGCCAAGAAGTGACAAAAGAACCCCTTCTTCTCAAGGTGTGCTGGGTTCAATTCATGTTGGGCCCCATAGGAAGCAACAAATGGTTTCACGATTGTCTTTGTGGAATCCAACCTGCTTGCGAAGGCTTCTCTCGGTGACATGTTTTTGTTCGAACCTGGTACCAATGAAGGCATCATTGCAAGCTTTCGGGTTTGAGAATCAATTTGGAGAGCAATGTATTGATCAAAAGGGAATCCTCCCACAGCATCAACACTTTCAGGTGTCAGCGACTCAACAATGTCCCAAAAAGTCATGCGTGCCGATTGAACCAGGGGATCCTCAGCCCTAGTAAGGATAGCAAGCCATCTACTACGCTTGACTGGAGAAATTGCCTGAATGTCAGCAATGCGTGCAAACTTGACTGCATACCCAGCCCAGTGCGCAGTTTTGACAATGGTTTGAAGATGGGCATGGCTACCAATACCGGCAACTTGTTCCAACATGATAATACGAGGTTGTAGAAATTTACAAGTACTCAAAGCCTCTGGTAACAACATCCCTTCCGCAGAAAACAAACCTCTCTGCAATCCTCCTGTGCTCCAAGGGACACAGGGTGACGAGATCGTCACCAGCTCTGGATTCCAGTTGGACACTGCTTCAAGCCACATAGTTGATGTGGCATCTCCATGAATGATGACTGGTTCACTCGTACGTGTGAGGATGTCATGTGGCAGGGGTTCATATCCGTTGAGCAAAACCGCATGATGATTCAGGGCATACATCAGTGCACACTTGATATCACTCTCCACCGCTACCGTGCGTGTTTGGAGACCAAATTGCCGAAGGAAATGAAAACCAGCAGCCCACCCCCCAATTGCCCCTGCAAAGAGTTCAAGGCAACGGATTGGACCCTCAGTCTGGTTGAGGAGTGGAAGCACAAGCGAATGGGAGTCAATCACGTAGTCACATACTTGGTTGCTCACAGGTTCAAATGCATCGAGAATGAAACACTTCACACAGTTGACAGGCTTGGTTTCCCACTTCAACTTGATTTTCTGGAAAGGCTTTTCACTCTGAAAGTCACGAAAGTCATGAATGATTTGGTCACTGCTAACTCCTTCGGGACTTTTCTGGATTGCCTCATAGAAACCATCACCAAGGGGCTTCAACTCATCACATAGCAAGATGCATCTATCGCTAGGAAGGCATCCAGGCGAAGCTTGAATGTCCAAACGACGAATCATGTCATCCCAATCTGGTACCATGGCTCAATTGGCCACCTGCAAGGTGAACGACCGCACCACGGGTAGGATTTGAGCCTCACGGCTGTTGATTATGATCCCCTATTGTTAACATACCACTAGTGGTTATAAACCATAAAACCAATTATCCCACTCATGAACTATCATTATCCGAAAAAAATGCCCCATGATTAGCGGTCATAACTAGTCATAACCCCCATAAAACCCCTATAAAGAACCACCAGCCAGAGAAGAACCTGTGCCACCCAACCCGTGGAATCCTGTGCTGATCACGACGAATCCCCGTGTCCGACCTTGGCCAACTCGGCCTGCAAGAGTGGAAGCTGCTGAAGGAGCATAGCCTCAGCGCTGCATGTTTTGGAAAGTGACATCTATTCCATGCGTATTAGATATAATGATTATATCCTTGATATATGATATACATTGGTATATGTATAAATATTGAAATATATAGATGTGTAAATATGAATATATATATATGATATATAAATAAATATGTATTTAACTGTGATACATAACTGTATATAACATTTCAATCTATATATATGTATAAATATAAATATATATATATATATATAGAACTCGTGTAGGCGATATATCAATAAATAAAAACAATGTAGATATTAATATGTTATGCATTTGGATGTAATGTGCGTGCATTTGCAAACTAAACTATGTGTGTGTAATACATATCTATGTATGTATTTCTATGTTTGTATAAATCTGCAACCATAAATGCACTCGTATAGGTACAAATGCATAAGATATACATGTGGGCTGCGACCCCGGTTTGTGCATCAATGGTGGGTGACAAATTCACCTATTATCTGACTTCCTAGAAACAATAAATGTTCATTGCTCCTTGCTTATCTACCGGAGAATACCCCGGAAAATGGATGTTTCCTTCACGGAAAGTCATCATTATTGAGTTGTGAATGGGTACCCAAACCAACCATTTCAAGTGGTTTCAGCCACTATGAAAGATATGTCTGAAAAATATGTTTGTCAACCAACCAAACGTTTGTTGATATCAGGGAAAATAGAACATGTCAATCAAACTACGAACCAATCAAAGTATGGTATACATATGTAGATAAATATATATATATATACACATCATCACTGCCTTTGAGGGATGATTCCTATCGATCATCGTCAGTAATCAGCAGTGGTTGTTGGATGCAGCTGCTCTGTTTTTTGGATTCTGCCAAGCTCGACTTATCCATGTCAATCACGTAAGCCTTAAGCAAACAACTATAGGACCAACATAATGATAATCTGCAAACCCAAACCAACACAAACCAACAAAGGTCTACTCCCAACGGCATCAGGTGGGCACCCGTCATGTTGTAAGATGGTTCAGTGAACCCACCCATGGCCAGACCTACGGTCTCTGCCTAATAAACAAAGTTAGCTAGTGTTTGGGGGACCGCACCTTGCAAGCACAACAACAACTAGACAACGACTGCATCAGAGCGGTTGGATTTCCAACCACTAATGATACGATTTGGGGAGATAAATGTGTGTGTGTGTGTTGTAGTCATGAGTCATCAACAAAAGATATCATAAAACATCAAAAGCAGCTCACTGGTCAACCAAAACCAGGTTCTACAGCCAATTTACCCAAACAAGTTTCAAAGTCGAAGCACCACTTACGAAGTGAGCCGAACCCCAAATCAACAGTGCCCAAAATCAGTGAACTATCCTTGCAAACGGTACCTGCGGTCTTTGGCCATATGGATATCCACTTGGCTCACAACAAATGGTCCAACCAAACACACTAGCATCAATCTTCTCTGAGTCCACAAGTTTAATAGATACCTTTGCCAAAGTCACATATGCAAAGACATCAAATCAGTCAAGGCAACTTCCCCTTGGGTAAGGGCACTCCTGGGGTCTCCTGGCTTCCCTGTAGGGCCCCGTTCCTGGCTCCTGGCGCCCCACCACGTGCAGCCAGGCAGCTACACGGCTTTTCCCGGGTGAATCGCCAGACCGCTCCGCACCTGCGTAAGGAGGCAACCAACCAAGGAATGGTGGAAGAAACCATGACTGGTTTGGTTGGTGATGTTGGTGATGGTGGTTCAAGTTGCGGCTAATAGTAGCTTCATAGTAGGGGATAATGGTTGATGTTACTGGTTTACTGGCTAATTTGTGCTTAAGTAGCTGGTCAATCCTCAATTAAAAAGATGATAACCAACAATCATGGGAGGATATACCAATTTAGGCTGGTTTCTTCGTAGCTACCCCTAGCTAACGTCAAATATTCATCACGTTTAATATAGTAGCTTCAATCATCCATTTTTTGGGTTCCAAATCTTAAGAAACCCTCATATGGAAATAATGCAATCAATGCTTATACATATGAAATGCAATTGTAGTTGATGTGTATGTAGAACTATATCAACATCTTAGGTATATGTAACGTGAGTAGTTTTTGTTTGTATGCAAGTAATACTGTACACTTGCAATACTTATCACAAAAAGTCATATTACAGTGCCATTCATATGTACAGGTCTGCGCATGTCTTATTGCATTGTTTTTCAAAATGTAATTACGTATGATATTAACTACTTGCACGTATCATATTGCGACATATGGAACATGCATACCGGTAGCAATGCCATTGCAATGTAGTTGTACACAATGCTAAAAGCATCTTACATGTCTCAAGTGAATCATGTAAGTGCTGCCGTAAAAGGAAAAATACCAACAGAAAGAAAAACAAAGTAGGCCTTTGTTGCAATAGCTACATGACCGACTTGCAAACCCTTGATAATTTACCAGCAACACTACTACACCAGGGTCCACAAATGGTGGCTCATGTGCCAAACATAGCTAATGTTTGTCAAAGATTGTTCATGATGTAAATTGCTGTCGGCAAACGGTTCTTTTAAGCATTGACTTGCCAAAAGGATTGAGTCTGAATGAAAGAAACAGCAGGCGCATCATGATCAACAATGATAGGGTCGAGTAAACAACACTTCCCACGCACCGCCGAAACAATACGATTTGGCATCTGAGTCCGGTACTCTCGGGCGCAGGAGCAGGAACCAATAAGGTCCTTAGAAAGGTTCCAGCAATCATGATCAGTCATGAATTGCAAAGATAAGCGGTTGGTTGTCGCTGGCTGTAGGGGTTATGGTTGCTGGTTGGCGATAGTTGATTATGATGGCTAATTACGAATGATATGGGATAACTAAAAGCCGGTTGATAATGGTTGAAATAGCTGCATTACCATTGAAAAAGGTTCCGAGCTTGTAGCTGAACATGATGATAATGAATATGATAACGATACTTACAACACTCGTCTTTATGACAGTGATGATGATGCCAATAGTCCTGGTGGCCATGATGATAATCCCCCTGCAATTCCGTGTGTAAGTTTCTATGACACATAGAATCACCAACCATGACAGCACGCTTGGACAGCTGTATCACTGGAGATAGTGGCACCTCGTACTACTTAATTACATCTACATGTGACAGTAAATTTGGGGCAAAACTGCAGGGAATTTGGAAAATCCTGACGGATGTCTGCATAAACATTTCTGCTATCTGGTAAACTTGTGTAAGCTTGCCATCATTCTTGTTTCAGGGGCACGATTCAGCAATTTTTGCTGAATCCAGAAGGACCCGATTGACAAAGGCTGTTCAAAGGTCTGACATTTTTCTCCTCTTCTGTTCTTCACTAGTTTGTTTACTGGGTAAAGCTATGGAACATACCGTCAGTTTCGATCATCAATGGTAGGAGGCTCCTACGAATTTTGAATATCCCAAAACCCTTTTCATTAAATCATTATCATGAACCACTATTCACGATTGACCACGGCAATCAAACCCCATCCTTATCTACCATTAAAGATCAATTGATGACAGAATCCCATCCTACTGCACTAGTGACCACTGCTAAAATCGCTCCTGTCCCCCTTCCACAGCTCCTCCCTCCCAAGCTCTAGCGCCCTCAGACCCGCACGTAGAAAGGCATGGCTCGGGCGATGGAACCGCCTCAGAGCGAGGTTGGTTTGCCATAGAAACAGCTAGCGGTTGTATATGGCCAACGTATACACTGGTTGTACATGGCCAACAAATTTAGAGGATTTCAGGCAAGTAAAATCATAATGCAAAAATCTGTGGTGACCAACAAAGAAGTAGAAGAATTGTAAAATTACAGGCCAGAATTAGCTGGTTGGTTTTCCTGACATGACAAGAAACTTGGATGAACCCGGGGATATGGTCGTGAAATGAAGAGACAGGGATGGAAAAAGGCACGCTCAAACTCAAACAGCTATCATGTCGAGTTGGATGTCATTGGTTGTCAGCAAGCCTATAGCAGAAATGCCTAGAGAATGTGGGGCTGTTTACACTCTGGCAAACCATCCTGGAAGTAAAACAAGTACCAATTCATCAGAGTGGTTGTAGTTGTACCTGTAAACATAGTGAGGTTCAATTTCCAGGTTAGTTTACTGGAGGGTAAGCATTGTTCTTCCTCCCTTGAAGAATCGTAGAGACGCTGCCGTCATGTTCAGCATACCAGCTTGTTCGTCACCTAGTCCATATATCGACATTCTGTAAATGCAAAAAAATAAGTTCCCCAAAAAATATACATGAACCCAAGCAGGCCCTGATATGCTCCATGTCAAGGTTCTGCCTATAGGGTTTCAGGATGGTTCAGATTCAGGATTTTGCTAATTTGTTGCAGCTCAAATGCAAGTCTGTGTAAAAAAAAACCTTGCTTAATCTATACTTTAAAACAGCGTGTAAACAAAATAGGTTTAATTGTAGTTCACAGTGATTCCCGGGAATATCCTTGCAGATCCAAGTCTTACTGACATGACCATTACTATTGTAAATTGTTCTAATATTTGGCAATTATGTTAGGATATTAATCATTGCATAATGTTTTTGATAGTAACAATTGAAATAACAATGTTTTTCCGTTGGACAACACAAAACAACAATGTTGTTCGGTTGGACAACACAAAAACAAAACATGTCTAATGATAGCCCCAAACACGTTAGAACAAAGCAAGGACAATTGCGAAAAAAAGAGATGCCGTTGGTTGCCTGGGGCTTTACTTAAATGGCCATGGGTCAGTTCACCCTTAGTCCCCCTGGTTCCCTTATCACTAGCCATTGTTTTGCCATTGTTTTTGTTGAGGATTATCCCTCTTTGGTTGGTTGATTAACTGCTTGACACATGGCCATGAATAGCTGGTATATCCCCCACTATTGTTCGTTACTATCCCTCATTATTAAGCATTAACCAGCTAGATAACCATGGTTGTTGGTTGGTTAACTGCTTGACCCATAGCCAAATTGTCTCAGTTTGGGCGGGGAATGCTTCATCTCTGAGGACATCGCCCGAGGAGTGTCACTGTGCCGTGCTGCAGGACTGCCTGACGTCGTCGAGAGGAAACTCCAAACCTCCAACCTTGTGATGACATCACCCGGGTGTGATCATCTGCCTGGTGGTTTAACCTCACCACCCCCTATGAAGAATATGGGTTCATCAAACAACCATGTCAAATACTACCTAGGAAACAAATAAAACATGATTCAAATCACCAACTGGAACACGATCACAAATCATATATATATATATAAATACACCTTCAGCCATCAATAATTACAATTGTGGTATATCATGGTGATAATGACAAATATTCAGTAAAATAAACTCAATAATCTTGGCACATGACATGGATCACTTTGCATTTTGTTATCTGCCTAAAAACCCTCTACAGTGTCTTCAGTTCAAATCCAATGCCACACACCGCCAACCGTCCACCAATACACCACAGTTTGGGGCTCATAAATAAGGGGTTTTGCATGGTAATTGACACCACATCTCTTGAACATAACAGATGTTATGAAGTCATATAGTGGTTTCACACGTCATAGGGTACCCTTTGAACCATCCAGCATCAACCATTTTAGAACGTATTGCAATAAACCTTGTGAAGTCACCTGAAGTCATGCCGTTATCCCCCAGCGCCCAAGCAAGGTGAAACGGTGAAACACCTGGAGGACCCAGCAACTCCCAATGCCTGGATAGGAGCTGCGAGGAGTCCCCTTGGAAGAGATCACGGGGATGCTGTCCCTGGCCTCAAGCCGTGGAAGTCATGTGAACTCGGAGCCTAGGTCTATGGAAGTAACAAGGATATGTATATTTAAATATATGTATGTATGTATTGTATATATCCATGTTTACATAAATAAACATACATTTATACATGTATTTATCTATCTATAGGTAAGTATAGAACAGGGTAAAACATATATATATATAGATGTATGTAGATATAGATATGAATATATTGATCTACAACTACTCTGAATATGTATGTATATGCACAAGTATGATGAAATATGTATTCTATATATTGTACAACGCCGGAAATGAATTGTCTATCGGATGCTTTTGATATGTGCAATCATTGATGGGTACTGTTGTAAATATAGAGATACATCAATGTATATGTATATAAGTATATAGTATATATACATATATGATTGTAATATTTCCTGTAGATAACTGTATTTGTATATACATGTCCAAGTAAGTTTGAACATAGACAATAATGCAAAATACACCATGAACCTGTATATATCTATACATGTGAATTCCAAACAGTGTATACGTTGCATGAATGAACATACTTGACACACACACACACAAATATATATATATATATATATGAACATATATATATTATATACATAGGGAAACCAACACATGTATATCATACATATCAACATGTGGAATGAAATAGGTAAACATGACATGTATTTTGAGAGGGGAATCAGCAATGAGGAATTCAACACATGCAATGACAAAGCCAAGGATCCTGATGTGGGTTCAGAAAATGGGCCAAAGTCCCAATAGATAAAGCAGCTAGAAATAGGTGGATCCATGGCAATGTTAGATTGGCAGCGGATCCGTTCATGATTTCCATTGAGGCCGTTGATTTGCCGGTCAGTTCGGACCCACTGACCAGGCTGATCAGATCGACCAAAGGTCAGTGCTGGAATGTGGATCCAGTACCCAGTTAGTGGAAGTTGCGTTCCCTGCGGGTCTTCATGAAGAAACTATATAAGTGGTATTGGAAGTTGTCCAGTGATTAGTTTCTTCATATTTTTTCTAGTTCAATGGTCTGGGTCTGTACGATTTCCCATGCTTTCTGCACAACAGCGCGCCCTTTTTTCATCTCAACATCCTCGATGCTTCAGCCCAACGCATATCCACTGCACTGCGTTGCTGGGTGGGGCAGTTTCGCGGCCCAGCAGGGGAAGCTGAGGACTGATGGACTCGGACTGTACATGGTGCTGTTGTAGGTTGATTTCCTATCCACCAACTAACTACTGAGCCTTTACACCTGGTAGAGCACTAGCCTTTACATGGTGGGTTGGCTCCCCAAAAAGTTCGGTTGGACCCCTTTTGACCAGGCGGACTGACGCCCATGGCTCCACCAGTCAGTGGAGCCTTAAAATCCAGGGCTGCTGGTGCAGCCAACACGACAAAAGACACTGCACAAGTTGGTCGAGGAAACGTCCTACTTCTGAGGCACCTTCCTCAACGCTGCAGCCTCACCAGCAAGTCCAAATCAGGTTTGGTGACAACTGCTGGCATTCACTAACCACGCTTTCAGGCAGAGGCATCGTGAAATCATTTGTGCATTTTTAAGATTGGCTACGACCCGCGACATGAACAAAAGGTTTCCCGTTGGTATGTTCACTTCATCGCTGAAGCACTGACTCACTACAAACATGAAGCCAAATGATAGGTCAGAATGAATAGATCACTCAATAGTTCACGAAATGATGGCCATACCTGACTCACAACAAACAGCAACAATCAACTACAAACTTCTGAAACCCAAATGCTGCCTGATCACTCAATAGACTTGTCGTCCTTTGGCAATGCCCCCAGACAGCCTGGCATTCAAGGCAAACAGCCACTGCAGCCAGAAATGACAAACCAATAAATGTGATGTCCAGTCGTTTGGGGCGCCCTGCTGGCCTGCTTGAATCATGCAATTCGGCCCTGGGCCCATCCCCCATTAGTTTACACATAAAAAAATATGGAGGTGTCTCAAAATTGGCAACCCCAAAAAATGTTGATTGATTGCCAAAAAAGGATAGGACTCTCGGATGATTTAGGGATACCCCCAGAATCAAGGAACCACCATTAATAGTTGCCTAATTACAACACACAGCTAGAGAATGTATCTAGTCATGAAGTATGATTATTGTTGACCAGCAAACCGATCTTGACCAGTACTAACAATACTGGTTGGTGGTTTCAACCCCTATGAAAAATATTACCGTTCCCTTGGTTCAAGCCAGTTGTTAATAATCACCAGGGAAAATACCAAGTTTTCGAAACCACCAACCGGAAATGAAAATATAATGGGTGTTCATCGCTGGGTGATGCTGGGCGCTGGGTTCACCCCTGTTGCCAACCAACCACCTGAGCTATCCATCAACTAATTTTCAGCTGGCCATAAGTATACGGTAAATCATTATGTTTGGCAGGATATTTGTTGATGTGTCAATGATAATCAACTGGAATCAACAACAAGTTATACTGATTTCAGTTGGTCATACACTAATGTCTATAACTGTCAGTACTTTCTAACATGGAAGTACACATTGGTTGTATACTGAGTACTGAGGACTCGTCAATGTTGCTATGACCAACTGATGGACTGAATGAATCTTATACATAACGCAATATTGTTACCAATGGATATTGACTGCCTGACACTAAATTCTAGAATCACCATTCACCAATGATTAACCACCATGGACCAGTACTGGCTGTGAGTATCGAAAAGTTGTAACAATAACTCAGGAAAGGAGGAGGAGGAGGAGTGCACCATTAACCACCATTAGCCACCAATAACCACCATGAACCATACTCATAATGCTGGTCGAACCACCACTAACCGCCATTTACAGAAATTATTCGCCAACCGATTCCACGTCACGAAAATGCGGCGCCTGTCCAATTCTTGCGCAGCAAAAATGACGGCGAAGCCCAGCAAGCCGAAGCAGCAAACGCCTCCCGTATGGCAGGGTCATGGTGGATGACCATGGCTGGTGATGATTGGCTAGTAATGATTGACAACTCTATCCTCTCTTTGAATAGTCAGCCTATCAACTTCCAAGTGTCAACTTCCAAGTGCCCCAACGAATCCTTCGCCAACGTGTCAACTCTAACGTTAGCCCTGCGCCCGTCAGAGCCAGGTCGGCGCACCTGCCACAGAGCTTCCAGTGCTGTCGGAGACGAAGATGCTCAAGCGGATGGAGACGGCGGCCAGCGCCAGGGCGCTCGTCAACAGCGGGAAGCTGCGCTGAAGTTTGAAACCCAACAGGCCACACAGCGCGTTCATCACGAAGAAAGGAATCCTGAGCTGGGGCGGGGACAAAGAAAACTTGGGTGGTTGAAGCACCCCTTGTGAATACATATATTCACTTGAAGCACCCCTTATGAAACAATATGAGTGTATCAACCATCCCAATCGTTGAAGAGAACAAAAATAGTTGAAACCACCAACTGGTTTTCTGGGGGACGGCTTGCTAACGTGTTAACGAGTGGTGAAACAACCGGAAGAAAAAGGTCAATGACTGGACTCCTCTAGAATTGAAAATACAAGAAAGTTACCCTCTGGCAAACAAAGCTGGACGCAACAAAAACATCTGGTAATGGGCAAACCGTTGGAAATTAGTCTAGAAATGATTGATTTTCCAGGCCGTTTCCCAGAGGGTCTGATCTAGCTGATCTTTATCCAGGACTCCAGCCCAACAGCTCCTGATCGGGATGCTCAATGGCAAAAGTGGTCAACAGACCTGCGGCTGCAACCAGCGTAAGAAGCTGCGACCATGGGTCGTTGCGTTTCACAGTTTGACAAGCTGTTGTTGCGAAAGATTTGGCAGTGGATCAAGGCGGCAATGGATGAACCACCGCAATTTTTTGATGATGAGTCAAGTCACAACTGCTTATGGTTAAACTGCTGGGTACCCAGGAAGGGGTGGAAATGATGGTATCAACACACTCATCCTGACCGACTGCCTGCTGTTCCAGCTTCAACTCCAATGACTCCCATATTCAATGTCCACGTCACAAGTTCCACGGATCCCCACACTCCAGGGAAGCGATACAACATGACAGCCACGACCAACAAACCGCTCCCAATGATGGTCAGACTGGCAAAGTCAAAGTATGAAGCTGACGGAAGACTTTCCTCTCCTGTGACAAGCATGCGCAGTGCAATCGTGAATGCCCAGATCTCCAGGAAGAGATTTGTGACCAAAGTTGCACGGTCTGGGTCTTCAGGCAGTTTTCTCATCCAAAACAAGGTGGCCGCAGTGGCAGGAACGATGCAACACAGCAAGACTCCCAAGGTTGAGGGCTCGTGCTGTAGAGACAACAAGCAAAGGGTCCCAGTTGCTCCCACGGCTACTGGCAGGTTGGGCCAGAGTTTCCCAGCAATGTCCCGTGGAAGTTGGTGCACACACAGCCACAAACCCACACCGTAGGCTGCCGAGCAAACGATTCCAGCCTGGTGGTTGTAACCACTATGACACTACATCAATATTACTCAATGATCCAAACCATGAAAAACACTATATACATCTATATATTGCTCAATCAGGCAAACTATGAAGAACACTACATCTATATCACTCAATCAGCCAACCATCCCAAAGCCATTGCGGAAAACAGAAAAATGTCAATGAAACCACCAGAACCAGCAGCAAATTTGCTCTGGTCCGCCAGACTGAGAACCAGGCCCCACATGCAAGATTGGATCAAAAATGTGGCAACCCAGCTGCAAACGTCCACGGGATCAAATTTCACGATAGTTTCGCTGCTACCTTGCGGTGTTTCGCCATTGGGTAAGGCTTCGATCAAATCTTCCCAGCTGTCGAAGGATCGGTTTTTGAGATGTGATTGGAACGTCTTTCGACTGAGAACAACGACCTCGGGCAACGGCTGGTGAAACGATGTTTCCTCAGAGTCATCGTGATTTTGCTGGCTCAGAAACTGTCCCATGGCTGCAAAGGATGAAATGCAAAAAAGGATCACTGTTGGATTGGCATGCAACGTCAGAGAAACTATGAACCATCACATAAGATGGTTCGAATTTGCAACAGATTCCCTTGCTCTCAGTTGGTCAGCGGGACCAACACATTGTATATTTAAGCCAATGTCACATGTTAACATCAGCTTTTGCACATTCATAGGTTGTACATGGTTGGACTTTGTGGTTGCAAGCTGTTGAATCAATGCTGGAAATCCTCAATGTCATTCCCCATCATTCACCATGGTTTTCTCCATAATTTTTGTTGGTCATTCTCCCCCATGATTCATGGGTTGGTTAAGAGCTTGACCGCCATATATAGCTGGTATATCCACTAATATTGTCGGTTATCATCCCATACTATTAACCATATAACCAGCTAGTTAACCACTGTTGTTGGTTGGTTAAGAGCTTGACCCAGCTCGCCATATTGTCTTTCAGGCCCTCAACCCTGGCATCAGCTACCCACACAGCTCTTGCTCAATGAAATGCTGCAGCAAGCTGCACACGGCTGTGGGTGGCTGTTCACATCCAACCCTGACATGGCCGTGGGTCAATCAACATCCCATACAGTGAGTTACTGGCAAATAGAACGATTCATGTTCGGGCAATGCATGGTCCAGCTGCAACTACCACAACTACAATCCAGTAGAACAACCCCAATTGTTACCTCCTTTTGAGGGACAATGACACATCAGTGGCAGGTTCTAGTACCATCAACTGGAAAATCATCAGAACCCACTCCCGATGACGGTTCTCCAAGCAAATCTGCAACTCATGGGACGGTGCAAAAAGCACTGGACAGTTACGCAAGGACAGCACATTATATACACATCAAAATCTATGATGATAAAATCATTTAACTCTACCTCAATCTTGACATCAAGCCACACTGATGACATATCCTCATTGTATATCCCCACAATCCAAAAAACGCAGCATCAAAGCATTGCCATGGACCATGTCCATCCTTGGTCCTCCCACAACTTGCTGCTTGATCAGTTGGGCACTGAGGTTACTCTGTGGCTGTCTTCATTGCTTGTGATCAACTCCAGGGAACCAGCAGGATGACGACCATCGCAGCTACTATATCCCCCCTCGCTAAACAGTGGATTTACTATTGTTGTTTACTATTCCTTATTCTGGATTTTTTTTGTATCGATCAAATAGAAGCATCTCTAGTTGTTAGTAGCAAGTAACAACCTTTGTGAACAAATCAATTTCAAACTAATCATGAACCAGCATTGACCAATTTTTGAACCATTAAGGATAACTGAGAAATCGACAATATTTCCAATCGGAGATATTGACGCTATACGAACAAATCTTGATTTGCTATGCAGCATATGTTGCAACCGCACAAATATCAAACGTAAACTCATCATATTTTGACTTTAATTCACCATAATTACTGACCATAGATATTAACACTTCAATTGTCCATACCAACCATAAATATTAACATATACTTATATCAACCATAGATATCAACATATATCAACCATATCTCCATGACCATCCAACCATCCTCCACGGCTGGCCACAGCACGACGTGCGTCCGCTGCCACGAACTGAGCTTCGGGACGTGCCATGGATCCAAGTCGCCCGGTTGACCCCAGGGCTGATCTCGCAGTCGCACCTGGAAGGCACTTGGAACCGCTGCGCGTAAGTGAAGCTGGCAGTGAGTTCGGCGCTTGATCAATCAATCATAGTAACCATAGTAGTTAAATAATAGTAGTTGATTCATATGATATTGATTATTAAGAACTACTATAGTGATTGACTACCACTAGTTATAGTCACTATAGTAATATGATATCAACCATTCATAGTAGTTAACTACTAGTAGTTGACAGTTGATTGGTATCATATTATTAAGAACTAGTGATTGACTACTGAGCACTGGTTGCAGTTATTAGTTAACCATTCAAGTAGTCAATCCATAACTACTGACCACTGAGTTCAGTGGTTTATCAGTCAATCAATTACTAATTCCACTGGTACTGTAGTTGATTAAGATCATATTGATTCACAGCTACTAGTGATTGACTACTGGCCACTACAGTAGTTATTATTAATTAGCCGCTCAATTAATCAATCCATAATCAGAACTAGTAGTTAATCACTTCACAAGACAGTATGTTTGATCTTTATCAACCACTGATGAATCATTCATTCAACAGTATGATCAACCAATAGTTCACCATCAATTAACCAATGGTAGCTTATTGATGGTGCTTTGGATGGTGGGCTGGAAATAAGTGCTGGTGAATTTGGTGGTGAATTGAATGGGAAATTGGACGGTGCTTTGGATGGTTTCAGAATTTGTGGCGATGGTGAATTGATCAATGCTTTTGGAGGTTTCAGTTGTTTATCCTTCACTGTTCTGGCAATGGCATGCTCAACCCGCCGGGGATAAAACATATCTTAACTGCATCAATCAAAGGGTATAGCCTAGATCAGAATGATCAGCCCTCAGAAAGCTCAAGATGCCCGATTCGGATGATGGATCTGGGGAAGGTTTTGGTCACCCTGATGAGGTCCTCAGTCCTCATGCCATGGAGTCGTTCAACCAACCACTTGGTGGAGTCAGCCATGGGAGGCGTCACTCCTGGTGGTACCGGCTTGGCCGCCGCAAAGTGCTGCCGCGAACCTCATCATAGATGTCTCGCATCACCTGCCACCAGGTGCCGCGGACCAAGACATTTTAGGAACCCATGTGGTTTCGAGAAGAAATCAGGGTACCCCAGAAATGGTGAGTTTATTATACTAAACATGATTAATGGATGATTTGGGGGGTGGGGGACATTCCAAGTCATCCTTTATGTATATTGACAATAAGAAACCATCAATTTTTGAGGGTCCCCTGTTCTGAGAAACATCCATTTGGGGGGAGAGTGATTGAACCATCAATCCCGTGCAAATATCCTTCAAACTAAGGGAAATGCATCACTTGCTGGCATAATACCAGCTTGATGGACAAGCTATGGACTGTTGTCTCTATGACCTAGACTGACTCATCATTCCATGGTTTCTACCCCGTCAAATCCTGCCCACTTGTGTCCAGCAAGTGACGCCTCGTCCTACAAGTGTACGCCATAGCCATGACCGCAAGCCGGAAGGCTGCAAAAAGGGTATGGTTGGTGATGGGTCATAAACGAGGATTGTAAAACAACAAACTACCCTCTGGTAAACTAACCTGGCAATCGAAAATCCATCATTTATTGGTGTTGTCCTAGGGTTTCACTATAAAATATGGTCAAAATCCATTGCAAGGTTAGTTTACCGGAGGGTAAATCAGATATGGGTATGGGCCAGAATTATTAACCCCTAATACGGCAATTGACAATGAACATTCATGATAAACCAATGGTTTTCTGGGTACCCTATTTTGGCACATAGCCATATGACCCGGAAAAAATCAACTGCACATATCAACCACTGGCAACTGCCAGGATCGCCAAAACAAATACTATTGGTGTCTGGTGGAGGGTGATGCCCCACCACTTGAAGTCCAAAGAGTTGGGAGTTTCGTTGTTGCAGTCGATTCTTGTGCCATGCCAACGTTTGAGGTTCCCACTTCGGCTGGGAAACCTACCATAACAATCCATCGAAAACGAGGTGTATCAGGGGAGGTTTACGCCTACGGTCACTTGGATATAGTTTTATTCATTGTTAGTGAGAATTGTTTCTTCTGGTTTCTCAGCTTCAACAGGATTGTTATTGTTCATGTCACTGCTTGACCTGCTATTGTTTGATATATCATATCCCTTTAGTTTCACAGCGTTTATTTTCTAAAGCATCATCAACATTCATCAACCATTGATTCCCACCTGATCCATTATCACCCTTCTATTCTTTAACTTACAGATTTCTTTACCAAACAGTATTTGTTGAAAACAATGAAACATCATAAGGCTTCCTATTGTTGGTTGCTGCTCGCAACTGTAACACCTGAACACCGAACAAAGGCACGGTACATGATTGGCAGCAATGTTGGCAATCCAGTCATCAAGCAGCCAACAGGCATGAAAGGTTACTCACCACAAATGACACATTAGTACCTATCACTGACCACTTTACTGACCATCAGGGAGCAGTTATGAAACATCAAAATCGATCAAACACCAACATAAATCAGCTTATACATCATGTGAATCACATCTATACCAACCATAATTTCAAGCATGATATAAATTATATGGTGGTTTCTCAAAGTCAGGGACCCCCAAATCATCCATGTTTAAACATTAATACTAGTACACTATTTTTTTGGGGCACACCTATTTTGAGAAACCACCATATCCGCATTGAAGCACTACTTCAGAAGTAGTTGTTCACTCATTTTGCTTCGCAAGCTTTATGGGATGCTAACAAGCACCATGAGTTTAACCATAGCTGGCAGTTCATCATTAAGAATATCGGGTTCATGATCTAGTCGAGCTACCATTATCAATTATTCAGTATCAAGCTTATGTTTCACTGGGATTGATTGTTATCACCTTATTACTCAGTCAGCAACCTTCTCAACTACCTTAGAATGCTTCTAAACCATCTTGTCAACCTCCCAAACTTAATCAGTAACCATAAGTCCATGATTGATAACTCACCCTAGATACCTTAGCTTAGATTGTTTCTGAACCACCTCTTTCATAACCCTTGCTATCAACCAATCCCAAAGAGCTTCAGAACCCTGACCTCTAAGCGTTGTTGAAACTCCGCCAGTGTCCAAGTGGCGATCGCAGAAGTTCCACTCCTGGAGCGAAGGTGCGTTGCCGCGCGGGTAAACGAAGGTGCTAATGGCTGATGTTAATCTTGTTGATGGCTACTGATTATTCATTGGTGATTCATGGTAGTTGATTGGTTCATGAATTGGCGATTCATGATGGTTAGTTGGTGCTTGATGATGGGCAACGGGTGGTAATGAGTAATTGATACTTCATGTTCAAGCGGTGGTTCATTGAGGTTGATCTTGAATTGATGGTTTGTGAGTAGTTGACAGTGGTTCGGTCAAGTCATGGTAAATATTGGTACAGCGATATTGATTGTCACTTCACAAGTAAATCAATTGTTGAACCAGCAGCTCCAATACGAAACGAGGTTCCCCAACAACAAACTGTTGACCAATTCGATAAAACGAGAGCGGTGCACTTCATGAGTAACCAATAGCAGTAGCAGCAAAGGTAGGACCGAGAACGCAAAATTCAGCAGACCTTTCTAAAACAGTGGTTGGTGATTCTTGTTGACCAGTTCATGACACTCCAAGCTAAATATGTCAACAATAATTCCAGTAGCACTTCATCTCGGCGATGTGGGATAAGAGGCTCAAGCCGTAACACTAACTATAAAGTTTATGAAGGAATAGTGCAACCAGTATTCAGTGTCAAGATATGATTTACGCTAGAATTACGCCAACTAGATTCACTACATCGCTGGGAAACTGGTGGTTTCAACAGAAAAGCAATAACCTAATCAGTTCTGTGTGCATCGCAACAGCGTGGGATAGAGAGGGTTTTGACCAGTGGTCAGCTGTTGTAGCAAGTGACAGGAACTTTCGATTGCCCACCAACCCCCAATAACCAATGTAAACCGGCTACCGACCGCAATTTTGCATCATTACCCCCTTAACATCTCTTAACCACCAAGTGTTGGTGCAAACTTCTGACCAGTCGCTTCCCGTGTGCTGGAACACAACTCCAGTCCTCTCGTAGCTGAAGCTGCCTGCTGAAGCATCCAGTGCTTCTGGACCTCACCGAAGAAGCCATCAACAAGTCGGATCTCAAATCATAGGGGTGCCCCTAGATCAGCATCCATCATGAGCCATTTCTGGTAGTAAACCATCTATAACTTTGGGGATTCACTATTTTGAGTAGGCATTAACCCATGGTAGTTGATACCAAAGAAAGTAATGGTAAGTAAAAATTAACCAGCATTTACCTAGGTATGGTTCACCATAACTTTGGGGTCCCCAAGTCCTCGCTAGGTTGAAACCACCATTCATCTGCACAAATTACTGAAACCTGGGGAGGTTACGTGGCGAATGGAACTGTGACCTTTTCAATGGTAGATCTACTGTTTGGTGGTTGAACCAATCAGTCAACAAGTGGTTAATCAAGTTTAATCGTGGCTAATCATGGCTATGTATGGTAAGAATGGTTGTTTATGATCATTGCTGGTTGGTGGTTTAACCACCTCTATGAAAAATAGGCTTGTCAACAAACTATTTGGTAACATTTACTAGGGAAAATCACAAAAAATGTCAATCAAACCACCAACTAGTAGTTGTTTCACCATTATTGTTGCCTATTTTCCCCTCCTATTAACCATGTTTAACCATAGTTTAAAAGCACCAACCAGTCTATAACTAGCATGTCAGGCGGATCACCAAGGTACATTGAGGGCTAGGAACCATCTTGCTGAACCACTAGCCGAGTTGGGGGTCCTGATTTGTGGCATGCCGCAACGGCCAGCTGAATAAACACAACGACAGCCTGCACGAACACAGCGATAACCTCCCAGAGAAAACGTACAAACATGAAGTGCTCAGTGTTTCAATTACATTCAATTACGGGATACAAAAGGGTTGCAATCGCAAGGTGAAGCACCTCCTGATTTTCTGATAATTTCATGAGCATGTGCCGCTTCATTTCTTGCCGCAAGTTTCTCCTCAACGGTTCTCTCTTAACATCAACGCAAACGGAAACGCAATGCATCTGATGTGTCTTAAAACATTGGTATTGCTTTCATTACGCCTCTGATGGTTGATGGTTCCCTATGGCGAATCGACACTAGGTACTACGCTTAATTATGTCAAAACAAGACATGCAGCGAAGAAGAAGTCTTTTGGAAGCTAGTAGCATCTAGTAGCATCTTGGACTAAGTTGCTGATCTCAAGAAAATATTTGCCGACGCTAACAAACCAAAGATCAAAGCATCGTTATAATGCTTAGGGCCCTGGCTTTATATTTATTGTTATAGCATCTAAATACCATTGAAAACCTCATGGTTGTAACATGACTAGAGCAGCTATCATCACCAACATTCAGTGCTGATGGCATTGGTTAGGTTTCAGCCTGCGAGCATCGCCGCTACTGGGTGAAGGCACGCTCCATCTTCAACGATACCACGACAACGGGGTCCTGGGAGAGGCGTGCGCGAGCATCACTAGTCAAAACTCAGCTACAATGGTGGATCCCGTGGTTTCTCAAAATTGGGGACCACTGAATCATCCCCAAATAGTCTGCTTCAGATGATCACTGGATGATCATTTAGGGGTCCCCCAAGTTGAGAAATACAGATATCAAGAAACCTTCGGTGTAACCATAAGTAGCCTGTGATCTACCATCAAATCGCAGGGGTATATCCGTTCACAATGGATTTCGCCAGCCCACATAGGGGTCATTGTTTCAATGGTGAAGAATCTTTGGCATGGCTATGGATCCGCCGTCGGGAGCACCGTAGCCATCAGTAGCCAAACGGTAGCTATGAGTAGCTATCGGCAGCCATCGGTAGCCATTAACCAACAAACCGCTGGTTATTTACCAACATATATCAACCATCATTCACCAACACGACTCATCCACCAAGCATCATTAACCAACCACATTTACCACACACATGTGTCAAGCCACCATCATGAACCAACCATCATTGACTATCAACCACCATTGACCAACCATTGATCAATCGCTATAAGCCATCATATGGCTGTGGGTCAAAACCCTTAGTCCCCCTGGTTCCCCATCATTAACCATTATTTTCCCTATAGTTTGTTGGTGAACTTATCCCCTAATATTGGTTGATTAATATTGACCCAGCTCGCCATATATCAACCATCACCTACATCTTCACAGCTCCAAAGAGCACCGGATCGATTTATGCCTCTTCATCGTCCAGGGGATCCATGAGCACACGGCCCTGACACGGCTTTGCGGTAGCGACCAACATCAGTCCTGATTTTATCATGAACCAATGGTCGCAACAAGGAGATAAAAATAACCAGGACAAGGATTTAAAACACTTATTCATGATGAATTGTTAACATGGTGGTTGATCATTGGTACTGAACATCAAACATCACAATCATAAGTTATGATAGAAACACACATGTTGGTTAAACATCGCAATTCTTATGATATACCGGTCTGTGGTTTCAACCCCTATGAAAACAACATTTAATCTACCAACCCCTTGTTAACACGAGGGAAAATATCAAATGTTTGAAACATTGAAAAAACCACCAACTGGTAATGACATGTAATGACTAGTTTATTGCAGTTAGCCACTGTAATATCAATTTGCCAACCTCATAAGAACCTTGATGATAGTGACTAGCCAAATTGGCAGAAAACAAACTGGAGTGCGATGCTGAAGCACTTGACAGAACAGTTTCACCAAATGGACCTCTTCCACTTTGTGCAACCCGCAATCTTGGGGTTACATGCTCACTTATCATGGCAATGAGCCACGTGGGGATTCTGTAAATGATCATGACAGTCTACCATGGCAAACCAAGTCATGTGAACTCATAATGATCATAGGGAAAACAATACTGATAAATCTTTCATTTCTAAATGGTGTTTGATGTTTTTTGTTGTCGTTGTTTTCGTCGTTGTTGTTGTGTGAAAGATACATTGGCCGAAGCCCTGGCTCTTTGTGGTTGCTGCGCATGACCAGCACACATCACACCGATCACTCCGGGCGTCATGCGAAGTGACATCAAGCAGCACAAGGACCAGCAACCATCAACCAAGCAAGCAAACACTGAAGTTTTGTGTTGTTCCAAATCTGCACCCATGTTCATCAAACTTCACCAACAACGACAACAACGACGAAAAGCAGCAATCAGCACCATCAACAACCTGCAAACCCACAACCAGCAAGAAACAAGCAACAACAGCTAGCAACAACCAGCAAGTACTGGCAACCACCCATCACTGGTGACATTCACCATGGTTACTGGGGTTAGATCAGCAACCAAAAAAGGGTGCCACTCAGCATGGTAAGCAACTGCCAGCAACTATCACTAATGCTTACCATGGTTAGGAGCTTCATGTAGGGGTTAGATCACCTGCTTCAATCACTTGATTATGCTACTTCAATACACTTAGATCCATTCATGATACCACATGAATCGCTTGATATAGGGGTTAGATCTCCTTCAACAGTGAGCTCCACCAGGATGTGCCTTAAATGAGAGATCGTCGCTCCCTCGCAGTTCTGCTGTGAGTTCGTTCGCCTCGAGCAGGGCAGCATGGCACGGTCGATGGTGATGTCATGCTGGTAGATGGTTTGTCGATGTTTATGGTCGATCAATGGTTGGAAGTGAACTACTGGCTAATAGAGGTTAACTGACATGAACAAATCAGTGGTTCACTGATGGTGAACTAATGTCAACTATTCGTTAGTAATAATGTCAACTATTCGTTAGTAATAATGTCAACTATTGGTTTGCAATTAGTGGTAAACTAATGGTTGATAGAGGTTAAAGACTGGTTGGTAGTGGCTAGTTCAGAAGTGACTACTGGTTTGGAAAGCTCCTCGTTGAATGTGGTTGATAATGAAAGATAGTGAATTCCCAGTAGTTTGTTCATGACCCTAAGTATCCAAAACCGTGATAATCGGGTACTTCCCCAAGACCCTTGTCAGGAGGTACTCGGGGAATTTTGGCTTTATAGAAAGTTGATTATTTGAATATATATGATCTGAAGAGCATTTTGCTCAAGGGATCTCAAGCGTCATGCCACTCGGGCTTCTGAAAACAGCTCAGCTCAAAAACCGTACGCCCCCCCACCTTGCCAGCAGTGCAGTTGCTTAGGATGTGTGTCAAGATGATTCAAGATGCATATATATATATATGTATATATATAAGGGCCCTATAGCCTGCCACTTCATAGCACTGACCAAATTAAGGCATCTCAGTTTCTTGATTGCTCTGCGCCAGTGACCATTGCCAGCTTTTCGCTCGTCGATCGAAGCTCGATCTTGCCCAAATCAGCTTTACCTTAGAGGGAATGGCTGCTGAAGTGCTTGGGGCGGTGGCACGGCTGGAGCCTGATGAGAAGCTTCCAGTGAAGCATCTCTACACGCCAATGGTTTTGCACATCGCAGCTTCCCGGCACATGATTAGTAACTATGGGGGTGACTATGAATGCGCATGTAGCAATTATAAATGCACACATGCACATCTTCATGAGTGCTCTTGCGTTCCAAATCGTAGATCAAGATCTAGAACGAGTATGCCCGCATGTTCGTCTGGGGTTTCTGGATCCGGATGACGCTGAGGCTGAAGGTGAAGAAATCCACCAACTTCTTGAAACTATCTATCGGCCAAAGCTTGTGGAAATCATGCAATCGGCTGACACTGTGACGCATTTCAATTCCATATTCTATAGCCCACTAGTTATTGAACCAAAAGTCTATTTGCTGACCCAGCTGCAATGACACCCAGGACAGAGAGTTGGTCAAGTGGGACAAGGATATTATGGTAGTTTCTAGCCTGCAATGATCATTTTTATACACTGTGAAAGTGTGCATGCTAGCAGCTCCCAGGAGCAAATCAAGAATGGCCATTGCCAGGTACATGAGAGCGACATTGTGAACAACTACACGCTTTTGAAAGAGTATCTGATCCGTTGGGCGGGTGAGGAGAATGGCCTGCCTGACCTGGAACATCACAAGGCCTAGTAACATTTGTGGCAGTTATGCAGCAGTATATGTGAATCTATATATATATATACTATATATATGGTGTGCAAGCATAGACAATCCTAATTTTTTCTTGAGTGCAGGCAGCTGTCACACTACTGGCAATTACCCTGAACCTCTTCCCAGAGGAGTTGTATCTGCGCAAAGGTGGCCGTGGTAGAGTTAAGGACTGCAAGGGTACTCCATCATCATATAGGTTGTTTTGGAGAAATTCTGCTTGCAGGAATGGGCTGCGACTGAAGCAGTGAAGTTGCGCATGTTGGCGCGACATGTGATTCGAATCACCCATCGCACTGTGACAGCCAGGCAAGGCCCCTCAGATTTGCAGTTGCCGTATCTATTTTTGTTTGGTCAACTGCTAGGCAGCCCAAGATCCAAGTCTTGAAGAAACTTGTCGCAAAAGCGCGAGGGTTGCCAAAGCAGAGAGCTTCTGTGGAAAAAGTGGAGGCGCTAATCAGTACTAGCTAGCAATATGGGATCTCCTGGAATTATCATTTGGCAGGACTCTTCAAGTTTGCGATCTGCTCCGTCAACAGACTCCTTGGCTATTGATGATGCACCTGAGGACTGTAGCCGCGCATTCTGTGACCAAATTTTGAAGGTCAGCATGCTGCTGCAGCATACTTCATTCTAGCTTGTGAGGATCCTTTCGAAGCAACGGCAAAGAAGTTGGGCAAACTGCCCATGGTCCAGCCTTGCTTTGATGACGAGGGCGCTGAGGATGAGGAGAAGGAGGAGAATGAGGAAGATGAGGACTGCTTGGTGGCCATGGGCTTGTGTGTGTGTCGTTGCTATAGTGATCAGCGTGGCTAGGTATATAGTTATGTGCAATCTCTCTTGAGTGCAGGACTCTGCACCTCCAGATCTAGATGAGCAAGATGATCAAGATAAGAAGGCCATGACTTCTTTTTTGTTAACACGAGATTTGTGCTTCTGGCCAGCAGGCATCCGATATCTCAATGGAGGATGCAAAGACATCGAAGGATCTTTCCAACTCGTTCAAGGACACTATTGACTAGCTTGGCATGTTTGAATTTGACTATTCACCCAGAAAACCCGGCTGTTTCCTGGAGATTTTCTGGCAGGACCATGCTCCCCTGATCGATGATGCAATGAAGATGAAGCCCTCAGCTGAGCCAACTCATGAAATAGCAGAGGCTGACTTTTCAGGTGTGGGTGCCAAACAGTCGAGGCTGCGCAAAGCTGACAATGAGGTGGGGCAATCA
Source organism: Symbiodinium kawagutii (assembly GCA_009767595.1). Lineage (NCBI taxonomy): Eukaryota > Dinophyceae > Suessiales > Symbiodiniaceae > Symbiodinium > Symbiodinium kawagutii. Next base: position 118,665 of record VSDK01022313.1, on the reverse strand, counting down.
ATGTGGCAATTTTTCAAGGTATCTTTACCATGGCTGACAGGAGAAGAAACGAAAAGCCTTTGAGAAGCTGCAAGCAGCGCAGGAGAAGAAGAAAGAGCAGGCACTGGCTCTTGCACGTCCAAAGGCACGACGCGGACGTCCCAGCAAGAAAGGTGAGGACCAAGTTGAGATGGAAGTGTCTGCGCCGTCTGAACCTGTTGAACCTGCTGCCAGTAGTGCTGGACCAGAAGTGGATGCTGGTGGATCAGATGTTGGGAAACCTTCGCCCAACAAGGCGCCCCTCAAGAGAGCTAGGCGTCGCCTGAAAGCATCCACAGATGCAGATCCGGAGCCTGACGCATCAGAGAGTCCAGGTCCTTTCGATGGAGGTGATGCAGTTGAGTTTCAGAGATACCTAGCTACTTTGGACAAAGAGACCAGGATGCGTAAGATTCTAGACCTGGTGGATGAAAAGTGTGATGATGTTGAAGTCCAAAGGTTTCAAGCATACCTGCTTGGAAAGGAGCTGGGACGCAATGCTGCAGGACAGGTTTCTGCCAAAGTGGCAGCAGCAGCTGCCAGGCCGAAGAGAGCTATCGCCCCCAAGCCTGCAAAGCTTAAGGAAGAGGCTGTGGAGGAGATTCCGTCTGGGGCTAGGGACGCAGGTCCTGCTGTGGCCGGGGAGGCCCCAGATTTGGGCGAAAAACCCGATGAAAAGAAAAGTGAAGCGACTCAGAAGAGAGCTTTCAAAGCCAGACTCTGCAAAAGTGGCAGCAGCAGCTGCCAGGCCGAAGAGAGCTATCGCCCCCAAGCCTGCAAAGCTTAAGGAAGAGGCTGTGGAGGAGATTCCGTCTGGGGCTGGGGACGCAGGTCCTGCTGTGGCCGGGGAGGCCCCAGATTTGGGCGAAAAACCCGATGAAAAGAAAAGTGAAGCGACTCAGAAGAGAGCTTTCAAAGCCAGACTTGGTCTCCAGAAGTTGTCAGACAACCTCAACGACAGTGATTATCGGGAGATGTCCTTGCCAGGGCCAGCCTTTGATAAATTGAGTTTTACAGCACTTCCTACCAAGCTGAATGCCTGCCGCATTGGTGTGATCTTATATTCTGAGACTTTCTACGTTTCCAAGAATGCCATGGTCCCTGAATACCTGTCGGGCATGTTGCAGGCTTGGCACTGCTGATATGCATACATACGTTGCTAGCATTAATAACTAAAAACTGTTAGTTGTCCATTCGTACACCTGAAGGTGGACAAGAAAGGAGGATGCTCCATTAGCTGGAACCGATGGCCGACTTTGATTCATGCGTTCGTGCCTCAGGATGAATTTCAAAAAGATCATGTCCAAGAGTTTTTTTCAGTTTGGCAAGGTGGGCAGTCGCAAAGATTGTTGGGAAATGGGTGGATGCGAACGAAGAAGGCTATGAAGTTTGCCAGGTGCATCGGGGTTTGGCCACCATGTACCCTTTGCGTACACATGCATGGCAGGTGAAGACCGCCATCAAGAACACCACCAAAGATTGGGCATCTGAACGCTGAACGGGCATAGCGTTGTTGGGGCCAGGTCCTGATCCCAATGCCATAGCCGGTTAGCTTGCTTGCGCTACAGTATCATATAGCTAGCTTGTACGTAGCTAAGTTGCCATGTTGGCGCCATGGGTACAATTTGGGTTCATATTTTTGGGTGGTATGTCATGATCAAATGCCTAGCCGGCGCTTTTTGGACCTCACACTTTCAAGATTTCATGGGTGCTTTTGTCAAAGCACCAAAAGGATTTTGCACTTAGGGATGTGCAGTCTTAGCTGGAAGATGGGCGCATGGTGCGGTGTGCGCAGCCAAAAATTGATTCGCTGCTATGCGATGTATGGATGTGCATGCGTACGCACATGTATTGCGCATAGGCATGGCCATGTATATATATTTTATATTTTTTCAGTTTATAGATATATATATATATATATATTGTCCGGGTCACATGCACCCCCAGCCCAACGCAGGTCGATCTGTGGCGAAGGGGAATGTGGACAAAGCACCGGCGTACCAAAGAGGTGCCCCCATCGTGCTGGTTTTACGCTTTGATTCTGCTCATCAGCAACCGGTATGGGTTCAAATTGAGTCACGATCATCATCAATTAATATTGGAGCATTCCCATTTTAGACAAGCGCATAAATATGATATAACAGCTTGCTTGGGGCGGCTTTGCACTGAGCTGATGCCAGAGTGGTTGCGCTCGATGTTCAAACGGCCGATTAGTTTCCTATCAAGTCAGCTCCAGGCAAAGGCCTTTTTGGGGTTGACTCAGAATGCCGGACCCGATGAGATTTAGGAGCTGTCGTGTCACCCGTAAGCAATGCTTGCTGATCCTGCTTTTGGGATTGCCGCCGGTATTGCAACTCGCTAGCATCGATCATGATTCATAGCAGCTGTTCTAATCCAAACCATTCCCAGTAGATTATGTTGATGGACTAAATTACTAAACGAAGTTTAAAGAGAATATTGTTCAATGATTTCGATCATCATCCTCAAACATCTTTGCCACTGCCATCCACAGCCCTGCAGCCCAGCTACTTTGAAAGCCGAGGGTGCATATGCTGGACTACGTGAACACACTCAGTGATCCAGGTAGAGACCTGGTAGCTGTCGAGATGTTTAGCGGTAAGCAAACTTTGGTGACGAGCTTTCGTTTCTCAACTGGACCTATTGAGACACATAGCCATTCAAGCGACATGTCCCCCATTCAGTTGAACGGGTACCATTTAAGTACATAATTTGATAATGGTCACCCATGGTGCTAGCGTCAGAATTGGTCAAGCCCCGAATTGTCCCGGTGCTCCACTACACCTATGCTCAATCATGAGAATGAGGGATCCAATTACACTAAGTATGGACATCCCCAATGATAACCAAGGTTTTCGATTTATGAAGGCGACACTTTGCTGAACATAAGCGCCTCCAGGAAACCTGCAATGCATTTGCAATTTGAATTGTGAAATTAAAGACCCTGATCGCCCATCAACCGTGCCGAGGCAAGGCTTCGACTGGAATGCTGACGAGGTTTTCCAAAACCTATCCACGAACTTGGGCTTTTTCAAGGCTGCAAGCTTGATGCTAAGACTAGCTCCCCGTGGGCTTTGGTTTGGGGGCATACCATGCAATTCCTTCGGGTACATGAGCTCACCAACGCACCAAAGATCAGGTGTAAATCCGTTTGGGAATTCATTCCCTTTCGTGACCTTGGGCAATATACTATGCACCAGGTTTGTCATGCTTGCTTTAGTAGCAATCGTCCGTGGATGCGTGTGGGCAGCAGAGCAACCAGATCGATCGACGCTAGAACACATGCCGCCTATGAAACTTCTTTTCCGGCAATTTCTACATCCTTTGCTGGTGAAATGGTGCTTTAGCCGAGTTATGTAGTTTTGCTTTGCAATGCGCAAAAGTCTTTTCATCAGGAACAAATTTAGAGAAGTGAATAACCGTTCAGATGTTGGCCCTTGACTATCCAAGGTGGATGGGGATGTATGGACATTGGACCGTGAAGCCCCAAATAGCCTATGGCAATGCGTTTCTTGGTGACGATGACCCTTCTATTAAATCCAGCTGAAAGTGTTTTTCAACCACATGTTCAACCAGCCCCCATTGCAGCGCTGCCTTGAGGCCATGGCTTCCAGAACTTCGTCTCCTGGTAACGAAGTCGAAGCGGGAGGAAGTTTATCAGCGAAAGGCTTTGCTGGGAAAGAAGTTGGTGAAAGTCAGCTACAAGGATGATAAGAAAACTGTGTACCTTGCTTAGTGAGCTAGGATGCAACTGAGCTTTCGCACCCATCAAGCTATAGTTATATCGTCAACAAGATTTGCGTATTTTTTGGGGGTGTCGGTATTTTCATTTTTGCCTAGGTCAGGAAGCAAAGATTTAAAAGACAGCGGATCATATCCTATGGCCTTTGGTGCTCGTGTTGCAGTACTGCATCGTGAATGGATGGATGGGACCTTAGCATTGATCATTCAACATTGCAATGGTACTCATCCACTGCAAATTGTCTAGTTTGCAGCACATCTCCTTGTGGTTTAAATGGTCCTGCAAAAATGTCCCTCACAAGTTCTTTAAAACCCCCCCAGGCTTTAAGACTTGCAGGGCACATTTTTGGGGGACCAAGCCAACAGGAAAATTCACAGTTTGCAGCTCGATGCTTTGAGGAGCAAGGTGATTCATGTGGTATAATACAAGCGGATGAACTTCTACAGTTGGGATACCAGGAGACGTGTAGCAGTTTCTCCATGTTTAGTTTTCCAGCCTGCCGTCCCCCATGGTATCGTCCTTGTTGCCCATCTGCTTCTGGCTTCAGGAGCCTGGTCAGGACGCGTGGAAGTTTGCGGACCTGGAGGGGATGGTTGAGTTTCTCAAAACCGCTGCAGCTGAAGGGAGGTTCCAGCCAGACCCTTTGATCCCCATCACCTCAAAACCTAGTGCCGAGATATACGATCGAGTGCTGGCTGATTTTAAAAATCACACTAATTAAACGGCGCCGGCGCCCGGTGTGGTATGAGACGATGGGAGACAACCGCCATCTTACTGCAGGTGTACTATCTCTAGCATTTTCCACACATTGCCATCGGGTAAAAGCTTCCCAATGATCTTCAGAATTACTGCGATCATGATTCTGCAAGAAATACAAATATGGTTTGGGTACCCTTTTTGATGGAACATTAATTTCAGACCCCATTCAATTGCTGGTTGGGGTCACTGCTGATTGAATGACCAGGGAACAAATTATTAGCCTGACGATTGTTATTTGTTGTTGTTTAGTTTGTATGACTCTAAAAAACTAGACCTGATCATGGTATAATCTCGTTCTTGGAATTGTCTTATTGATCGGCGTATGTTGATGTTCCTGTTTGGGGGGTCGAAGCAGCACTGCTGACTACTGCCGTGATGGAGCTATCATTTTGGGAGAATGAGACGTACAATAACTAGTACTGGTAGGTCTTTGCTAGATCTAAGGGTTGAACAAACAACCACGAGAATGATTGTGGCCGTTGCTGATTGCAACTCAAGGGTGGTGAAAGCTATAACCATGTATATTTTCAAATTACATATATTACATGCGGCGCATGTACAACACACGTATACATTGAATGTATGGATATTTATATAGAGAAAGGTGAATATATAAATAAATATATACACATTTAATTTATATTGTATTATATACATCCTGCGTGTGTCTGTGTGTGTGAACCTACTTGGCTCAATTGCAAGAAGGGAAGGAACTTCAACTCTTGTGCAAAAAAGATTCTAAACCATGATCTTTCAGCTTGCATGCTTATCCCTCCTCCTGCCCTTGCTCTTAGCAGTTTATAGGAGTCTGGTGAGGTATTGTTTTTGAAGCTATTTCTAAATACTTTAGAGGTCGAATCAGGAAGCTTTCCTGAAGGTCAGCCTTGACAAGCAATATTTAATTACCCTGCCACCAAGTTGGACCGCATGGGTACTTACGTTTCACCACACATCTGGTTGCTTGGCAGCCAGGTGCGGCGCTGGGAAAAAAACACACACGCACACACACGTGGGTTGCACATATAAGTCTATACTTATATGTAAATATGTGTATTGAAACATATATTGCTAAACAAGTATAGAAAGAATTTCAAAATACATAATATATACATGTATTCATCCATTTATTTACTTAGCTATGTATATGTATATATATATATATATAGATTTAAAAAATATATACACACATAGCTGTACAAGTTTCTCCCAACTCCCTCACACCATGGCCAATTGGAAAGTGTCCAATCGACATAGCCAATTTGCAGAAATTGGCCCCAGCTAGGCAGGGCCTGTGCAAGACCTGTGGGTTTTGTCGCTCACGGGCTGTGCTCTCCAGAAAACCCTGGATGAATCTGCAGTGTCCGCGAAAACAACGGTTTGGGTGGCGCGTGAAATTCGCGTGAAATTGCGTGAAAAACCGTGAATACGAACTGGTAGAGCGTGAAATTCGTGAAATTCCGTGAATTTGTTTCCGGGAGGTTTTTGGATCAACTGATCGTTTGGTAGGGTTTCTGGTGATCCGGGATAGACTTGGTGCGTAGCCATGCCTCGGAAGTCGAAACCTACGAACCAGGATGAAGCTTGATACGCATCTCATGGGTGATTTAGGCTAGTTGCATCAACTATTGTTTCCCTATATGTAAGCTTTGAAACAACATGGCTGACCGTGCTTGAGGAAGGTGAGCCTTTCGATCCAGATGCTGAACTAGCAGAAGCTTTGAGCAGGGTCAAAGTTGGAGCTGGTGGTAGCATGGTTGCGCAAAATTCATGTATTTTTCGCAGGCCTGCCCCCAAGCAACACACCCAAAAAAAAATTACCCTTGGAAAGGGTAATTTTTTTTGGCTAAATTGTTACATGATCGATTCCAATTGGGTTACTTTAACAAAGTTTTTTACGAAACCTACTTGGGTCACCAAGGCTTCTTGAAAACATGCCACATCGCCTGCTCGCTGAGGTACAGCGACTGCTTCGAAAGTGGCTTCCAAGGATGAACCTGCCGGCGGTGGTAGGACCAAGCGACCGCCAGCTAGCCCAGCCACTGCCCGTGTGGCAACAGCACAGGTGGTGCCAGGGCAAACCCCAATCAAATCCCCTGACATGAAGAAGGCCAGGGGCATGGACAATCCGAACCCAGCTATTCCCACTAGAGTTGCTCAACATTTGGAACGGGTAGACAAGGAATCAGAATCTCCCACAGAACAAATCCTTGATATGGAGGAGGGCATTCTGGATCGCAAAGGATACCATCCCGGCTACCATCCCGGCTACCATCCCGGCTACCATCCCCGATGCAGCTTTGCTCCATGCTCCCACTCTGAAGTTGGATGATGTTGCAACTGCAAATGAGACAGAGCGCAGGGACCCGTTTTCTGACCCATGCCCAAATCTGCAAGCCTTGATTGAAACCGAGGGTGAAGATTTTGGGGGCAATTCACCAGCTATGCCTCCCAATCGCCCGGTTCCCATTGCAAAGCCTGAAGGTGTTATTGAAAACGCCGAAGCTCCACCTGCGCATGGTGCCGCGCTTGCCAAGGAAGTTGTGCTGGCCAGCCCAGTGGTTGATCAGCAAAAACCAACGACCGATGCTGAAGCTTCAAAACCCATGGATGATGTTGTTGAAGTTGCTGGCAGCCCAGCAACGACTGATGTTTCAAAACCCATGGATCAAGATGTTGAAATGGTGACCAGCCCAACTACGACTGATGCTTCAAAACCCCCTATGGATCGATGCACTACCAGGAGCTTTGATGGTGATGATGGTTCTGAGGCATTCGCAGTGCTAGTGGAAACTGTTGGCACAGGTGACTTCGATATACCCATGAGCACACTTCCATGCTTTGCTGATGAACTGGTTTCTTCCCCCCCCTTGTTGCCACATTGGATCGATGAGAACCATGCTGAAGAGCTCAAAACATGTCTATCGATATACTTTGACGAGGGTCTCAAACCAAACACTGACATGAGCGAGCTCTCCAAACACATCGTCGAGTGGATGAAGCAAATCAATGAGACACCGTGTCACACCATCTGGGGGGCCGAATTTCAGAAAGGGTTGGAGACCTACCAGCGCATGAAGAATGCTTCGGATCATCTTTATCAACATATCTCCACTGCCGGCACAACCATGAAAGCTCTTGCTAAAGCAGCCATCAAAAGCTTTCAGGACTCCAAGTCGCTATACCAAGGGAAACCCAACCAGGGGAAGGCTCTTGCAGCAAAAAGTGCTGTTCTCCAGAAATGGGTCACCAACCGTCAGATCAGTGTGCGGCGTGCCTTGGATGCCGCAGTGGAGCGACGTGACAAAGCTGCCCAGGAATTTCAAGCTTCACTTGGCCGCCTGGCTCAGGATGCTTATGATGGATATCTGGCAGACCATGAGGCCCCATCAATCAATGAGGCTGAGCTCTTTGATTCTTTAGACGCAAGTGTTCAACAGGCTACACTGGCGCCCCCGGAACAGGTAGCCCCAAAAGCTGATGACACTCCTGAAGTTGTTCCCCAAGCAAGTGCTTTTGAAAAGATCGTGGCAAGCGCTTGTGATCTCAGTGGTGCCAAGATCACCCCTGATATGCATGCTAAGCTAGTGAAACAAATGGGGGATGCCTTCACCAAAGTTGTCTTCCAAGCAGAGCAAGCTGAAACTACTACTTCTCCGACAGTACCTAGCCTGCAAAACTCTTGAGTTCATTGTCATGATGAATTATCAGTACAACAATGCATGCGCACCCTCAAACACATATCTGGGTATCAGGTACCTGCCCCGGATGATGCACCTTCAGCTGATGCACCGTCGTCAGCCGCCACATCAGCAGCAACGCCGCCTAGCAATGCTGAGCTGCTGCATGGTGCAGCCAAGAATTCGCTGATCAGGAAAGACACGAGCCAACTGCAGGACTGTTGATACTTCCACTGGGTTGCAATATATATAGGTGGTCAGCGTTATGATTTTGAGCTACATGTGATTGAATCAGCTAGCTACCCAGCTGCTAGGACAATGAATCCTTGGAAAACCACCCAGATGCTGTCCGAGTGGAGAATGGGGAGATTCGGCTTCGCCACAAAGACAAACTGGAGACATTAGCTGAAAGAGAATCAAGATTGGCGAAGAACACATATGCTCGTTTCGCTAGAACATTTGAGAGTGGCTCATCTCGAATACCATATTTGAGTTAGGTGTTTCCAAATCGTTTGCAATTATGTGCGACCAAAACCATTTACAATCCTCATGCCTGAGGTGCTGCATGCCCACCAGAGGTATTGGAGAAAGCGAAGAACCGCAAACACAGTTTCTTGACTATTAATTGAGATTTCCTATGTAGAAATATTGTCGAATGGATCAACTCATTGCAATGCATCCATGCACAAAGAAAGTACTAAGACCGACCACTACTTCATGCGCTCTTTGAAGACTGGCTGCAGAGTGGCCAAGATTGGGCCAACAGCACCATAGTTACCAATGTTCGAGTCAAGACCGGGCAACAGAGACGAGGACGAGAAGCTTATATGACCTTTAAAGATTTGAAGGAGAAATTTGGTGCCAATGCTCGCCAGATCAGGGACAACAAGTACGAAGCTGAAGCAAAGCGTGCACCAAATGATCTTTCGCCACCGTACTGGAAACCCCATCCAGAATTGCAGAATGATAAGGACTGAAGGGTGAAATGGATGCACCACAGGCTTGATGAAAAACTCCATTTACTCATTACATAGCATGATCATGATCAACCACGATCAGCATGCTAGCGTTGCAGGAGTGGGAGCTGTTCCGTGTTTGGGACAGTGCTGAGTTGGTGGCCACTGAAGAGGAAGAGAATGAACACCACATGCAACACCATGTGAATTTGACCAAGGAACAAACTGGCAGTGTCATGCCACTTGATTGAAATATCATTCAACGTATACTATAATGGTTTAGTTAGAGTGATATCGTTATGATTCATATTTTCCATGTTTTCCACTTGTGAGGTCGGACATCCTGGCTCGATTGCCGGGCCTGGGCAAAGCAATTCCATCTGGCAGTGCGCCGGGTAGACCAGGTCCTGCGCCAGGTTCGGGGCTAGGGGAGCCTAGCCCGGGTACAGGTGGTGACAACCCTCCACCCCCAGTGCCTAGCAAGCCCAAAAAGCCACCCAGCATGACCAAAAAATTTGCTGGCAAAGTGTCGACTCTTTCCAGCAAGATCACCGAGTTGAAATGCATTCAGACTCAAATCGAAGCCTGCGGGCTATTGCCCCTAGTCAGCACCCAGTGCAATATTATAGGTTGAGTTGGTTATCATCATGAATGTGCTCCTTATACCCTTGCTGCCTATTAACAATTGGAGTTCCATTCCACTCAGGTCTGAGTCCATGAAGGTTGCCTATCAGGAAGAGGTCACCAAGATGCTTGCATCCATGGATACTGCTAAGTTACAGCTGGAAAACTTCTACGCAAAACGCCATGAGGACAAGGATATCGTGGGTGCTATCAAGGTCTCCTATGATGAGCTCATGAGCTTGGCAGATGTTGAGATCAATCAGTTCACTGGTTCGATCAAATCCATCAAAGCTGCTATGGTTCCTCATGTTGCAACAAGTGCTTGATTTTGTTTCATAGAAATGGTTTCGCTAAATCTGACTTTTGGCTGAGGCTCCTCCCAAGGTGAAGGCAAAGGCAAAACCGAAAGCAGCCGCTACTACCCCGGCCACGGATGTTGCACCAGTTCCAGAACCAGCGGCCAATCCCGGCAGCACTTAAAAGATGTGCTGCCCCGCTTAGATTGAATACCAGCGTGGTCAAAGGTCCACACGCGCTTAGTTGTGCGCGTGTGCTAAGGCCATTGGATTTTCCAGGGTTCACAGCCAACCTGTTGCCTGATCATGTGACTTTAATCATGTAGTAATATATTTCATTGAATGAATCTATTTTTTGGGGGTTCACCTCTGATTTCATTGTCCTCCATCATTGCAATGACACTGGTGAAGGCACACGGGAGTGCTGTGCAAGCGGATCTGATGTACTCAGATCATGGCATCATCGAGTGGAATGCGTCAAAAAAAACAATTCTATTTAATTAATATGATCTTTCGCAAGAGCTCATTCAAACCAATTCAGTTGTTGTTGGTGTTGGCCCAACGCAGGTGCGGGAGCACCCTTGCATTCCCCATTATCCAACTATATTTTCAACACAGTGGGTGGTGGCGAAACATGGCAGCACCTGGCCCATGTCTCCCATGTGCTCCAGTCCTCCTTCCTGTAGCCACCTTCATCTCCATGCGCTCGCATGCTGTTGCTGAGGAATGTTCCTTTGAAAGATCCCAATCTATGCTGAACGCTGTGAACAAGGACAGGTATGTATGTTGTGTGTGTGGGTGTGTGTGGGTGTGTGGCTACACTGCACTTGCAACCGGATCGGCTCTCCCTGCAGGAGTTGAAATTTCATGGGATCCCAATGGCAGGCCCTGCCAAAGATATGCAAGCAGCAGGCAAATAGAGATCCAATATTCAACGGGATATGCTTCGTAAAGTCCAGCATGCGGCATCTTGTTTGTTATTTGAGTTTTTGCTCTGGCTGGATATGATTAGAACTTAGTTTGGCCATGTCTTCCCCTAGAATTTCCAAGGTACCTATGGATTTGGTGGAGGTTCCCATCAAACAGGATCCTGGCCAAGGAGTGGTCGTGTACAAGAAGCTTGACACATTTCCATTCAACAATCATTGCTTCAGCAGGTCATGGTAGTTGACAAATCTGAATCTGTGCCATGTGCGGTCTGAGGAAACTTCCAGTGGTGTTGCCCCACAAGCTTATCCCATGGATGTTGGAAATTGGCATCTACCCTGTGGAGGAAAATCAGGAGGTCTCTCAATACTGGAATCACCTAGCTTCTCGCTTAGGGTGGGCTTCTGAGCATGTTAGAATGCATGGGCCCCATTTTCGACCCTTGTGGATTTGGGGTGATGATGCTCAGTACAACGAACTTAATGACAAAATCGTGACAGTATCAATGGGTGCAGTGCTGGACTCCCGCTGCAATGCCATCTCAACAGTATGGCCTTTGTTCACCTACCGGGTGGAAACTAGGAGGCATTTACTGTCGCCAGCTTTCTTGAACCAAGTGCGCTGCGCATGCATGTGACCAAATAAAACCATTGACCAGCTACCAACTCAGGAACAAGCGGTTGGCTTCGAGACCCTGAACGCGTTCCTGAAACCAGTTGCTTCTTCGAAATTTAGTCTAACTTCTCGCGGATATGGCATGCACACTGCTCCGCATACTTAGCAACCTTGATTTAGATCATGAGGTTGCAACTTCTTTGAACACATTGTTCATGGGCGTGGAGTACGGTGCGAATGGAAATGCCCGTCGCAAGACACGCTTCCATGGCTTTGTGACACAGTACCAGGGCGATTGGAAGTGGCATGGAGAGATTTGACCGCAAAGTATGTTCAGTATATGATTGCAGCTTGGTTTGATTTACTTGAATTGCTCTGAGTGCTGAGGAATGGTTCAATTTGTCCGCGTACTACAAAGCCAAGAACATTTGCCATGCCTGCTTTGCCGATTCAAGTAATTACCTACGGCTCCCCAACAACTTGGAGCATCTTGAACGAAGGACCTATGACAATTTTCAGGCTCAAGCTGTTCGGAGGGGAGAAAAAAGTTTTTTGGTTGCATTATTGTGGCGCACACATATGCAATTTAAGAAATGGATGTGTGCACGCATGTAGCTTGATGGCATCTGGCTTGCTGTACCTGCCTGAGGTGCTCTTTGCTCTGTGGTGTCTTTTCACCCTCAGCAAATCAAATTTTGCTCCATGCACAGTTTGAACTTGGGTTATGTCCTATGGGCGGCAGGAGGCTGCATTGAATCGCTACTTGAGTTTGGCATTTGGGGCGGGGCTGATGTGAGCTATGACGCGAAGCTGAAACGGGCTTGGCATGAGTTTGCAAAGTGGGCAAAGCAACGGAAGATTCCGTAACTAGACTTGTTATTTGCGTGTGCTTCAAGCTAGCCATATATGCACCCTAGGGGCACACCTCTGAAGTGTCCATGCACAACTGATATGATTCCATTTTCTTACGCATAATATGAGTGTTGTTTTCCAACTTGCCTGTATCATGAGGCATTCGCAAAAATCCTTCCACCTGAAGAGTGTTCAATCGCCTTACCCTGAGTTGCACGCCAAGGCGTACAACGAACCTTGCTTGAAGTGTATGTTTCATTCATAGTGCGTACATGTTTCAGAGTGTGGAGCACATATTGGCTTCATACCCAGGCACGCGTCGTTGCAGCCTGGCTTTCAGATCTCACATGTGCCCTGCAGAATCAACACCCTCAAGATGAGAATTTTGACCTGCTATCGAAGCTCATGTACCTTGGTTCAGTTTCTGGCCTGTGTTCTTTTTGCTATAGTGCTGTTGTTTTGGTGGTTTCAGTAGTGATCTGATTAGGTACAACTTGGGGGAGTGGTTCAACATCTCTGAGCGGAATGGCCGAATTCTGACCCCTGAGTGTGCTAGACACTTGATGGGACTCAGCGCCGCTAAGCTTATACTTAACTTACTGCATGTGTGCGTGCATGGATGCCCTGAATATTTCACATGGCATTCACACAGCGTTCCAGGATCGGTCGATGCACGCTTACCTCACGCTGGGTGAGAAAGCTGTTCAAGTTGGCCTCTTCCTATTCCCTGCTCGCCCAAAGCTTCATGCAACTTGTTTGCGTTTACAGTACATGTGCGTATGCGCTTCAGGGTCATGTGGCAAGGCTGCAAGCCCTTTCTGTGTGAACCTGCAGGCCTGGATGGAGCTTGCCTTCAACCAAGTGCTCGACGGTCTCTTGATTGACTTGTCATGCAACATGTCCGCGTATATGCGTGTGCGATGTGCCTGTAGTCAAGTTGCTGAGGTATCAACTGTCGATTCCTGCATTGCTTTCGCATGGAGGATTGGGTGGGGTATGCCAAGCGCAGCTCGACAGCACTAAGTGTATGTTGCAACCTTGCTGTGCCACCACATGTACACATATGTGTCCTCAGCAAGTTAGCTGAGGCATCGCGCGCAAAACGCATGTGGCCAATTTGGAAATCAATTTGCTGACCAAAGCTTATTTGAGGCTTAGGTTTCACTGCGATTCCTCTTCTGATAGTGAGGAAATTTGATGCAAACGGGTAAGCACCAATCCAAAGCTGAAAAACAAGAGTGCCCCATGCTCGCTGGATGTTCGAACCAGGGTACTTTGGGGGAAAAGCCGCCATTATCGTGGATTCGGATTCTTAGGGTGATGGAACACATCAATTATTGGCAACAAAATGATCGAGTGTTCGGTGTACAATTGTTCATAGCCAAAAAGACTACTGGTGATTTATTTTTGCTGTAATCTGAGTAATCATAGTGCTCTTGCTACCATCATTTAATTGATATAGAGTAAACAATCACTAACCATCTTGAATGAACCTCACCATTCGCCAGCCGTAAGAAGATCAAGCACGATCATCAGCCACCATTCAGCCACCATTAAGGGTACTTAACCAACTTCACCAACTTCACCACTCCTGGCACTCAGAAGGGGTACCGTTACTGGGCCACCTGGGACACAACGGGAAGGACACAACGGGGACTGTGGGGTGCGCTGGCACCTCCTCAATGACGAGTTTCAACTCCTTAAGGTCGCGAATCACCTGTGGCGAGCCACGCAGCGGTTTCACCAGCCGAAAATCTCCATGACTTCAACAGCAGGCGCATGATTTTTGCACTAAGCAGTTCTAACATCATCAAATGTTGAGATCATCACTATACTATTACCAAGTGACTGTATAGCGATGCTTTACCATTGATGGCCATGGCCTAGCAATCATGAACCAAATCATTTTGTCATCATTAACTAGTATTGGCCAGTATTAAGCAGCAAACTTGGTCGACCTGACTAGGGTCGAGGGTAAATACAGATTTGATGATAGCTTGGCGGCTTTCCTACCTGGGAGAACATCACTAGTGCTGGAGTATATCATCACAGTGGCCATGAACCAACCATTGTTATGGCCACTAAGCATGGTCAACCAGCATCAAAGCATTCAAAGCATGCTACTACCCGCTGGCCCAGCCGTGATTCACTGCAGCAACCAACCAACGTTTGAGCCATCGCCAGCGTCCGCCAACCTCATCGGCTTTCTGCGCCCCGAAACGGTCACGAAGGCTGGCAGTCTGGTGCCCATCCTGGTGAAGTCCGCTGGTCAGGCCAACCAAGGGTTGCATGGAACATCTCATCTCAAGCATGTAAACGGCTTGCAACAGTAGAAACCGAAGCTAAGCTCTTTCAGGGCTACTGGTGGCCCTTAGTGTTGGTTAGTGTTGGCTCATGAACCATTTAATGGGTTAGTGTTGCTTTATTCCTCATCCTGGACCATCATCAGCAAATATGGTTCACAATAGTCATTTAGCATCATTGAATCAAACATCATGAAACTTTGTTAGTTCATCATCATTCACCAGGTCTTTTAGCAAATCACAACTGTCACAACCACGAGCGTTCACCGTCAGCTTGGCAGAATCTGGTGCCACCTCTCCTTGTTGGACCCATTGATGCCAACGCCCATGGCCTGCGCGAGGCAGTTCCCCGTTACGAAGCCATGGGTGGCTTGTGACCACTTGCGAGCTGTGGGGTGCACATCCAGCCGTAGATGACTGGAATATGATGATGGTTACCATGACGATTGCCTTGATTACATGGGATGTTTGCTGATGAGGTTGATTCAAAATATCTTGACATGCTCAAGTTGGTTATGGTGGTTGATTATGCCTTGTGTTCTGGTTGTTGGCAGCTGCTCCGGGTGTTTCTTCCTATCTATTTGTTTCCCTTTGTTTGTTTTTGTGTTTTTCAAGGTGTTGACAATGTTTGCTGTTGGTCCTTCTGTATTACGGTGAGTCATAATATTTGTCCATGGTAGCTGTTGCGATGGTTGCTTGCTGCTTTGGCCGTCCTATGGCGGCTGTCTGCGTGGCGTGGCAGCTGGCCACCAGCGCCTGAGACGGTGACATCGATAACTTAGAGCCATTGGAGTCCTGGAGGCCAGGAAGATCAAGTGGAAGCCAGGGCTGTGGAATGGTTGGCTACCAGGTATGATGATTTCAATGATAGGGGGTTATGGTTTATATCTATCTATCTATCTATCTATCTATCTATCTATCTATCTATCTATCTATCTATCTATATATATATCTATATATATATATATAAATATAATTATATATATATATAGATAATTATATATATATATGAAATAAAAGTGTATATTGTTGAACCTAAGAGCCCAATTATAGTTAAGTATGAGCGTAGAGAGGTTTCACTCCATAGGTTTATGAAAAAGGAACGACCCATAAATTACTGTATATGGTAACCCCAAATCATAAAGGTTCCTATAGGTTTATAGGCAACATAATGGCCATTGTTCCTAGCGTCATGTTTAAGTAAAAGGAATAGGAAACATCCATAGGGAATTATAATGGTGATGTATGGTCGATAAAAGCAAACAGTAAAACACATGGTGCTGGTTGACGATGTTTGATAATGGTAAATGGATGATGATGATGATGATTGATGATGGTTGAAAATGGTTGATGATGGTTGATGATGATTCTGGATGATGGCTGATGATGGTGATGGTTGCTGATGATGACAATTTATGGTGATTCATGGTGGATCATAGCGGTTGATGATGCCTGATGATGGTTGATGATGGCCAATGATGGCTACTACTTCGATCAAGCGGCTGCTCCTCCCCTGTTGCACGGTGAACGGCTGTTGTCGGTAGTTCAACCAGCCAATCTCAACAACAAATGCCGTCCTGTCGTTGTCAGTGCTGGTTTCCGCAACAAATCAAATCATGTTAACAACTAACTTTGATGGTTTCTCAAGTCGTAGGTGGACCCCCTATGCCTGTCATTGTTTCTTAAGCATTAGTAGTCCTATACCAACCATAACTTGGGGGTACCCCTATGGCTTGAGAACCCCCAGTATTAGCAACGAAACCTGCATTCAGCAGTGTTAACCACTATATTGACTATATGGTTCATATTTAGCAAGTTTGAGTCATTATCAGCTATCATCATTCTCCATCACAAACCATCATCATTGACTTATTGACCATTGTGAACAATTGCCATTCCTAACCACCATTGTTAAGCATCCACACCCATCAACAGTTGTGAGCTGTCGCTATCCATCATTCTTGAGTAATTATCATCCAGCATCAAATATCATCCATCATTGAGCATGGAACTATACTAACAATGATTATAGATCATTGCCGGTTGTTGTCGTCCTTGCGTTGCCCGCACTTGCGAAGCCCGGGTAGGCCGCTCTCGCCGGTCCGTTGGGGCGATTCGGAAGAAGTGGCTCCGGCCAACCTCTGCAGGCCGGGGAAATCCGAAGCTGAATCAGGAGAACGGTTAATAACCACTGGTTAATCAATGGTTTATGTAGTTATGGCCAATTCATGATTCATTGAAGGTTATTCATGTGTACTTGGAAGTGCATCTGTGGTTATAACGGGGATAAAACTTTTTTCTCAGTCATAAGCCCTACAAGGTAGCCTGTAACCACATCACCATGGTTTCTTACCACTTTCAACGGATTGACAACCAGCAATTACCAAACCATATGGTGTGACATTCAGCGATGGTACAATCCCCGGCACGTGCTCCTGCAACTGTGGCTATAAACCGCGGAAGCTTTTGAACACACCAGCGTCCACAAAGTGATCCACCGTCAATGCTGGTCAGCTAGCCAAACATCTAAGAGGAGGGCTCTCAGGTTGTATACAAACAAATGGATTGCTCTCCTTGCGATGGTGAAGCATTGTGATGTCTGGAAATAATTCAGAATTCAAACTGGAAATGGTTTCAAATAATTGCTACTGATAGCTGTATCCATCATCAAACCATTGATGGTTGGTGAGCCATATCCGAGCACATTGCTTCACAATCATCCAATGCTAAATCATGAAATTGCTGAATCTCAGTTGGGTTGTAATGGCTACTGTTGATGAACATTGTTGATGGCGATGCTCGTTCCACACCGGTGGAACCACTTGGTGAAGCGCGCCATGGATTCAGCCGGTCATGTCCACCACAACTCACCGAGGCGCTCTGAGAAAATCTCCAGGTCTCAGGATCTGCGGCTCCTACAAAACGCCGGTGGTGGCGGCGTGTGGCCGGATGTCAGGGTATAGGTTTTTTCAATGCTATTCGCAAGTTGATAATTAATAGGGATTAGAATGGTTGATCATGGGGATTCATAGCGGATGATAATCACCCACAAACTTACGGTGAAACAACTACTGCATGGGGGGTTCTCAAAATAGGCAACCGCAAAGTTATGGTTGGTTTAGTACCATAAATGGTCAATATTGGATGATTGGGCGGGTCCCCTCTTTTCATAAACAACCATGCTGTAAGAGGCACAAGTAGAATCCTATGCTGATTACAATAAATAATAGAGAATAGTGCATAATTCTTGACAATGGAGGTATCACCATCCTGGAGTGGATATGATATTGGACCATCCCCAAGGCTGGCAACTGGTTTAAATATTGAAGGTTACGTATAGTGTATCTACTCCAGGATGACTGTATATATATATATATATATATACATATGTATATATATATATATATAAATATATATTCATATATATATATATATATATATGTTATCCGTGCAGTGCAGAATTATATCGTATATGTCTAAATGTACACTAGTATACATTATTTTATAGAGAAAATACTTCATGCCTTAATGTATTTCAAATTGCAATTATAAACAATATATATATATACAAATAAAGACATGTTTTTTGCTTCCGTCTAGACATGTTTTTTGCTTCCGTCTATGTATGTATTTGTTTTTTTTTAAGAAAATAACTGGAGTAGACGCTGGAACATATATATATATATATATGTATGTACATGTGCATATATACATATATATATATATAGACAAATAAATAAATAAATAAACAAATATATATATATATATATTTATATTTGTGAATATGCAATATAATCTGTAAATATCTATAAAATTCTATAAATATAGATTTACATTACTGATATAGTTCGAAAAAATCAAAAGAATCATATGCATACATGCGTATACACAGAATGCTCAACAATGAATGATGTCTGTCAACTTTTACGATGCATGGATAATCCTTGATTAACCACTAGATTCATCTGAATTCTCAAAGAAATCCCATCAAAATCTCCGCGAACGCTCATGGAACCGCTCGCCCCTTGTCGCAACCCAGAACGGTCGCCTTCAAGACCGAGCTGTTCACCATGACCAAGGCACTGCCGCGTTTGTATAAGGAGCCTCTCCTGGGGTGCTGGTGGGGTGGGCTGGTGATGGTCGGTGATGGGTTGGTGATGGTTCGGTTGGTGATGGTTCGGTTGGTGATGGTTGGTTGGATTAGCTAGTGGAGTTTAATTGACTTGAATTCAGGTAATGGACTTGACATGACAAGCCACTTTCATTTTGGAATTGGTCTTTCTGGTCAACAGGAGTTCATATACATGTTCATGGCCAAGTCAACTCAGTATGCTGCTCATTTCGCAATGTTTCAATGCTGCGATGGCTTTGAAGCAATTGCAAATCCACTATCACTTTATGCAGTATGATTGATAGAGGGTTGGAAAGCAGTATATAATGCAGATATATGCACCGCACTTGAATATGCCGAAGATCCAGTCCAACACAATCATTGTTTGGAACAAAATAAGCCGATTTTCTTAGCATGGAGATAGTCCTGACCTGGCAATGGTTCCACCATAGAAATCGCTGACCTAGCAATGGTTCCACCATAGAAATCGCTGATGTTTCTCAGGGTTCTTTTTTTTATGGGCGTCAAGGGGTCAATCAATCCTTACAACCTAGCACTCAATTAGAAGTCATCCCTAGTAGTCAGCGAGCCACCTTCCATCTTGCAGGTTTTACCAAATAAAACATGTTTTCCGTTGCCAGGTTAGTGGACCACATCGTTTCACTGTAGCACTGTACCACCAACTCTCGCACTGTCCTGCGCAGCTCTCTTCCTTCTGTTCCTTCCTGCACCATGGCGATCTTGCACATGCCATGGTGTTTTGAGGATAGTTCCCTGGAATCTAAGCATGGGGAGCAACCCGAGAAGGTAGCTTATACCCCCCTCTAATCCGGCAAAATCATTTTCGACCATCTACGTTGGAAACCAGGGTAACAATCAAGCTACTAGGGGGTTCCTGTAGATCTTCCCAAAGAAATATTCCTTTCTGGGAAGGATGCCTCACGCATGGGGGTTCATATCCGACCGCCACCAAATACAATCTGTGGCCTTATCTTTACTTGGGCTGGAGGAGTCAAATCTTCAGTTGGGGGTATATTGGGGTCAATTTCAATCTCAAAAAAACCTTCATAGTTTAAAATAAAACATCTCTTGACAAAAGGACACAACTGGGTTCCATAGCCTATCCCGAAATCAAAGGTTGATCCAGTTCAGTTTTGGTGAATCCACCAGCTACGGGCGGCTACGGGTGGGAAACCATGCTGTGCGCCGATCCTCCTCACCAGGCGGTCGAGAAGTACCAGGAAGTACCTGCGACGCGACGTGAAACTCATCCCAGATCTTTGCCTCACTTTGGCCCATTTTTACAGTTGAAAACTGATAAAATCAGTCGTTTTGGATTTTTGTTGGTATAGAAACCATCAGTTTCGGCAAACATGGTGAATGATATAAGTATATAACCATCAGTTTCGGCCATCAGTTTATAGCATTGTATTCATTTTCCAAAAGCATAAAATCCGCATTGCAGCCGGTGTAATCACCTGATGTGGCAAAACCCCACACAACAACCCACGGCTCAAACTCCCATTCGGTGAACGGCCACTCCTGGCCGCTCCTGACCTCGCTCCTCCAAGCCGCTGAGTTCCAAGCTTGGATCTGCTCGGACTCTACACCTTGGAGGTCAGGACGAGATACCGGGCTGCCAGGATGGATCCAAATGGCATCATGCTGGCTGGACTCCTTGGGAGGACGCGCCTGTTGAGCCAATGTCTTTTTTGATGGGCCAATGGTAAGCTCATGATCGTTCATGGACTCCGTCAACAAAAAATCTGCAGCAACTATGATTTGATGGTTGATGGCAGGAGTCTTGCGGTGGCCCTTCTGTTTGTATCCAGACGTAGTAGTGGAGCTGTTGGAATTATATAATCCATCCAGTCTTGCATCATTGGAAATGGCCCAAAGCCGCAATATACCACTTGACCATGTCATGGACAATTTATCAAAATTTCACAACGTGTGACCACCAATATCCACCAAGTCATGGTCACAACAACCCCTAAGCCAAACCATTTTCACAACCATGATAACAACCATTTTCACTGAAAAGTCTTCATCACAGACTGGTTCGAACCCTCCCGGTAGCTCCCTCATGACTTGAGAAACCACCTTCTCTCAAACATTTGGGTGTTTCTCAAAATAGGGGTACCCCTAAATCATCCAGTTTATTACCCATGTATAACAGTAAACCAAGCATTTTGGGGTACCCCTATTTCGAGAAACCGCCATTTCCACATCGCTCCCAACCTTGTCGCCCGGCTGAGTCTGGGACACACCAAGCGGCACATCTCCGCTTCAACGCCCAAGCCGTCGATGACAATGTCGCAGTCCGGCTCGCTGCCGATCCGCAACTGATCCTTGGCCGTGGAAATGCCGTGAGATGGGTGAGCTGATGGGTGGGATGGGTGGGTGTAGCTTTATTTAAATAGGTATGTAATCTTTTATATGTATTCATTCATCATTCATTATCTAACTTCAGAGTCTATATATGCATTTATTATGTGTAATTATATATTGATATTTCTAAATATATTCAAATATATGTGCTCTACATACACAGAAATTTATTATGAAATATGCGAAAATATATGCAAGAAGGATACATCCACACATTCATGGATACGTGTACGAGAAAGACATAAAAGACCAAGAATGCAACACTTAATTGGCGGCAAAAGTTGCAACTAGAACTACAGTATTGCATGTACTAGCAACTAGTGCAATAATCATAAAACAAAAACAATCACAAGTTGGAAACCAGGGAAATCAGGGAGACCAGGGAAACCGTCATGATTCCCCAGATTGGTGGTTTCCAAAAATGGGGGTACCCTCAGTTGTCATTACGAATGTTGATATTTTCTGTGAATCAACTCCATCCCTAACTAGGGGGTCATCTATGGCTTGACAAACACCAATCGACTGTTTTATATCATGGTGGCAACCCCTATAATACCCCTCAATTGGTCTACTTCCAAAATGATGAATCCTTTCCCTCTCAATTCTCTTGATGTGACGCCCACGACTTGAGTTGATTGTGCCATCCAATTGTGAGTGCACACCGAACTGCTGAATCATTCTTGGTGATTCATTAGTGACTTATTGGCGATTCATTGGCGATTCATATTTATCAAAGAATAATATGTAAATGCTGATCTTCAGCAAGGTGCATCTTGATATTTTTTACCAGCATCATTGTTCTCAATGTGGGTTATTGCTGATGTGAATACTTTGGTTCATCCATTCTTGCACACATCAGCACACAACAAACATCGATCATTTATACACCGAGCACCCAAACAACTTGGAGCTTGTTCATAATCTAGAATGAACACAAACCTACACAATCCCTATCCTGATCTGTACCATGCATCATTATAGGGTCACAAATTCAAGGTCAACAGTGCAATCGGTTTAGATTTGATCCTTCGGCTTCGAGGCGTCGGAATTCTTTCGAGGTTGAATCATGATTGCCACCGTTTGTCGTTGCCTGATGTCGCAGTAAGAGTACCAGAACTTGCATTAAAGCCCAAGATTCATCATCGGGATTCATCATTATAGACCTCCCATATTTGGAGGGAAATGTCAACACTATTTGACTATGGTTGTATTAGGGTGGCTCATCAAAAACAGGATCTCCCACTAATGTTGCTTGCTGTTGCTTGTCAACCTCTCTTATGAAATACTATTAATATTAAGCTGTATGAGGTGCTTTCAAAAGCTTGTTTAGTTGTATAATCACAATTTAAGACCATGAGTAAAGCAGCGTCAGTTGACCATAAACAAGAACAATAATAAAGCCTTGTTGGTTGCTTATAAATTGTGGATGATCCATTGCCAGGTTGGTTTACCAGAGTGTAAAGGGTACAGTAAGCCTTCAAGTCAGTCCATTGATGAGCCAATGGTTATCCAGTGGTTATAGATTGAACATGATGGATACTCTACTCCAGGGTTGTCATAGCATCATATCACCCCCATTCAGATCCATTCAGCATGGCTAATCATCAGCTTGAAAGCGTGAAGGAAGCCGTTGCTGATTCATGATGGCCTTTCATAAGCAAGCAAGCATCACTTTTAAGCATCGCAGGTGAAAAAACATACTTCGTTATACTTCCAAGCATCAGATATGATCAGCCGGCCATGATAGTGAACAAAAAACATACAGCGATGGTATAAAAACATGTGGAAACTCCACTGGTTGGTGGTTGAACCACCCCTGTGAACAAGATTAGTCAACCAACCAGTTGGTATTAAATCACCCCTGTGAACAAAAAAATAGTCAACCAACCATTTGTTTGCTAATTGCTAGGGAAAACAATAAATTAACCAATGCTTAAAACCACCAACCAATCCATACTTCCAAGCACCGGGCGAAAATGATGAGCCCCTGGGTCTCCGCACTCCAGGCATCAATGCCCAAGCCAAACAGCCAGACAGCAGTGGATCCAAAGAAATCTTCTGCACCACGGTGGCCTCCCGGTCGCCATTCTTCGCGTCATCCTCAACCTGGAAATCTTTCGAGGTAGAGCTGGCATTCCAACTGCTACTTATTTCTGGAAGAACCATCTGTAGTGACTTTGTTGGCCGAGATCCTTAAGGATTTAAGGGAGTTTGTATACATGAATACAAGTGATGCAAAGAATTTCTGCTGTCCCTCTCACAATATCATTTGTCATTTGTACCGTGATTGCTCACTAACAGCAACCACGGCCATAGATCAAACATGCTGCCATGGTGGTTAGTGATTGTAGTGATCAAACATGGGCCATGATATGGCCATCATCTGATCAGCTCAGCGCTGCGATATCATCAACCCAACAATTATCACCCTCCAAATCCGGTGAACTACGATGACACTGTTCATCAACCTACTCAAGGGCGGCTGGAGAAAACACTCAAACCGCCTGGGGAGACAGTCTTCATGCACGAAAGATTCATTGACTGAAATTTGAAATGGATGTTTCTCAAAAAAGGGGGGACCCCAAAACCTCTATGCCTAATATTGGATGATTTGGAGGACCCCTATGACTTGAGAAACCACCAAGTGTTGACCTATCCTCAAACAGTATCTTAGAGGGTTTTTTTGGTAGGGTGCTTTTTTGACAAACTTCAGGCTGCAAAACTCCAACATTTTTTCCAACGCAATCCCAACAAAAATCCAACAAAAATCCAACGAAATTCCAACAAAATTCCAACAAAATTCCAACGCAATCCCAACACAATTCCAGCGAAATTCCAACAAAATTCCAACGCAATCCCAACACAATTCCAGCGAAATTCCAACAAAATTCCAACAAAATTCCAACAAAATTCCAACACAATTCCAACACAATTCCAATACAATTCCAATACAATTCCAGCACAATTCCAGCACAATTCCAACAAAATTCCAACAAAATTCCAACAAAATTCCAACAAAATTCCAAAATTCCATCAATGGAAAGATGATGGAAAACTGATGGATTTGTAACGGTTTTATGTTTGAAACATGTTTACTGACATGCGCCAAAAAGTACCTGATCAAAAGACTACGGTAAAGGGTTTTAAGATATCCCGTCTTGGAGCAACGATTCATCCCTGCCTCGTTGCACAATCCCAGACGGCGCAACGTCCGCCGACCTGTACTGTTCAAGTCCGGAGAGCCGTGAGATGCCATGAGTCACATGAACAAACAAAGGGGATTACCACAGCCATGAGAGTAGAAACTATAGTAATGGTAACCCAGGATTAGTTAGGGGGGTCACCATTTTAAAGGGAAACAAAGGCTTTTGGGGGATACCCCCTATTAATCAACCAGGGGTTTATTAATCCTGGGTAGACATTAACTATAGGATACTGTAGGTTGTTGGGTCTGACATGTGACCACTGTCTGTGGTTTGGAGGTTGTCTGGCCTGGCAGTTGCCCAGAAACTATGCTCTAGAGCACCCAGCGCCCAAACCAGGGTGAAGACACATGGATTTGAGAAGTTGCCGTTGAAATCGGAAAGGATAAATCTGTCCGTTGGGATGCCAACGGACGATCTGCAGGACGACAAAAATCATGCGGTTTTCTGAATGGTAGGTGGTTACATGTGGTTACTCCGGTTACCAGATTCTTGAACCAACTCACAGGTGATGCGCTCATCTTCAGGAACAAAACCACTTGATCCGATGACCTCCCCTTATTGCACGAATAAGATGCCCCGTTGAGACCGCTTTCGAAGAGAGCGTTCAACAACCCAGAGCAAAAGGCGCCCAGTTAGCACACTTAGCTCATCGTCTTACTGTCATCCGCTTGTGCACCAAGCAGGTTGGCCTCAAACGCCTTGAGATACACCTATAATCGTCGAAACTGACAGAAGCGGGAATTCTGCTCACTTGACGCTGAGATTCTCTTGCCGCAAGTGCGAGCAATGACAGCGCATGCTGATATGCGGCTCCCAGCTTACATGGCTGACCTCAGGATTAACCGATTGTAATCTCCTAGAAATCTGAACCACCCCCATAAAATCCCTATGAATCTCAATGATTAACCTTGGACTTGCATCTTAACCATACAAATCTTGAACCACCCCTATAAAACCCATATAAATCCTTAACCATTATTAACCCTATACATCTTCACCACCCCTACTAATCTCAATGATTAACCACTGCAGTCCCTTGGACCTCCCCATGGCACCAAGTTCAGTCACCAAGGCACGCATGCCCTCGGCCGTCTTGGCCTTCACCTCAACGGGGGCCCCGGGGAACGCAACGAAGCGCCCGGCCCCGCTGGGTCCTAACGGGGCCCCTGTGGTGGGCCCCTTCCAACGCATCTGGCGGGCTGGGTCAATATGAACCAACTAATGGGGGACAATCACCAGCAAAGCTATGAACAATGCTGAATGATGGGAGAACCAGGGGTACAGGGTGAACTGACCCATAGCCATCCTTGGTAGTCGGTTAACGTATCCCCATACTGAGCAACATGTCAAACCATACTTAACCATACAAGGTGGGCCACCCAAACGTTATAACTTGGTATATAAAGCCACTTAAACAGCTAGTTATATTTACCGTGTGCCTTGTAGTTACCCAAACGTCAACTAATCCAACGACAGCTGGGCCGCTGGTGAAACGGGGCCCACCGACTAGGGCCAGTTGGGTTGACCATCCCCAAGCATCCCCACTTCACTGGTAGTGAACCAGTTAATCCCAACAGCGGAAACGAGTGACTATAGATGTAATTAATGGTGGACCACTTTGATGTGCAGCTGGGGTTGTAACCATGGTTAACCCTACAAGGTAGCTTACAAACCCTAAAAACCATGCTTAGGAACCACCTACTAAGTGGGGGTGCACATCCAAGCAGCCCGCATTGACTGTAAACCATCACCAACCATCACAAAGCATCAACCACAGCTGTCAATCTTGAATCCCAACGGCTTGACAGTCCGTTCATCAGCAGTTGCATTGAGCAGTATCACGCGTGTGCTATACAAGCACTGTTCATGGTCAAACATCATTCCTGGCTGACATACGCATCATATACCTGTTGTATCGACATTGACAAAACTATCATAGGACTACCCAAATGCTGTGGCATATTATATATATATATATCTTTAATTAAACATCTATCTATCATTATATCTATGTATCATATGTAAAAAACTGATATATTTGCCAATAACATGGACCGAATATAGCTACACATCGCATACTAAAAGGAGCATCTGGGCCTGCATCTCTTCAAAGGATGCAGTGAACTCGTCCTGCGGTATGCTGGGTAAGCTGCTATGAAAGTGGTGAATTCATGGTCCATGATGCTGATGTAATTATGCATGAACATATTATATATACATATATATAATAAATGAACATATATAGAGAGAGGTTAATAACAGGGAATTAAAAAGGGTTTATCAGGATTTCTAGGGGTTATAACTATATCGTTATAATCACTACATCGTTAATAATAGGGATGAATACGGAGTACGATGGTTAATGATAAGGATTAATAGAGGATGACCAACAATAGTGGACAAACAGGTACTATATGGTGCATGGTGCCCCAGGTTTGGCAAAGAATGCCACACATGATGATCAATGGCCATCTGGGGTTTACCTTGTAACGGCTGACAATGGCTAGCGACTGCTGATTTTCCTGGTTGAGGAGCGAATTCATTCAATTCACTGAGCTAGATATCCGTTTCATGAGCTCGCCCAGTGTATGATGGATAGTAGCACGATTATCCAAAAGGCTCTGTTGTTGGCTCCAGGGTTTGCTGGCTTTGGGTCACCCACAGCTCAAACCATGATAAGATTTTCAGTAACTATGATATTTGATGATATTTAGATGATATATATATATATATATACATGATGGTTTCTCAGGGGTTTATATGGGAATTATAATGGTTACTAGGGGATAATAACCAACAAAGGTATGGTTAGACAACTACTATATGGTGGTTTCTGAAGCCACAGGAGTACCCCAAAATTATGATTGGTTTATTACCATAGGTTGTTCATAAAGGATGATTTGGGGGCACCCCTATTTGGAGAAACCCCATGTACAACTACCTCAAAATAGTTAATCATTAAGAGTGACGTGCCGGTATCAACCGTCAGTATTCAGCCGATCGAACCGTATCCACTATGAGCTTATGAGCTTATAAACCAATATCATTGAGTGCCAGCACCATGATACGATCAACGAGCATTGACCATAACCACATCATCCTGAAACCTACAAAGTAGACCCCTAAGTTATAACAAAGTTATGATAGTTATAACAGAAGTTATCGGAGTTATATCTAAGTTAACAAAGTTAACTTGAGCTAATTTGTAACTTAAGTTATAACTTTGCTAACTTTATTCGATGTATTTTTGCATGTGTTTTAATAGGTTTTAGATGATAACCATTGATACCATCAACTGGCGTCGATTTACGTGATGAAACTGAAAGGGATCCTTTTTTCTCTTCACCAAAGGAGCAAAACGTCACCTTCGGTGGTTTTTTGCCACCAGCTACAGATGCTTGGGCAACACAGGTGGGACCATTTCAGCATCATTTTGCGTCCGGTTGCCTTAAAAATGGTCAAGGTTTCTTTTTTGATCACCAGCTCACAAGCTGATGCGTAAACAAACAAGCACTGGACAAAACTCTGCAAAATACTCTGCAGAAAATGCCATGAATGATCCAAGGGTATCAAATTTCATAAGCTGTTTTTGGCTCTTCACCGAAAATGGACATAACACATTTGTGTTGTGCATCGTCTTCCCTAAGAAAATGTAAAACACATACTCCTAAACGCGGAAGTCATTGCAACTTTTCCGTTTTGATGCAAATCACAGTGGCACACCGTCGCAACCAGGGTCCTTGCAAAAGTCCTTGCGACAGACTTTTCCCAATGGCACACCGAGATAGACCAATCAAAAAATGATTGAAAATTAGAAGTTTTGGCTGCAAATCCCACTGGCACACCGTCCAGAACCAGAACCAGAACCAGAACCAGAACCAGAACCAGAACCAGAACCAGCAGCAGCAGAACCAGAAGCAGCAGAAGCCGAACCTAGAGCAGCAGAAAGAGAAGCAGCTGCAGGACCATCTAGTGTGCCTTACATCTAGTGTGCCTATGCGAATTTGATATAAACCCATGCCAGAATCAACCTCTTATAGTATAGCAATGATTCTATTTTACCGCAGCTCCCCATAGGCACAGCAAATTTTCAAACTCAACATGCTCTCCAGTTTTGGTCACAACCACTTACCTCAACATTAGGGATATGCAAGTCTGCAAGGAGCACACCCTTTCGCAACGACCCCCGTAAAAGCTCTCGCCATAGGCAGGGATGATTTTTATCAAAATCGCAACGACTTAGTCACCTGGGAGTATGTGTTATTTGATTGTTCCTTCGAAAATTAACATAATACATCTGTTTTTTGCGGTTTTCCCTGAAAAAATTGTATAACACATATGTGTTATATGGTTCTTTGCTTGTTAACCAAAAAGAGCAAAACACAAAAAAACACAAAAAAAAACACAAGAAATATACATATGTGTTATGTCATTTGTTTTCCCCAAGAACATAACACATATGTGTTATGTCCTTTGTTCCCCACAAAAAGCATACAACACATAGGTGTTATGTGGTGTTTTCTTCCAAAATCAAATAATACATATGTGTTATGCCATTTTTGGAAGGAATTTTAAGTTTTAGAATAGTTTTTGGTGGTCCAACTTGGCTCCAGCTGTTGCCTTTTTTTTCCCGGACTGCAGTCTCACAACAAAGCCTTACATTGCGATTCCCTTTCAACAATCACGCAACAGAAAGTAAAGACTAAACTATAATATGAATGAACATATGATCATATCAGAATGGCCACATCTTATAATGAGATCACTATAACCTTCAAAAATATCACCAACTCTACAATGCAAAAACCTGGATCCCTTTACTCAGAACTAAAAAAACATCAAAAGTATGAACAACTAATATCACCCATGGCTTCAACACCAAAACCAGTGCAAAACGAAACAGCACATCAAATCATCAAAAAAACAACGAAAATTAAGGTTAATTAACTTTGCTAACTTTCATAACTTTTTTCAACGTGAAATCGTAACTTGACTTATAAATCGCTGACTTAGATATAACTTCACAAAGGGTTAACAAAGTTATAAATTATGTTACCCTATGTTATAACATGACTTACGATGGTTATAACATAACTTAATTAACTTATATCTTGGGGGGTCTACTTTGTACTTCAAGCTGCTCTGTGAATCCCCACAAACAATTTGAGGACGCACACACACACACACACACACCATCAGAATAAGTTGATCAACATTGACAGTAATCGGTAATGAATGTTTAAGAATGGCATTTAATGGCCAATAAATCTTATCATCACTCTCTTTCTGTGTCAGCCGGCTGTTCTGCGCAGCCTAGCCTAAGCCTCGACACACATTTATTCATCATAATTAGTCAGTATCGAGTATCACTAAGAATTCTCAGCAATGCCTTGGGATCTTCAAGTTTCCCCCTGTGAAATTTCCGAATAGTCGGTCCTTTCTTATGGTTTCCCCACGTTTCAACAGTTGCTGTTTCATGTCATGGTCAGCTTGGATAAGCCAACCAGGGACCAGGCTGCGATAACATCGTCGGATTTATCAAGCTCGGATCGTAATAATCAATTAAACTCACTAAGTCACCGAAAACACATGGAAACGAACGGCGATGGATTCTTGATAGCTATGAACCTCATTGGTAGTTCACAAGTAACAAGGATGATAGATCCCTCATTGCTAGCAGCTACATCCCACAGCTCACCAGTGAAGCTCAGCTCCCCTTCGCTGGATCCTGTAGGTATTCATCTCCCCGCAGTTGAGCTTCAAGTTCCCTGGGCCGTGGGAGGTGATCGATGGAAACCAAGCAGCAACGGTGGAAAAATGCGCTCCCTAATTTTTAGAGGCGGGTCTAGTAGGTCCAGGGTCTAGTATTGGGGAGCAGAGATTATTCCCTCTTGAAGACTCTGAGTTGATGATTTTTTTCTCCAGCGAAAAAGGTGTAGGATATACTTTTGTTGGTTCAAGCTGAGAACCGAGTAAAAGAAACCGCAGGGATGAGGGTGAGTGGCAGCCAGCAACCAGCAACGTCGATGAACATTGTTGACTACGACTATCATTTGGTTACACTACTCCTTGTAGTTCCTTAGCTCCCCCTTTCAAAGAGTATCGGGATTTCCCTGGCTCATGGCCTCGTTCCCTCCTAACCACCAGCTAGGTCAGTGTTGGCCATCGTTGATGCATCCTGCCCCATGATTTCCGCTATGGCCTCGCTTGCCCCTGGTCGTAGATGCCCTGTCGCAACCTGCATCGATGCTGTTTGTCACTGTGCAGCTTTGAGACACAACCACTGGGATCAATATATGCACCAAAATATGAAAATTAAGAGTACCGTTTTTGTGGTGTCAATGTCCCGCGAAGCCACCGCAAAGCCTACGTTTGAAGTTTTTTTTGCTTTGTGTAGCCCTTGCGTAGGGGAACTATTACGCGTAGGCAACGTGTAGCCTACTTCTGCAGTAAAAGTGACCTCGCGTAGGCGATTTCAGAAAAAAACACCGCTCAGTTGTGGTATAATTAGCTGGCAATTATAACCGGTCATCAACCTACACCCTGAAAAAATAATGAAAGCACATGCCTCCAACAGTCCAGCAATAACCACAACATGTCAAGAGGACTGGTTCACAATGCAGGTTGCTTATAATATGTCCATGGTGGTTTCGGTATCCCGGTGCTTCCCTTAGGCGGAGCTTTGCTATACACTGGTGCTGAGCCGGGGCGGTGGATAGGTCCTGGCTTTGGGGGTACCCCGCTACTGCAGCAACCCTTCAGGTGAGCCCAAGAACTATGCAACAGATACTGCCAGCAATTCTGGTGCCACTCCACCACTGGAGGGGCTTCCACTGCTTCAAGCGGCGCCTTTTGCGCAACATCGCCACTTCGGCCCGAAGACTTTGCACCTCACAGCGCCGCCACTGTGGCCGCAGGGGAGTGCCGGTCCATGGGCATAGAAACTCAGCCTTGTTCTAGGTTTTACGCAGAGATTCATCCAAGCAGCCAACAAATGTCTAAGGAAAAGACCAAGTCTCCTGAAAGCTCTTGGTTTTGAAGAGGCTTCGTCTTGATTTGCTTGACCTCGAAGCTGCTGCAGCATCAAGTCCATTCTTGCAGCTGTCCCCATGCACATACAACTCCATATTAGGGTGTTTCTCAAAGCGGGGGACCCTAAAAATGCCTGCTGTATTGCTATAAACGGTTTATATCAAGGATGATTTGGGGGACCCCTATGACTTGAGAAAAAAAAAACGATGCCTCTGGTAATCGTTCACAGCCTGACGCTCCCAGCCATTGCGTACCCCGTGTGGGCACGGCGGGGCAAGGGCAACGCACAGCTTTCCGAGGCTCCCCGCGGATGTGGCAAAGCGGAGTGTCGAGTCAGTGAGCTGCTGGTAACTCGAGGATGGCCTGGACGGTGAAGCTATGGGTGCCTGGAGGTTTTCACAGCTGTGATGCTAGCAATTTTGGCCGTTGGGAATATTTCATGAATGTTGTGATGATCGCAGCTTATGACCGATTTTCAAGGGATCATAGCTATGATTTACTGATTGTCTCATTGTTAGCGATGTTGTGATGTTATTCAATTGTGCATAACCGCGTGGGCGTTGGTCGACCATTTGTCACCTTTGAAGATCTCCAAGAATAGGTAAATCAACCAGCCACTCAACTCTCAATCCGACAAAAGCTGACTCTTTGTGGTGACTCAAAAGCCATAGTAGAACCACAAAGTTGGGGACGTTCAAAGATCAAAGATCGTACAATGGTTTCTCAAGTCATAGGGGTACCCCCAAATCATCCAATATTGATCATTTATACCAATAAACCAGGCATTTTGACGGGTTTCCTATTTCAAGAAGCACCCACATTTAACAGGAGACCTGAGGGATTAGGGATGGCCATGACCTCAGCCATGTCCATCGACTTCAGCTGCTTGCTGTCTCTGCTGAGGTGAGTTGCCGAGGCTCGCACGATACGCAAGCGATGATGGCAGTCTTGCAATTCCTGGAATCCCGGGAAGCAACCCGACACAAGGCGACACAAGGCTTGAAACACACATCTGTTCAAAAGTTCCAAGTGTTCTACGGACAAACAAGATGGGGCCCGAACTAGCTATAAGTTGGGTTGTGACCAGGGTAAGTATCAGTTATATGGTAGATAACTATAGTTTAGTCTGGCCTTATAAACCAAGTTAAAACTAGGGGGCCCACACTGAAGAGTTTGTTGAATCTGTTTCTGATGCGACGGTCTGAGTAATGGTTAATCCGTCATCTAGTAAGTTGACCAACTATTTGCTTACAGCAGGCACTTCTTGAACTGCAAAGTGCCGGCACTTGGGCGCTAACTTATGTTTACCTTTGTCGATTTAGGATTTCGAAGCCCCCGCCAACAACTGAAGGCTACCGTATGAGTTGCTTGGCGAGTGGCCAGAATCCTGCAGCCAGCAGATTCAAGCCAGTTGGGGTATACAATTCACTTTCGTGTTTCTCAGAATAGGGGTACCCCCAAATCATCCCTTATGAACCCTTGATAGTAGTAAACCAACCATTCTTGATGGTCGGCCCATTTTGAGATTACCCACTTGTCCAAGACACCTGTGATCGATACACTTGGCCAGTGCAACTCGTGTGACCACCCCACGCCATGCGAACTTGTCAGCACTTCCAACCCGCTGAGAAATCCGGCCCCATCAACGAGTCTGCCAAGAGAAACGTCAGCTTGCCTCGGCACAATGGCGCTGACACACATGGGCCCTGGGCCGCAATGGAGCTTGAGTGCTGACTCAAGAAAAAACTGTCATTATTATCATCAAGAACCACAAATAACGATCTGTGGAAAGTGCCGTTCAACAGGTGAATCAATCCCTGTGCTACTGTTGTTTGAATCTTGTCGTCATATTTATATATTACCCAACTGGAAGGTGAACACCAAAGGTGCGCGTGTGCGCGATTGTTCACTATCAACATGACCATCTCTGCATGCTGTTGGGTTCCCAGCATGGTGGATAGTTGTTGTAGGAGCTGCTTCTTGTGATGTTTGGAGAAAGAAATCAACTTGCGATGATTAAACAGGTGGAACATATCACGAAAAGCAATTACACACATTGTTTAGACTGTGGCTGGGTGCAGCGGGCAACCCAAATCATGGTAATAGAATGTAATAGATGTGGTCAAACTACCCCGATTGGGCCGTTGGTGCCATTGGTGCCAATGGTGGTGGCGGTTTTGCAATGATGATGGTAATATCATTACATCGATGATGGTGAATGATTGTGCTGATAAACATACTTCCACTTAACTATCATTGACAATCTAGATAGTTGATAGACGCCACATTCATTATCATATTGTTATATGATTCAATGATTCACAAACAACTTCCACTCATGATCGCTTACAATACAAACAGTTTGATAGTCGCTTACGATATACAACATTCGATTGCTTTTGATAGTTGACAAATGTTACCACCTGCTGGTTGATGGCTGCAGCTGAGGGCCGGCTGTTGCGATACGGTACATGCGAACCGTCCACACCTGGCTGGGTTGAAAGCGGCAACATCCCAAACCCCCGATGCTCTCATCACTGGACAGTGCCGATCTTCACAAGCCGAAGCTCGAGCCTAGATGAGTCTAGCTGGTCTCGTTGGTGGTTTCAAACCCTATGAAAAATAGTCAACCAACCAATTATTAATGATTATTCGTGAAAATAAAAACTGTTTGAAACCAACCAGTTGTTGATAACCACGCATGCATGTTGAAATCCATGGTCATGGGAACGGCTCCGGTGCTGCAGCACAGCCACGCTGGTTGATCCCAAGCGCTTGCGCGCGTGCCGCCTTTGGAAAGTTTGGAGATCATCTGTCCGAGCCTTCAGTGCCCCAAAATGTCCAATGGCTGGCATAACGGCTGGGTACCGGTCCAAAGGTGTTGAGTTAATGGTTGGTGAACTTGCTTAGAACACCAACGGTCCAATGGTAGATTTGACAATTCATGGTGGCTTTGTGAAGACAAGGTGAGGCTCCCAGCCAGTGCTTCTCACTCAATCAAAAGGATCATCGGTTTGCTGTTACAGAGTGCTTCCCCTTCAGTTTGTGACCTTAGTTCACCCGGGTAACTACCATGCAGGTGTTTGCAAACCAACGGATCTAAGAAGGGGGTACCACTCTGCTATTCAGCAGGTCTGACCACTATCTTTACCCAGCTGGATCACCGTCGCTGGATCATGGTTGATGTTAGCAGTGAATTCTTGTAATCCATTGATGCTGGTTGCGCAAGAGCTGGATATATCACTATCATCAAAGCATGGGAGGATCTATACTGAGATAATGATAGTTCCCTCTATCCTATTTGTAGCCAGTCGCACTGATCTATCCTTATCAATGTTTATCAGCATGCCCATAAAGTGACCATTATAAGGATTACTGTCAGTCATTTTCCTTGTTTATCATTAGCATCCAGGCATCGAGTCACAAACTGACTGGCCAGCTTGGATGTAGTAGTGCTATCCGTCCAGCAGCCAGTGGGCTTCACCCCACAGCCAGGCGCTACCCATGGCATCGAGGACCCAACGCCAACAGGCTCTTGTTGATTTGCATGCTCTCCCGGCGGCGAAGGGAATCGTTGCCTCCAGCGAGGTCTCTGGGTCGGTCCAAGATGGGGGC
Source organism: Symbiodinium kawagutii (assembly GCA_009767595.1). Taxonomy (NCBI): domain Eukaryota; class Dinophyceae; order Suessiales; family Symbiodiniaceae; genus Symbiodinium; species Symbiodinium kawagutii. The sequence continues at coordinate 83,523 of VSDK01022313.1, read as the reverse complement.
ATCGCAGGTAGAGTCGTCCCAGCATTTTTTCTTGGATGATTTGGGAGGTCAGTTTTAAGGGTAAAAAAAGGGAAGGTGAACATCCCAACAGTTCGACTAGTTTGGTCCTTCATGCGTTGTTGATGAGGGGTACAGGGCGATCCCATCCATCTGTAAACTCGACCCAGCAAAACTGGCAGACTGAAAGTTGCTCAGATGACTTTCGTCTGCCATTGCCGGGTTGGTATGATCGCAAGCCAAACTATGAAGAGCAAGGATGAACAAGCCATTAACCATAGCTATGATTAATTTGTAGCAACAAGCAACAATAAACCATCCACAATAGTGTACCATAGCTATGGTTATCAAATCAAAACGTATTTACAATTGTTGGTTCTTCTCTTCTCCTGTCAACGGCCAGCATCGAATGTAGTTAAACAATCTGAACCATGATTCACTGCTAATGATTAATATAACAAATCTATTGGTGGCCAATGAACGTTTATAGTGGCTGCTTAACCATCACTTCATTAACCATCACAACATTCACCAGGCGCCCGCTGCACGGCTCGTCCGCCCTCCAATTCATGTGCAACATGGCGCGCTGCCACTTGGCGATGCTGCGCGGGGGCCGATGGCTTGAAAAATACAGCCTGGCCATTCAATGTAATTACCATGCGGAGGTTTCTCAAGCCATAGGGGACCCCAAAAATGGTTGGTTTATTACTATAGCCTATAGGTGGTTAAGAAAGGATGACTTGGGGGGTCCCCTATTTTGAGAAACACCCATGCCATTAATGGCCAAATGTTGTAGATTACTAGAAATCTAACTGTTCCCATGGTGTTTTCATTACTCAACTGTGGTTTCATTCATGGCCTAATCATCCTTTGTTAGCCATTTCTAGTAATCAACCAACCATTTTGGGGCTTTCATATTTTGTGAAACACCCATGTAGAAAGAAAACATCCGAAGTTTCCAGCCACGGCACTATTCAAACTTCAAACCAAATGCCAAACAAAACAAAAGATTTGTCATCAAAATTAACAACTTTTGGCCGTCGGTACCACTTGAAACAGTAAACTGGTGTGGTTTAATCCCCAAGGTTTCAATCCGTTTGACAAATACTAGTCAGCCAACCAACCATCCCACACTTTGGGAAAAATGAAATATGTTAAAAACTACCAACCAACAATTATTTAACCATGATTGTTGATCATAGTACCGTATTGTGAACATACTATTCATGCTTACAACCCCTTGAAAACCTCTTCCAAACCATCTATCCTTGGTAGTCAGTAAGCTTATCCCCATACTTAAAAACATGGCTAGCCATGCTCAACCAAAGCGGGTGGGCCGCCCAGCCTCCCAGACTTTGTTGTTTGGTCTTTAAGGCCACTTAACAAGCTAGTACTATCTACCATAGCTGGCTGGAAGTTACCCAAACGTGAACTAACCCAACGACGGATTGGATTCATGCGCCTGGTTGCGACCAACTGTCACCTTTTGCTCACATGAGTTAAGATGCCATGGTTTCCCTGGTAGTTACCCTAGTGATGAGCTAACTCATAGCTGGTTAGGGGCCCACCTTCTAGCTAGAATCCAATGGCTTCCCTATAAGAAACCAACCAATCCAAGTTGACCTTCGTATGCTCCAGCCGCTGCCTACCATGAAGAGACGCTCAGCTCCGGCAAGGTCCACGGCCTTGTGCTGCGGCAGCGACTGCGAGCCGTGCTCTGCAGTGAACCACCAAGATCAGTGATTCGATGTGATAAATGCTGGTGGTGAATAGTGATGCTAAATATCTTTAAGCAAAAATGACTATGAGTAGTGATGATTCATCATCATAATCGGCTATTAATGCTTAATATGGTTAATGGTGATTATCAGGTGGTTCATAGTGGTGGTGGTGAATAGTGATGCTTAATAATAATGATTAAGAGTGTTGGATAGTGATTGATAGTTATTCAGCCACCAATATCAGTTGTTAGTAGTGATTGATACTGATGGTGAATAGTGATTGTCAAGCTGGAACAACTCGTTGTGTGAAATAAATTGATAATCATGAGTGGATGATCAATCAATGGGAATTGTTCAACAATTGCGGTTTATTATTGAAAATTAATCAATGGAAAGCTACATATTTATGAACTTATGAACAATAGTTGAACTATTTGTTCATTCCTACGTATTTGATTTACAATTACAGTGGTAATGACCAACCATTTTTTACGAAGGGATATCGACCTAACATCAAGATGAAGTGACCGAACAACAACATCAGCCCTAGGTCAGCAACAAAAATGGTAGGACTTAGGTTATATACCTAGGATAATTACCAGTTGTGGTAGATATGGGTGTTTCTCAAAATAGGGGTACCCCTAAATCATCCATTACAAACCATTTATAGTAATAAACCCACCATTTTTTGGCTACCCCTATTTTGAGAAACTTCCATATGACCTTAGTTCAATTGGCTTGTAAGCCACCTGCTGTAGCCTGACACGGCCCCACCTGCACGGTACCTTTTCCTTCCCACAAATTTGTATGGGATGCGAGTTCGTGAAAAGACGCCGGCGTCACCAACCCGAAACGGCGCAGTTTCATGATTCACCAACAATGTTTCTGACATTATTTGCCAACTCATGTTATCATTCTTGCAATAGATTATGACAAAAGAGTGGTCAATCATGGCCGCTAGTTTGATAAGTTAAACGATCATGGCACTATCATGATCAGCCCGCTATCATCGTAATCATGGCATTATCATGGCACTATCATGATCATGGCACTATTTGAAAGATCACTATCACGTTTGATCAATCAGCCATTAGTTTCTCAGAACGCTGCTTCTCCTGAACCGCCCGCAGTTGCTGGACACTGCCAATCGATCTGGCATGCTGAAGATTCTGGGTGCAAGCCGTGCCCACTTGGGGGTTTCTCAAAATAGGAATCCCCCAAAAAATGCTGGGGATACTGAAGGTTCTGAGTAATTACAAGCCATGCCCGATTCTCAAAACTGGGATCCCCAAAAAATGCTTGATTTATTGCGAGAAATAGTAAATCAACTGGATGACAACTAGGCCATGGCTTGGGAAAGCACCAATTCACAGGTTTCTGATTCGAACTCCACGCTCTCAAGTCATTGGGATTCGATCAAGTTCTACAGCTCTTGCTGCTCAAAGCACAGCTTTTCCCGTGGCTGTTGAAGCAAATCGTAACAGGGATGGTGTCAACACGCAACCATGAACAAACACGAACACCGGTACTAGGATTACAAGCCGGATGATTGCCCTCGAATCTTGTGGTTAAATCTGCATCATCACGATGAAGCGTAGTAAATTCAGTCAAAGTAAAGCTAATTTGTGCTTCAATTCCGGAAATCATTGAAGAAATGTTATTTTTCTAGCTGTTGTAACAACTTTTGATTACCTATTCAAGTGTTGCAACCAACGACTATTCTCACTATGTTAAAACAAGTCTATCAATTATAGGTGTTATAACTGCTTGCTCAAACAGTTGCAACAAGGCCCAGTTCACCAAACGCGAAGAGTGGGTGACCTGGTGCCCACCCAAACGCTGTCGAGGGGCATGGAGCTGCGCATGCCGTGCCACGGATCCACTGCTGTCAAGAACCTCTGGCGAGATGGGTTGTGGCTTGGATAAGGAATGCTTTACTAAAAGGGGTCATGATATCAACATGGTTCACCTGACCTGGGTTCATCATAATTGATTCATGGTGAATTCATGGTTCGTTGAGAGCTAGGTTAAATTCATGGTCAACAATGGTTCAACAATAGCAAATGATGCGCAATTTGATGCTCAATCAGCTGTTCGCTAAAGTGAAACCTGAGAATGGCCCATGGTGACAGTGTGATTATCCGTCGAGAATGCTTCATTCATGGTTAAGAGATGCTATACGGATTATCAAAATCACCATTCACCAATCTCTTAATGGTCAAGATGAAGGATTGACCATATCTGTTAACCATTTGATCCGCCATATGACATGCACTCATCAGTCCTCGATCAACCAAGTGTGGATACCTATCTGATAGCCTCCAGATCTGCCACAGCCGCAAGCCCTGACCACCAAAGTAGTTCCATCTACTGAAGCTTGATAGCCCTATAATCTACAAAAAAACAAACAGTTTTCCAAAAAAACTGAGCCAAAAGATCTCCACCAAAACCTGTCCGAGATCTTTTGGCTCAATCTGTTTCGTGAGAGCAACTCGTGCTTTATAATAGGCCACGTTGTTTACCTAACAGGGTTCATGGTAACGATAACAATCACCACAACAGCAACAACCAACCATCAGCTTGTGGCCTTGTGCTGCCGGCGGATCCACCCATCCCCTACTGTAGCGTGGGCGCACGCCTGTAAGTGCAGGGTCACGATGGCATGAGATCGGGAAGAGCGAGCGTTCATGTTGGTAGATCCCACCACCTGGGTGCCACTGGTGGCCAACAATGATGGATTGTGGATCTATGTGTAAGTAGAATCATGAATATATGTAACTATAGTGTATGGTATATGTATGTCATATGTGTGTACATAAATGGACTTACAGAGTTGCAATTATGATCATACAGTAGCAAACAAGTGTACTGGTGTTTAATCTGTATGTGTTATGATATTCCCACCTATACATCAAATGGCTTGACGATTCACTGATACACACACACATACCTCCATGCATTCATGAACACTAACCCCTTAGTTGCTATAAATCTTGATATTTGAGTACATCAATAAACATACATACACATATATGTGTGTAAATAGATAAGTAAATAATAAATAAATATATATATATATGTAAATAAATACAGAGACATGTATACACATATAGGTAAACACATGTAAACACAACACATATTCAAATAAACGTACATGTGCATATATTCATCTAAATTTACATACGGTATACATGCGTGTGCATTCCTACATACCGAATCATACGTATTCACACAATTCTACCATGCCAAACACTGGGCTGCTGCTGGGCTCGTGCCAAGCGGCTCTGATCTTGTGTCCAAACTCCACCAAGCGGTGCACTTCTTCCTGAGGCGTGCACTGGTGTGGTGGAATCCACAGTGAAACCCAGCACCAGCAGTGATCCATGAAGGCTATGGATGTCACTGGTTTCTCGTGAGATTATCCAGCTATGTAAGTTCTACATATAACTCTATATATATATAGTTGTATATTTAAATATATATATATATACACATGCGTGAAATTCTACATGGCAATCTTCTCATGATCTCCGAACCGAAAAATCATGGGAAAATGTTCATACACCAAGGGGATGCTCAAAATCAGCGCGCAGGACAACATCTCTCAACATCAAGTCAATATAGGGTCCAAAGACTGACCTTGTTGTCAATAGAAATTGATTAGATTCAGATCTGGACACATGGCTTGGTACCTAACACTTGGAGACTAGCAGGCAACCAGGATTCTCGCATGGGCCAAAATTTTACGTTTACACGGAGAAGTTCTGTTCATGCACTGGCCCGTCTTTTTGATAAAACAATTCTGGTACTAACCATCACTTATCACCACTCACCATCGCAAACCATCATTACACTCCCGGACATAAACAGTTTGATCCTCCCAGCCATAGGGGTTGAATGATCAGTTTCCTATTGGCAGAGCGCCAGTTGGGAGGGTCCAGCTGTTTCCAGGATCCGCTACAGCCAAGCGGCAGCACTCGAAGCCACTGATCGGGTGAGGCCCTCCACAAAGATGCCGGCCTGAGACCACCGATCCAAGCTGGGAGAGACATGGTCACAATTGCCACGGGTTTCTAAGGGGTTATAACAATGGTTATAAGCTAACTTATAGAGCTTAACACAAACAATAGATATATGTTTTTTTGCATAAACAACCGTCATATAGGGCTAATAACTGCTACCTTAATTGGAGTAGCTAACCATGGTCGTAGCTGCGGCAGGTTGATGTGTTGTTCTTGTTTCCTCCTCAGCACAATGTATCTGCATGTCCAATACAAAAAACCAGGGTTAATCCAGTACTTGCTAGAAAGAGTTGTTTTTTCCCATGCAAAGAATGACTTCTTAAACGTGCGGGTACCTCCAGTTCTTGGAAGTTACCTCCAATGGTCATCACAAACAACTCGATTTGGAGGTAACACGCATTGTAGCAGGGAACATCTGTGTTGGGTTTACGGCAATACTTTCAGGCGTCCGGGTAGTGACGCTTAAGCAATGCTGGGCTCACGATACGAATCGGGGCCCAAGCTTCTTGAGTCACGTGTTTTTGTGACATGAGAACAGCTGTTGACACTAGTTGAGTTTCAATCAATATTTGGTTCAAACATGTCAAACATATCTTATCAACAAACAATTCAGTTCAGAATGTCTAAGTAACAGTATACTATTGAAATAATTTACACTCAACAGAGACAGTGGTTGGCTACGTCATTATCAAGCATTATTTGCTATCTATCCCATGCTTCTAGAGCAACCAATGATTGAGACTGCAGCTATAAATCTTCATCAGTAGAATCATACCAACTAGTCTAACTCGTCATGCTTACAAAGATATTCACTTCTCACATAACCAGTTTCGAACCATTGTTCAACCATCTGCGGTTTTTATAGTTCATCACCATTATTGTTCACCATTCTGACTATCTTTCAACCATCCTTCAACCGTTGGGGGAAAAATGATAGTAAACTAACAAACCAACCCTGATATCGGAAAACACTCAAAATTGTGAAGCAAACCACTAACCAGCTATTGTTGTTGTTTATCCCCATACTTGACCAATCTTAATCAACAATATTAGCTGGTTGGTTGTCCCCATAGTTTCCCTATAGTTTTCCTATATGTATATTCCCTATAAAACCACGGTTCTCCAGCGATGCTTGACACAAATCCTATGAAAATTCGCTTAAACAAGTATTTTCATAGTTTCCCTTTAGTTTCCCCGTAGTTTCCGCGTTGTTTCCCCATAGTTTCCTTATAAAGCCGTTGAAAATTCCATCGAAATTCCTTAAACCGACTGGCCCCCTGACTCCCGGCCTTGGGGTGCTCACGCACTTCCAGGGAAGCAGCGGCCTGGCATGGATGCTGGCGCCCAGGGTGAAAGTAACGGTGGAGTGTAGTGGGTTTTCATGATGGTTGTCATGATGGTTTTCACGAGGGGTTTCAATATGGCTTTCATGATGGATTTCAATATGCTTTTCAATGTGCTTTTCAATTTGATTTTCAAGATTTTCAATATGCTTTTCAATGTGGTTTTCAAATTGATTGTCGTGATGGTTTTCACGATGGTTGTCATGATGGTTTTCATGATTCGCAATGGTGAAAAGGGTTGATTCTAGTGGTAATTCTCGATGATGGTCAATGAACTTTAACACAATTTAGCTGATGTGTAATGATGGCCCATGATCATGAAAAAAGTTTTGTGAAAGCTAATTACGGTTGATAATGATTGATGATGACTGGGTGATAATTGTGATGGTAGGGTAGTGGTGGTCAGTCGATGATGGTGAGTTGGAAGTATTTGGAAATACAAATTGAATCACATTGACCTACCTGAGAGTCGATACAGTCGGCTATTGAGGTGCAGGGCATGAATCTACCATCCGATTGATGTGAGTGAAAGGGCTCTTCTGAAATGCCAAAGGTTCGACGGCTGATCCAAACAGATCCTGGCTACGAAACCACAGCCCAGGGAGGGTAATCAAGAGGGGTCAAGTGCTATGAGGATGGGTGGATCTATGAACAGCTTGTGTTTCATCTGCCAAAGTTGCCGGGGCTAAGCTCGAACCCATGTCAGTTTTTGTGTGAAAACCCATCAATTTGTGGCCTATTCATATATAATGATCATTCATGCTTGGGATGGCTCAGGGGTTACCACGTGAACATAGCCATGGTAATGAATCCCAGGGTAGCCACAATAAAATGCGGTCCCTTGTAGATGCAGAAAGTCGTTCGCAATCGATTTCAAGGCAGCGATTGCTTGATCATCAATATCATTAAGTAACTCGATGCTGTGTCATTGTTCAAGTCCAGCTATCACAAACAGCTGGGTTATAAGCTCTGAACAAGGTGCAGTTCAGCTGTCTGGGCCTTTCCATTGTCTGGGTCTTCAGGCTTCAGCAAATCTCGTGCCTGCAAGGAGCTTGATCACAACAGAATTTGGTTCAGCACCCAGATGTGGTGCCCGATCCTCAACTGCCCAGAAAACGGAACTTTTGCCTCCAAAAAAGTAATCGAGTCACAATGGTTTGGGGATACACTGTGAGCATTCCTCAAAACTCGCTGGTTCGTGTTGGCATTGTTTCTCCTTTGGCTTCATCCGATCAACTTCCAGAAACATAGAACAAATGATGGTGACAATTTACTATGGCAGGAAGAAACGGTTCCCTATTAGTGTAGTTACACGTTCTCGAAGACTTCATACTGGCTTCATGTCAATATACTTACGTATACTTTCATATTTCTCTAAAGTGTACGTGTATTTACGTGTTACTTATTTGGCAGTTCTTTGTGTCGGGCAAAGCTTTGACTCTTCGCCCGCCTTCTCATTGTAAAGTTCCAAATAGGACACCTTCACGAGCATCTGCTTTCCAGCCTTGCACGCCAAAGCCGAATCCAACCACCAGCTTTAATGCCATCAATTGAGGGCACCACCCGCAAGTGAACCCTCCCCAGAATGTTCTTAATCGAACTTTAACTGTCAATTTGTTGCTAAAATACTTTGCTGGCGCAATGAACTACGTAAGGTGCACGCCATGTCGACACCCATGCTCTGGTCACAACAAGTTGCAAAACAGGTGATGCTGGCAGGACCAGTGCCCTCAAGTGCTCTCAGGGAATATGAAACACAGGGGGACCTCTGCTGGCTATTGGAGGAAGACCGTGGGAGAAACCGCATGTGATGGCTATACTATGCGTAATGATCAGCAATGGTTTCAACTTAGTGCTGCAACACTTGGATCTGCCATTAGTAATCATCATTAATCATTGTTGCTTATGATTTTCCTATCATCCCAAATTGATGAAGCATTGGTTGATTTTACGATTGGCGGGCTACCATTTCAATGGGAAAGCCAGGCTTTTGGGGGATATCCTCGATAAATCAACCAGTGGGGGGTACTAATCAGGGGTTCATATCAACTAAGCATTCATCCCGTGTAATTTGTGGCTTCTCAAAACAGGCTTCTCCAAGTTCTGGTCGGTCTATCACGATCAATGACTAGAGTAAAAACCGAATTGATACCTGAGCCCCAAAAATGGTTTTATATAAAATGGCTTCTATTGGATGATTCGGGGGTACCCCTATTTGAGAAACCACCATATCCATCCATTCATCCTCCTTCCCCATCCGCCACTCTGCCTCAGAAGTCACAGGATCCTGAAAGATGCCCTCAGAGATCCGGGGCAGCAGGCCACGATCCTCGCGGCCCGCGGAGCAATGGAAGTCTGTTCAGACTGAGCGCTGAACAATCATATGGTGCCACACGAAATGGGCTAGTGGTGCTGAGAATCATAGGTTTGGGGATGGTTGGAGAATGATGGTTTCAAGATGTTTTAATGATTTCTTGCAACTGCGGGATACACTTGTGTTGGCCCCCACGCCTTGCTCAGTTTCGCGGTGGATAGAAGTGTAACATACTAACATTTGTGCAGAAGCCATGTCGATCTAGGGTGGGAGGCAACTTGCGCAAGCATTTTGTATAGTACACGCTAAATGAACCATTTGATAGCCTATCAAATCCCTATCCTTCCAGCCACCTCTATAGTAACCAGCTGGTTTCTACCATTTTTTTAAAGGCTTGGTTACCTTCTATAAAGGTAACTGGAAGCATAGGGAAATGCCATGAAATGCCATCAACGTTCCCTCACGCCGGGTGTCTCAGTCTCCTGGTCACTTCCGAAGATGGTGTGGCTCTTCCCGCAGCCCGTGGCGCCGAAGGCGATAACGCAACTGTTGTACCTGGGTGCCATCTGCAGCGGAGGTGCATCCTTGGAGGATGAGATCGATCAACCTAGAGAGGATTCCCCAGGCTTAACCAGGCTGGGCCATGCCGGGCCATGCTGGATTCTCCAGGCTTCACCATGCGTCATAGCTGGGGATCCTATGGGAAAACTCGGGTTTCGGAGCCACCTGGGTCCTGACCATCTTGCTGTTGGGATGTCCAGGTGCTCAGTTCCTGACCCCATCTCCAGGCGATCGAGAACCGGCCGACCTCGGGCCCATCCATGAGCCGCCGTGGAGCCCCAGCCCCTTGGCTCAGCTGGTGATACTGAGATGAACCAGTACCCTCTGGTAGTCCCTAACCTGGCAATAGAAATCCACCATTTTAGGTTTCGGATGGTTAGGTACTACCAGAAGGATTTTCTATTGCCAGATGACAGTCGACTCCCAGGTTTGGCAAGTGATTCCAGCTTGCCTTTGAGTTTTTATCTTCTCCCATGCTTTTTGTGTTTTAATCCTATCCAATCATATTCAACATTGGTCGAAAAATCGTTTAGAATCATTTCGTTGGCAAAATGGTTCCATGTATTTTGAAAATGCTTTGGATAGCCTTTAGTTGAAAAATGTTGATGATAACTGGTATAAAAACAAACATCAAACCCTTTGAACGCTGCGACCATGTGGGGCTTTCACTGGCCAGGGGCGCGCCACCGGTGCTTCAGCGCCGCCCGCGCTGAACTGCGGCCCCGGCCCAGTAAATTGTACATCGTTGCTTGACCAGCCTCAGCGGCTGGACTATGCGATCTTCATCTTCATGCTGAAAAGGCGCGGCATGAATGATGTCTATATAATATAGTCAAACAGAATATAACAAGCAACATTTTGTTTGACTAGGCTTGGTAATGACATATGAATATATCAACTAAATATAACGTATGTTTAAATGAAAGGACAGAATGGTCAACAAAATGAAAAACATAATCAACAAAACTGAAATGTTAGCAATATTTCCTGTAACAATCCAAATGAAAGGATAGATGTTTATCAAAATGAAAGGATATAGATACATCTAGATTCAGTGAATGTTAAACAAGCAAGGAGGAGATGTTTGCATTGCTCAAAAAGATGAAATGATGGCATGAATTCTGATGATTCTTGGTGATCCTCGCATTCTTGGACTTAACAATATTATGTCATTGATTGACAATAACATAAGAATTACAACTAACACGTTGAATGATTGATGAACGCAACCATCATACTAGACGAAGTATAACAACCCACACCAACCATTCAACCAGAACAATGCCCTTCAACTGGACCAGTGGAGATCAACGAATGGATGTGAGGACCCCCGCGCTGCTTGGCAACACCATATCGAAGCTGAAGGTCTCTTTTTTCCTGGCAAAGGTGGCCCTGCACTGCGACGAATGGTCAACCGCCATCCTGCGAGTGCTCGCGTCCTGGTGTTCTCTTTACCGCGAAGAGACCTAGTGACAGCAACAGCGCAGCACATGGAACCAACGACGCAAACTGCACTGCACGTTTCGTAACATTCCATGACATTTCATGACATTTCATGACATTTCCACAGAGCTGTCATGAAGTATAGTGGTGGATTCCCCAGAATCCATTCATTAATTTATCCTTTGCGTTTTCAGGCACATCAGATAGACACAGCTGCTGGGCCGCCTTGAGATTTCAATGGTCCCGGGCTGGTCTAAATCGCAATCCACAACCTGCCAATGGTTGCCACATCGCCGGTCCAGCATGCGTGTGACTCTTGTGGTTGTTTGGAAGTGGTTGGCTATCGGCAAAGAATTTGCTAGCGGTGCGCGAGCAAAGAGCTCCTGGCACGATGTAAAGGCCCTCTTCTATAAGTAGTTGGCGATCTGCAAATATCAAATATCACTGTGCCATGATAACCATTTGTCAGATGTAATTGGTAGCACGCTCAGCCATTACAAAAATTGTCATGTTCGGGCCACCGACAAAAACTGGCCACCAGCCACGGACATGAGCCATCTTCATGGATGGATTTCCCTATCGGCTTCACCATCATGCACAGCCTCAAATCCTTATCAACAAAGCGGTCACAACAGTGACAACTATCCTGGCTATTGATGGTTATGAAGTAAGCTATTGCCTCATGGGTGCTTCTCAGCTTCTCAACATAGGGGACCCGTAATCATCCAAGGTTAGTCATTTATAGTCGCAACAAACCAACCGTTTTAGGGGATTCTTTGTTGTCAGATCCCACCCAAAGGTTATCACTAAGCTAATGAAATAGTTATAACCATCTAAGCTATCAACTGGTGAGTCCCAGGATGGTTATCAACTAAGTGGATGAGCATCATGGCCTTCGATGGTTCATTGCCAGACTTAGGGATACTCAAGGAACTGACCTGGCGAGAGCATGGGAAAATGCATGGGGAACACTAGCACCCACAAAGTCATGGCACCCCTGATGATGATTTGGGTTTGAGCCAACAAGCGCTCGATATCTCTGCTTTACCTAGTTCCGCTCAGCAACTGAGCTATCCCGAAGTTGTCATTTATATGTATATATACCCTCTAAGTCAATACCCTTGGAAAAGTAGGGTTGTGAGAATTATCCTTGAAATTGTGAGCAAAACCCGGTTTTGCCCTTCGATCTGCCGCCTTTTCATCCTCATTGACGTGGAGATGGACGTCATCCAGCAAGCAGGGCTCCCAAGCAAGTGGATTGGGAATGATTCTATTGGGATAGGCTTAACTGCAATTCTGTTTACATCTTTTTACTCACACCCCATTGATCAGAAGCCCTGCTTTGGTATAAGCCGCGCTGGCCGCTATGAGACTTCTTTGTAGGGTTCTTTGCACAGACAACCTTGGACTCACCCGCCTTGACAACCGGGATGGTCGTCCGATGAAATCCTCGTCTGGCTGCGTAGAATACGCCAGTGGTGATATAACATATTGGGCATCCACCACATCACTTTGGGATATCATCTCCGTTAGGATATGGTGTAGCCTGTGAAAATTTGGTCGTTTCATGAACAAGGCTTTTCCATCCTTCCATGCCATCCAAGCCCCACGACCGTAGAGCTTGAGAAAAGTCAGCCCATGAGTTGCTATCCTTTTGGCATCAGCTTTGGGTAAGAACACTTCAAAACTGTAAAGCCCTCGCAAAAAGTTTTCAGCATATGACGCTGCTTGGAAAGCAACCTCCAAAAGCTGGTTGGAAGCCCTGACATTCACATGTTGTTGGCATTCTTGAACATACCACTTTGCCAAAACTCGACTTGTTTACCCTTTGGACCACGCACCCTCTGGAAACACAGTAGTACTTCTCCATCCCAAGATTGCTTTCGTCAAGCACCGTTGTCGTGGCCTGAAGTTGCGGGACTTGCACCATCGTTGAAAACAGTCATTGACAGCAGCAATACGAGCATCAATGCCACCAGCAAAGTCGTAGGCTTCAGACATTGCTAGGATCACAACGGCTGTGGCCAAGAACGTTTTGGCACACCCCAGGTGCCATGTATGGAACAGATCCCACCCCCAAAACTCAGGATGATTACCTCCATCATGGGGAAGGCGTAGGAGGGCTGGTTCATCCCAAAACGGGGATTCAACATTCACTGTGTTCATCCAAGAAGGAGGGAAATCTTCAAAGTTTTCCCACTCACACCCAGATGTGTCTGCAAGACACATGTGACAAATGCCTTTCCCAGGACCACTGCCTGCATGCTTCGCTGCGTTGTAGAATGTTCTCTTTAAACATCCGGATTTGTGAAGCCATGGCCAATCTCCCATGATCTGTACGGTCACAAAAAAGTGACGCTGCTTGGTGTAGGGGTTCACAATTCCTTCAAAGAATAAAGTGTTCAGATCATCAGCTATTGCACCAAGAAGATTTTGGAGAACATCGCTATTCCCAGAATCGTCATCATCATCATCGCATTCATCACCTTGTAGGTACATAGACTTTGGGAGCACCCCCAGGAGGAACCTGGTGATCCACGTTGACTCTTTGTAATTCAATTTGTGAAGATCGTCCTTTGCAGAAACAGCTGTGCTAAGACCATATCCTAGCATTGAATGTACAGAAAGCACCATGATTGCTGACTTGCGCCTGGTTCTGCCTTCATCGCCATGTAGCAGTAAAGCACAAACCCTGGACATATCCAAGTTTCGGGAAAACACTGCATGGTTTGGTTTCACCTTCTTGTACTCCTGCCAGAAACTTTTCCAGATTTCACCGCACAAAGCGTCGTTTGGTTGATCCAAACCGCAGAGATGATGCCACAAATTGTATTGTAGCAGGAAAGTTGCCCAGGACTTCATTGTCAGAAATGGTATTGAATCCCCATTCGCAAGCTTCAAGTGTGAAAACTGTACGGGCAATGTCAAATGACAATCTTGAGCTACCTTGTGTACAACTCGTTCTGAATTGGTTTCGTTCACATCCACAAGGCGGCCGATACTAGAACTCTTAGCTTGTGGTACCTCACGGGCCACAGCCTTTGCAGATCGAATGGTGACGGCACATGGAACCTCAATCCACACGTGGGTGGCAGTCAGATCACATGTTGTTGATTGGCGCTTGCTGAGGCATAGACCCCGTTGCCAACTTCTTCAACGAAGCTTCTCAGGCCGGGCCCAGCACCTGGCCATGGGGAAGTTTCCATGAAGAGCCACAATGATTTGCTTGTAAAAGCAAGTGGCAGGTTAGCAATTTGAATGAGCAACATTTTTTCAAGCTCGTGTCAGGTAGCGTGTTCAAGCTCCAAAACGTTCCAATGTTCTAAACCCAAAGATTGAAACCAGGTATGGCTAAAACCTCACCTGGTCTTCCTGACCCCTAACATTGAAATTCGATCTTGGTCATCACGCTGTGCACGGCAACTGACTTGACGCCAGCTCACAGCAGGAAAGGATTCCTGGATTGTGATGGCCCTTGACTCAGCAAGCGCTACAGTACAGACTATGGATTCCACCCTGATGCCTCAAAACAAAACTAAAGGGAAACCATACTTACGACATAATGAAGAGCTGAGTTTAAACGGCTATGGTTCATAGATGAAAGTAGAATGACGAAATCATGGCATGTGGGTTGGAATTCTACCTGCCTCCATGGCATTGAGCCTTAGCCTTGGCCTTGCCTTTAGGCGGCCTTCTTTTATCAGGCTTTTCGGCTGGAGCATCTGATTTATCAACTGGCTTGGTTGCCTTTGGCGGTTTGGAAGAATTTGCGGGACCAGAGTTCCTGCCACTTTTCTTCTCAAAGAAGGGCTTGTTTTTCCTAGGCAACTTCAATCTGGAAAACGTTTTCTAAAGATCCAATTGCGTTGGCGCACACAAGTTAGCATCTGAGGTTGTTGCTTCACCTTGGTCTCGATGGCGCTCGCACGACTTGTCCTCAATCAGGCTGGCTGCAAGCGTGGGGATCCCAGGGTCATCCATGGTCTTTAAAGAGTCCAGGCTTTTGTTCTAACTGCTATGTAGGGACCGGACACGAAGGTGGCATTATTCATTTTTTGGTGCGCATCTTTCCACCACCTAAGCCACAGTCATCAAGAATTGTCAGTGAACAAACAGCCAGGAACCATCCCTTAGTTTCCGACTTGGCCGAGAAGTCATCGGTGGTACCCTTAGCCATCTCCTCGTTCAACAAGTCATACTGAGCCTCAACTTTGTTGATCTGGTCCTGCAAGTCTTGCAGAGACCTGAGCCAAAACTGACTAGAATTTGGCATGAAAGTACAAACAATGTCAATCGGAATCCATTAATCCAAATTAACAATTCACCATGATTCTATGAGGACCGCGCTTGTCAACGCTGTCTGCATCAAAGTTATCTTTCAACTCCTTCTGGAGCTGCTTTAGTTTCGTGCACTTCTGCAAAACGCTGGCCATGAACCGCTGCAGGATGGCTTTGTTCTGGCCGGGAAGCCAAAACCAGCAGGATAAGTGGGAAGAGAAATGCATAAAGACATTCAAATTCATTGCAATACTGTTGACTATGCAAAGTCCGGGCATAAGAGTGACATTCCATCAAGGGCTGACAACCTATTTGGTGTGAAGTCATCGCGTTCATAGGCTTTAGAGTTACAACCCAATGCAATCACCAAACTCCTAAGGGCTTTGAAAACGCCATCCCAACCTCTTGGGCTTTCGGCGGCTCTTTCGAAGGATCGGCGGGGCCGGCAGGAGCTGCTTCTGATCCGCTCATATGTTTACGGATCTGATCAAATTGGCCATCTTCAAATTCCACAGGCATCAATAATCGGTTTAAACAAGGCTCTAACTGTCACAAGACATCAACCGCAGACCTTGTTACGGGACTTGTGGATTTCGGCTTGTTCGTGTTCTTCTTCTCGGGTTCCCCGCTCACGCACTGTGATCCAGTATTCCATGACTCCATCATATTGATTCTCCCTGCCGAGGCTATGATTGAGTGAAAGCATATGACAGCAGCTGACTGGACTGTTGGGATCCCCAGCGTCCCAGCCTTGTGTGCGTATCAGCACGTGCCTTGTCGGCGCAGTACTGCTTCGCTGCGTTGATACGGGACCTCAGAGGGCTGGAAGGTTTCCCAAAAACACATATGCATTAGGCAAGTATAAATAAAGCATTGATAGCAATACCATATGCCCCCTTGGTTGAAAGTTGATTGCTTTAATATGGCAAGAAGCTGCTTCCATTTCAACTCAATCCGCATATCCTCTTCAGAGAACCAGCCTTCATCCTTTTTGATGGTCACACGCTTTTTGGAAGTCACTATCTTGAGCATCTCATCAACGAACTGTTCCTTAGAAATTGCAAGGCATCATGTTTGATTCCAAATGGTGGAGATGTTTTTTTTGGATATCCAGCATCGAAAAATACACCCCCTGTGGTTTCTTCGCAAGCTGACTGCAGTACACGCATAAGGCCCCAAGCAAACTATACACAATAAGTTGGTTTATATTGCAGGGGGGTCTCCAAAACATGTCCAAGTGCCTTTGTTCCAGTTCACCTGTTGAAGTGTTTCAACCATGAGATCTCTCTCCTTGGTCCCCTTGTTCCATTCATCCGTCATCCATGAGGGAACTGCCAAATCTGTTCGCTTAGACTTGGAAGCAACCATCCGCCGGATTCGAGCTTTGGCTGCGTTCCGCAGAAGTTCCTAAGCTACATCCCAAGACATCAAGCGTGGCATAGATCAGTTATATATATTTAGATTTCTTGCTGCTGCTGTGACAACAAAATCTTGTTGCTATCAAAGTGTCACGACGGCTCAAAACACGTTTTGGTTTCTTCACCTCATTCTCAGCCTGCCCCTCCTGACTCCCTTCAGGATCCTGGACCCCGTTGTCCTCAACAATCTCTTCCTTGACGTCGGGGCCCAAAGCTAAAGCCAGCTGGACTTGGATTTCATGAACTTCCATTGCCTGATTGGGCGGAGTAATTGAGCGGTTGCAGTTGGGAGAGGGTATGTAGATGGGGAAAATTCACCATTGAAATGCAGGACATGATACATCCACCGGATCTCCTACAGCAACATAGCCATCATCTTTTGCCGGACTTGGAGAAGGATAAGTGTCACCACGTAAGGCTAAAGGACTTTGAGAATCAGGTTTTGGAGCCTCACAATGATAGCGACAACGGATTTGCAAAAACTGTTTGGTGCTGAAAGCATATCATTTCATACCATGCAAATCATGGCTTGATTGCACGCAGGTAGTGGAATGCACACTAAAGAATGCTAAGGAGAAACATCTGAGGATTTGGGAGAACTTGAGGGAACCCGTGAAACTGGTATCTCATCATCATGGCCCTCTGGATCATTGGTAGCGGTAGTACCATCATCCTCTTCGGCCAGCTGGGTGTCCGTTGCAGCCGTTGATCCATCAGCCTCGGCAAACAAAGGAAAGAAACATGCCTGAGAAGACGAAAGACTTGATGAAGAAGTGCTTCATGAGGACCGGACATCGTGCTCTTCATCTCCCATGCTTTGGATTTGGGCTTCAAGTGCCTACCCACCAAACAAGGGATACTCAGATACTCAAATAGTTCCAATCAAAAACATCCAGCGACAACGACGATGATGGGAGAAGATGGAATCAACAAAGCTCATAGTTTAGTCAAAGCCATCTGTAGCGAGCAACAAGACAACATGGGGGAGCCTGAATTTCATCCACCAGGGCTTGCTCGTCATCCCCAATGGCATCGTCCATAACTTGTTCAAAGCCATGAGACAAAGAACTGCAAGACCAACGCTTGGACATCCCTAAAAGCAAGACAGCTAGAAGTCACAGTGCCAGAAAGGCTGCAGTGCGACATGTTGAAAATGCAGGAGCCAGATCATAGGATTCTGAAATGCTCAACTTACCATAATTCTGTACCATGTTGTCAACCCCAGCCGCCCAGCCCACCATTTCCCAGCATGGTAAGCTTCGTCAAGTCTCGGTGTGTGCAGGTTCCTGTGGATCACGCCACAAAACCTGTAAATGAATTATTGGTGTCGGTCATTTCGATCTGCTGGCGGGGAAAAACTGGTAAAAAAGCCCGTGTCGGAAGTTAAGAAAAACCTTGTTTTTGTTTACGGGTTTTTACGGGTTTTTTACAGGAATTTATGGGATTTCTACGGGTTGCTTACGGGTTGGAAAAACCAGGTTTTTCACAGAATATGGGATTTGTACGGGATTTGTATGGTAAGAATATGGGTTTGGATGGGAAGAATATGGGTTTGGATGGGAAGAATATGGGATTTCCTTCTTTTTTTCACCAGTTTTTGAATAAGAAACCCTTGAAATTGTTCGAACACGTGGTAATTGTCCAAATTCGGGTTAAACCAGCTCTCCAAAGCTAACCACTTTCCATTAGATCGAGACCAGCACTCACCACGGTGATGGTTTGAGGATCACCTTGTTCCAGTGTTTAGGAAGGTTCAGCGACTTGCCGCACCGTAGGTATGTGACCACAGTGTCAAACTGAGCATTCTCAAAATATTTATTTACATCATCGCTGATGCCTGTCACAACGGGTACACTGAGAGGGACACCAAATGGAAACTCCAGAGGTAGAGCCCGAGTATTGAGAAGGCTTTCATGTAGATCTGCTATTGCTTCTCCAAAAGGAATTGGATAATGCCTCATTTAGCCCACACAAGCAAACCCGACTACTTGTCAAAACCCATGGGGATCATGTTTTTTTTCAAAGCTATGAACAAAGCAGTCCCACAAGCAAACCAAAAGCATGTTAAAACAAATCCAGGAACTCTGACTCTCGTAGATGCTTGGTTCCACAGTATCGTGTTTTACCTTGCTTGTCCTCATACTTCTTCACAGTTTGCACACTAGTTCTCAACCGGCGCCACCCAACATCAAGCCGCAGGATGCTGGACCCATTGCTGTAGGCCCACTGCCGTTTGGGTGATGGGGCTCCGAACTGGTTCATCCACCATCCCACGCGACGTACCTGAGAGACATGGCAGGAAAGTTATGGGGATTAATCTAGTGATCAAGCTTCAGGAATTAAATCAAATGTCGACCAAAGTACTGAGTTATCTCCGTAGAACTGGTACATAGCATTGAGGAAGTGGAGCCAAGTGGGGTAAAACTCCAGCACTGACGACCCGGGTTGTTCCAACCCCCAAACCCCATCGCAAGCTGACACCAAAGCCAGAAGGCAAATTGTCCTCAGTTTGGTGCGTCCGTATGTGGATGTGAGAGGCTTAAGCAAAAGGTGAGCACATGTTATCATAGCGTTATCACAAACCCCATCCAATATATTTAAAAGGTAAAAGCCACATAAATATGAATATTGTTCTTCCAACCATCCGTTGATGAATGTGTTGAATGTCGTAGCGCGGTCCTTTCCAGCATGGCGTTACCTTCCAGGACGCTGGGTTTCGACTGGTCCCCAATTGAAGTGCTTGCTGAACGGTGGCTGGTAGCCGCATTGATGGCCACCCATGTGGAACATTTGATGCCAAACCATGCCAGGAACTTGCGTGCCTTGCCCTTCAGAATGTAGACCACGGCAAGTCTTAGTTTGGTCTGGGTTTAGGTTCCCAATGCAATGAAATGAATTCCAAACATATCAAAACAGATAGAATCAATATCATCAATCATAGTGTGGCAAAGAAACACGAAGCCAGCTGGTGTGAGTAGATCATACCAATTTGAGTGACGCCGGCCCCCACTTCCAGTGGAGGTTTTAAAGTATAGCTTGTCAAACCTCACTGACTTTTTCTTGGCCTTCCGCATGCGCTTGGTCAGGTTGGCTCTTCCTGCATGGAACTCCAGAAAGTCGATGTCCTTCGAGGCTGTGCAAAAGGGTGTGGGGTTCGATTGGGATAAGTTACCAGGCCTGATGAAGATCGAAAAGACCTTCCGTGAAATAGACTAGAACAACGATCTTGAGGAAATCCTGAGCTGATTCACTTCAAACATAGGATGGTAAAGGTGTCATCACTTGCAATGCGTGCTGGTCACATTGAAATCAAAGTCACACTTGCTAGTTGACATGGCTAAACTTGAGCAATTATTAGGTAAGAATCTTTCGGAACGCCCAAATGTTTGAGGACCCACAGGATGGCGTCCAAATCTCTATGCGTGTCGGGCTGTCTATCAAAGTTGGTCGGCATGGCTTCCCACCCTTCTCACACCGTTCAGCTGCAAGCCGCTGTGAGCCAACTCGAGTGATTGGTGTGGCTCATTGCAAAGACTAAGAATAATGGAATTAAGTTTCAGATTGGTTGGGCTGAAAATTGTTCTCCAAGGCCACTGGGCAGCTATGTAAATAAGAAGGGATGTTCAACCTTGCCAGGAAGACTGTTCTTCTTGGAGATCTTGTGCCGCACTTTGCGAGCACGTGCGCGGTGAGGACGGCCTTGGCGGAAGATGGGACGAGCACATTGAAGCTGCTACCTTTTGATAAAACTAATGGGCTGAAAACTATTTCAGGTTCCATGATTTTGATCTCAGGTGACACCATTTCATGGTTCTATGACTCAAATAAAATTACCCTTCCAGGCGGTAATTTTTTTCATGGTCCAACTGAGCAATGCCGAGCTATTTTTTCGCACGCAAAGCCTTTGCCAGGCATAAGCTTATGGCAAAGCTGCAGTAGCTAACATCGCAATTGCTATCACTCCAGTCTCCCAGCAAGCATCCATCCCCGGAAAACAAAACATGTTGTTTGAAGTGCTGGGTTGAAAACCAAACCAGGATAACCTGCTAGGTCAACGGAATGTTTTGCTGAAAGTTTGTTGTATCAAATTTCTCCAGTGTTCTTTGGAGATCCGCCAGGATTGAACCGCATCGAGAGAGATCTTAGGGCCACTGAGAGAGATCTTAGGCCACATCGGTTTGAAGACGTCGCAGCAGCTCTTTCCCATGGTCCTTCAGCTGAGCCTTGATGGACTCTAACTCATCGTTGCTCAAGAGGAAGTTGTGCTTGTTCAAATGGCGAGCCTAAGTCGGGCAGCAGCACCAAGATTATTTGACCATATTTGACGTATGTTGAGAATGTAATTCCATTGCAAAATAAATCATAAATACATGGTACAAGTTTGAACTGAAAGATGGTTTTGAAGGCTTTGATGATCATTGAATGTTAGCCAAGTAACCAATTCAGAGCACAGAGCGATTGCAGTTGCCACCTTCAAATTAGGTTTCCCATAGCAACCATTGAAGCTAAACGAGGAATCACGAGTGGTTCCATCATCGTAAGTCACCTTCAGACCGCTGCGAGATGTAGTCCAGTAGATGTTGAGGGCGGTGCGTGGATGCAAGTAGAGTACCTTTTCCCTGTATGATAACTTCATCTCGTCCCCAGTGAGCTTCAGGTCAATCCTTCCCAGGTAATCCATGATATGTTTGACAGTTTCCTCAACATCAATGGTGGTTCCAGATGCTGGGGGAACTTCAGCATTCGCTGGGGGAGGAGCTGGAGCGGCGCTCCCTTTCTTGGGACGCTTGCTCTTCTTGGTCTTTGCATCTCCACTTGGCTTTTCTACATCAACATCCGGGGTAGCCCCTGTCTTACGTTTCAACACCTCACCTTTGGAATTGGCCTTCTTCTTCTTCTCCTTCTTGGAAACCTCCTGGGGCACCTCAGGAGTTTTTACCGCAAACTTCTCAAGCCTCTTCATCTTCTCGGTCTTGGATAGCTTGACAACCCCTTCATCACTCTTTGCTCCACAATGCTTGTTTCTTTTTTTTTGGGAACTTCATCATGGCCACTTGGACCCCAAACTTCCTCCTCATCTTCAACCTGCTCAGCTTCACACTTGCGTCCCCGGCCACGGCCTCGGCCACGGCCTCTGCCACGAGCAGCTGGACGCTTCATGCTGATCTGGTCCCGGCGTGTCAAGACCTGGGAGCAGCCAAGCTGACCGAACATAAAGTAGCGGGTAAAACCCATTTTGAACAAAGTTGAGGTTTGAAGCCGCTTTCAATCATAGTACTTGCAAAAAACATATCACAAGACCAAAAACCATTTGACCATCCAGGACCTTGTCGGGAACATCACCTGGAAGATGTTCTGAAGCTGGATTCTCAGAGGGAGTGATCGACTTCTTTCTGGTGATGCGTGTCAAAGGCTTGACATCTGGTTCAACTGGTTTTTCTTCAACCACGGATGCCGGTTGATCACCTTCTCCAACTGGGGCCATTGCCGTATCACCATCATCATGGTTGGTAGCCTTGGTTTTGCACCTCCTAAGCCTGCGTTTTTTCTTTTCAGGAGCTGTAGCCTCTGACCCCACAGTTTCCTTTGGGGTTTCTGATGCACTGCCAGTGGTTGAACTTGGAGTCGTGGTGCTGGATGTTGGAGGGGTTGCAAAATCATCCAAGTTAAGAGTCTTGTCCAATCCCTTGCCAACTCCTTGATACTTCACACGGCGGGTCTCTGAGTCATCAAATGATCCACCAGCTTTGGGGGGAGTAGGTGGCAGCGGCGAGACGGTCGAAGGATCGTACTCCAAGGTGTCCAACTGATCCGGGGCAGTACTACCTGCCCCAAGAAGTGAGGTTTGACTGTCAGGATGTGCTGGAATGAAATCAAAACCGAAATTTAGTAGCTATTCCCCAATACTTGCAAGCTGCAAATGGCCTTCGGTAGCCGCAGCTTCCAAAACAGGTTCCAGATTCCTCTTGGCTGGATCGCCTTTCCGAAAAGACTGCAACCTGAGATGTGCCAAGCAAAGCACTTTACAGTAAAGCCAAATATGTTCAAGTATGATCACATATGAAATCAAACATTTGATTTTGTCATACCATGCCTTTTAATGTTTTGTTCAACATTCTAGCAAAGAAACGCTCGAAGTTCAGCTTGCCTTTCCTTGAGCTGGTCCAAAAGCGCTTGCTTGGTCATAGCTTTCACGTCGGAACCTCCATAAAAGCGTTTGCCCTACCCCATGGTAATCATACCATGCAAAGTTTAATGACTAATACCCCTTCTAATATTTTGTTTTGATTTCTTCGGCAAAAACCACACCCCGAAACCCATTGATGGCACCTGCAGCTTTTGGAGCTGCGCTCTCAGGTCCAGCTGAAAGCGAAGGACGCTTGGGAGGCAGCGCGGGTGCTGGAGGAGCTGGCTTTGGTTCAGGTTTCAATTCTGATGCTTGGTCAGCTAACCCACTACCATTGTCACTGCCTGCTGCAACAGCGTTGGCAGCTGTCTCCTCGTCAGAATCCACAGAAACGTGTCCTCCATCCAGGTCGTCATTCTCCTCAGGCTCCTGTCCATGCTGCGTGGGTCAACCTAGATAAGGGCCAAGTTCTTATTCCAACTGACCATTGACTGATACATAATGTGAATGTATGTGAGCTGAATTTTTATGTCATGGTGTCCCCTCCTCGTCTGAGGGTTGGTCCACATCCATGCCTTTTCTTTTGGCGTTGATCTCATTGACAATGTTCTGCACAGGCAAGTAACACACTGCTAAATAACACAACATACCGAAAGGGCTTCAGCCGTGTCATGATTCAAATCAAAGCTAGCAAGCCTGCAGATCGGGAAAGAGGATGAGGACGAGATCTTGAAAGTCAGAATCCTTGGATAGGATAGCCGTTGGCAACACAGAACCACTAAGATTGAACTTTATAAGCGCCAACGTGTGCCAACCAAAACTATTTGCTTATGAGAATCCGTACTGACGTCTTTCCGGGATCCCTTACGCTTGACAAAGCGCATCATCTTTCTGATGTCCCACGCGTTGTCGTCCACCAGGCTTTCCGGAGCCTCCCTCTGGTTCATGGAGTACATCTCCCTGACTTCTTGGCGGAGGCCCTCGGTTTCTGGAAGCTTGTGGTCTGCAGCCACCAAGCGGTACAGGAGAGGTTGAAGCAAGTCTTGGTTCTTGATACATTCTGGGATAGTACTGTCAGATTTGTCAGAGATGCTATCAACAAGGCTAAGCCCTGATCTGATTTTTTTCCTCAAAGACTCAATCCCATCCAGCTCTGAAGCTAAGCCGTCGGAGTTAAACGCAAGCCCCATGGCGGCCACTACAGTAAGTGCTAAGACCCTGAGCCAAAGCCTTGTGAATTCGTAATCAGTGCCATGATTTGATGTTGCCAAGCTATTTTCCACTCAATGATGTCGCTCAGGAGATCTGAGATTCCAACGGGCCATCAAAGATGGATGCGGAATGTCTCCAGAGAGCCAAAAGGGCGCGCAGCATCCCAAAAGTTGGGATATGCACTGAAAACCCGGTTCTCTGAGGAAGAACCCGGTTCTTCCATCATCTCTATTCCAGAACCCGGTTGTTAGATCTCTTCCTCACTTTTGTGAGGTTATTGAAGCATAAGGTATATATATATATCTCTCTCTTCAATTTATCACCAGTTGATAGTTTAGTATGGCTGTAACTATCTCATTAGCTTTGTGATAACCATCCTGGGACTTATCTTCAATGGCTTTGTCAAAACCAATGGTGCACCCTATGTCGACATCGGCTTCAATGCTTTCCCTGCGGCACAGCTGGCAGCGCCTCAGTGAATCCTTCCCGGACTTCTGCAGCTGACATGGGTCGGACCTTTGCTGAAATCGATCCAGAAATCACATGGGTTCTGTAGGAGGTTATGGGGGGGGTGATGGGTGTTCTACAGGGCTTAAATAAGACTTATGTAAGGCTTATAAAGGGGGACACCAAAAATGGACATATCATTTAAAATCATTCTGAATGAATGATTGGGGGTACCCGCATTTTGAAAAACCACCATATAGTTTTTTTTCATAGGGATTATAACAATTATCGACGGTTAATAATCTAGATTTAAGGTGGTGTATCATGGTGAAATGATCGGAGATATAATAGCGGATAAGGGGTTATAATCCCCATCTACAATTGTTTCACATGGTTATCAATCGAGGTCATAAAATGGTTGCTAATAGAGGTCATTGCCATTGATAATGGTTCATAATAGGGGATAATGACCAGGCCTTGGCTCGAGGTCCTGCCAGCTGGTTGGCCTGCGCTGGCGAATTCCTCGAGGTTGTTGACTTTTCGCTGTTGAGCCATGTCGGATGAGTTACATCTGGAGACGAACTGGGGAAACCATCATGGTTGTGCTGATTGTTTGGCTGACGTGGTGATCTATGACCCGAACCAGCAGAAGCATTTGATTCGAAGCAGTCTGGCACGGAAGTTTTTGACCTTACAGGGGAAGTTGGACCCATCAGCAGTAGCATGCACGATCCTCAATGGGAAGGTTCAGGAAGGATGTCACGGTCTTCATGTCTGTGTCCCTAGTGATACTGCTGATTCATTCCTGCTTTCGCACAAGCTTCCTACCACAGATTGCCTCACCAACGCCATCGAACTCTGTAGCGGGATTGGTGCTCTGGGATCCGGACTGGAGCATAATGGCTACCAAGTGAAGGTTCGAAACGAGTTGCGAGAATCCTTTGTGAAATTGTTGGCACATCAGGGATACCATACCTCTGTCACCGGTGATGTTGGATCCCCTCAAGTGATAGCGCAAATCCATGCATTGTGTCCGGAGTCTGCACTCCATGCTGCAGGCTTCCCATGCCAACCCTGGAGCTTGTTAGGAGACAGGAACCGTACACATGACTTGCGGGGAAAAACATTGCATGCCATATTGCGCACGGCTTTTTTGTTGCGGGCTCACACAATTGTATTAGAATGTGTAGTACCAGCCAGCGAAGATGTTGAGGTCACCAGGTTGATTTGCAAATGGTGTAGAATCACTGGGTTCAATGCAAGGGAATGCAAGCTGGATTTGCATTGCTTGTGGCCATCCAAGAGATCCAGATGGTGGGTCCTTCTATCTTTCCCTGGATCCAACCCTGTGGAACTGATGCCGCTTCCATCGATGCATCCGTTGCCATGTGTAGCAGACGTCATTCCCATGTTTCCGTCATGGCCAGTTGATCAGACCAAGCAACTGGCATTGGATGCGTATGAAACTAGGATGTATAATGACTATGGGGATATGTCAGCTTGTGTGGTAAACATGAACCAACCATTGGCCACAGCGTTGCGCAGTCTTGGAAATCATTTCACAGGTTGTCCTTGCGGCTGTCGTGATTGGCCACTTCGTTTGGAGAGATTGGCCAAACAAGGCATCCATGGAATTCTGGTGCCTCTCCCCGATGAAGCCGGAACCAAATTGGAGCCAAGGTTTCGGTTGATCCACCCATGGGAACTCTCGTTGCTTTTGGGATTGAATCCTAATAAGGATTGGTTGCCAAATTTGAAGTTGTCATTGTGTGGGTTGGGACAGATTGCTAGCCCGATTCAGGCAGGGTGGATTGTCTCTCAACACTTGTGGGGCAATCATGATCATGACTTGAATCCCATGCACACACCGGAACATCAATTGTGGTTGCAATTGGACCAACTCTTTGCGGCAAGGAATCAAGTTTTCCCTGTCCAGCAGTATGGTGCCAAAACACAAGACTTCTCCAATTTGCTCCGGAACCAGCTGGCCCTGGCATCACAATCAAGGTTGGTGTCTAGAGGCTTACCTGCCACGGAGGACATTGCACAATGCATCACGGCAACTGCCCTGTTGCCTTTGGAGGCCACACCCAAGAGACTGACACGGAGTGAATGTGAAATGCTTGAACACGAAGAACAGTCGCCATGCAGTGCTAGTGTTACCAGTCAGGATCAGCTTGCCACAGAGGACCCTTATGAGGAGCTTGCTGATGCCACTGAGGAGGATTGGGAAACCTTCCAACGTGTGAGCCCTGACACTGGAGGATCGATCACAGAGGTTTTGCCAACACAATCCGAAGCCAACTTGCAATGGGAACAGAGAGGAGCCATTCCGGCTTTTCAACTCGCCCCCAAGACTGAAGCAACTGAACCAGTGGAGGTTACATTCACGGCCACATGGAAGGATTCAGAGGAGCACATGGTTGAGCCAACACATGACGTGGAAGTAGCAAATGATGCCACTGAACATGTACTTCCCGCAGCAGAGACACCCAGGGAAGACATTGCATTCGAAATCAATCAAGAACCCACTCACGCAACTCATGACCATGACACGCAGATGATACGCATTCGAATTGTTACCGCACACTCACCAGCTTTTGTTGAAACCAGTGTTGCCCAAGGAACTACCATCCAGGACGTCATTGCTGCTGAGACTGCATTGCAGAAAGAGACCATCGTCGGTGCAACCAATCTGCTTGGGCAACAGTTTGAAGTCACGCAGGTTGTCCAAGACAACATGTGGATTCGATTGGTTTTCAGTCGTACTGTGCCTGTGGAGAATGATTCAACTCGACTTCAGCAACTTTACCAACAGGGATCATGGGTGGCCACGGATGAGATGGCATACTATTTGGATGACCACCCGTTTGGAGACAGTCTGGTGACGCATGGAGTGTTAGGTTTTGCCCCTGATACTCACGCCACGGTCATTCATGAGCAACTGTCGCAACACCTTGGTCCCATTTTGGAGGGGTTGAACGAACATTGCGTGCATGCTTTTGCCATGGTGAGTTCGAACCATTGGATTCCATTTGTCATTCACCTCTGTCGTGAGCACAGCACACAGTTTGGGTATGTTGACAAACCATGCATTGTCACATCAGTTGAAGGCTTTTACTTCCTCAACGAGATGAACAAGAAAGAATATGGACTGGTTCAAACAGTGAACGTCAAAGCATGCGAAATCCCCCAAGTTTTCCGTGGAGATTCTGGTTTCCAAATCAAAGTATGGATGTTGAATACAATCGGAGGCATCATCGATCCTGAATGGATATCACATGCCAAAGTCCAACCATTCCAAGCTGAGCAGTGGAGGACCCAGTTCCATTCGCATCTGCTGGCCACAGGGGAGGCGTTTGACTCCATTCGTCAATTGATCACAGGTGGAATGGGTGGTACTGATGCCACCAATGTGCAGTTGGAGGAATTACTCCTTTCCCATGGAGTACCGAACGGAGAGGTTGGCCAAAGGGCAGCTGAGGTCATCACTCAGTTGGGTAGACATGCCATCAATGTTTGCTTGAGATCTGCACATCCATGGCGGGACTTGAAAGCAAAAGCCAATGCACATACACCACGTTTACAGTTGATCATGCCAGGTGAACTGGCAGTGCGAGTCCAACAGCGTGCACTTTCGGATCAACCGATCAAGTCCAAAAAGAAGCAGACCAAACCACAGAACAAACCACAAGGGGTTCGAATTGCACCGTCAGACATAGCCATTCCAGATGGGATCTTTCAGACCTTTGATGGAGCAGCAGTGGGGCAGTTGACAACCATGCAAATTGGACCAGAGGCACAAGGTATTGTGGTGTTGCAATGGCATGAGGCCAAGCCATACATCCAAATGAGCCAACCAATCTCCACCAAGGGTTTGGCATTGCTGATACTTGATTACAATCATGAGGATTTGAACAAGCTTGGTACGGTAACAAGATTCCCAGCTCGATCCACGAGCACGCAGGAACCGATGTTGGTTTCGGCAAAGATGGTGCAAGTAGGTGGTGTTGCCATTTCAAGAAGCCAGCCCAAGCAAACACTTGCTATGGAGGAATCTGAGACGTTTGTCGTCCGTGTCACGGCCTTCAGAGATGAGTTATCAACATCGTGGGACTCATTCGCAATGAAGCCTGTCAAGTTCATCCTGCAAGAACTGGGTTTGATCACAAATGCAAAGGACCAAGATACCCCAGTTGTGGATGTGTGGGACAGACAGTGGCTGAACATGAAAATGGTCAGGTCAGATCCGGGGGCAGCGAGCATGTTCTTGGTCAACTTGCGGCTCACTGGAGTGTCCCTGCAACAACTGCTTGGGAAGTCCGGCCACTCAGGACTTTACACTGAACCGAGAGACGAAACGGGAAGGCAACCAAATGATGCCTTCAGAGTGGTCTGGTTGCCAAACACAGATAAACACACTGCCTTGGCCGCCATTCAAACCTCACCGCATTGGGCATCCTTGGTAAGGTATGGCCACCGCATGGGTTTGCGAACCAATTCCCAGCATGCCGAGCAAATGCATTCGTTGCACAAGCCACAAACACCGTTTTTGCCCACCGCACAAGTGCGTCAGTTCACAGTTGGTCCGATGCCATTCCACTGCACAAAAAATGCGATGGCTAAGGCTTTTACACAATGGGGTTGGAAGGCTCGGGCCATTCAACCCAAAGGCCGGGCATCAGATGGATCAGGAGTGCTATGGTCGGTTCAATCATCTGAATCACCACCCGCAGAAGTTTATCAGATGAGCCATGGAGACATCATCGTGACCGAAGATGCTTCCAAGAAGAGTCCTCCAGAGAAGCCAGCCACGGAGATCCTAGCTAGTGCAAAGACGGTGGCAGCAATTCGCAGTCGTGGAGCCACCCTTTCTTCGGCAAGCACTGGCTCAGGTGACCCATGGGAGCACTTTGACCCATGGCAAAGCACAACCAACAAGCAGCCCAGACTGTCACCACCAGAACTATCGCCGCAACAGTTCCGTGCTCTGGAGGAAAGCCTTCGTGACAAGATGACACCTGCATCCACGGATCCACCAGATGTTGACATGCAGGATCACACCAGAATCAATGCAATTGAGGCACGTATGCAGGTAATGGAGACGTCACTCCAGCAACAGGCACAGATACAGCAACAGCAGCATGCTGAAGTCACCAACAGCATTGCACAAGTCCAAAAGAATCTGGACCAGCAGAGCACAGCATATGAAACCCTGCTCGGCGCAAGGTTCAGTGAACAGCTTCAGCACATGGAAAGGCTGATTGGTAAGAGGTTCAAGGCTGGACCGGAAGCCAGCTCCAACGGTTTTGAGTGAAGGTGCGGGTGGACCGCTGCTGCCATGGCAGGGTTGACACCCATGTTTGTAGCAATGTTGCAAGGCCAAATCTGTTGCAATTTTGCCATCCTCTTTGTTTGCATTTTGCTCAGTGTCGGAAGCATGCAGTGGAGGTGTAGATTTAAGCCGGCCAAGTCCAGGACAACTCGCCAGCAGGTCTTTCACTTAACCACAGCTCATTCCACACGTCGTTTCCGATCATTCACACCATTATGGTTGAAGCTTTGCATTTTAGTTTTGGGATTCAGGTTTGGGGAGGCCTTGCATCCAGGGCCAACAGCCTCAGAAGTTGAAGTTACCATTGGTTGTGCCAATCCCACGGGTTTGATTGGAAAAGCCACGGTGACCAGCCGACTCCCAGGACTGCAGCAGAAAGCTATCTGGGGATTTTCCGAGACTCACCTCACGGCCAGGGGGGTGACACAGTTCCAGAAGGATTTGAAGTTTTGTGCCAACACACAAGCACAGTACCTACCAGGCAGTCCAGCAAGTCCCCTCTCCAACCATGTCGGATCCATTGGAGGGGATTCCAAAGGGGTAGGAATTTTGAGCACTCTTCGAGGCAGACCACTGCATCATGATTGGGACAATGAAGTTTGGCAAGCGGCTAGACTTCAGGTCGCAGCATACCACTTGGGACCATCTTGGATACATGTTGGCATCATGTATGGTTTTGCTTTCAATGCACATACAGCACGCACCAAGAAACAAAACAACCACCTATTAGGATGCCTCACTCGTCGCATTGTCACACAGGCAACGGGCCCTCGAATCATGATGGGGGATTGGAATATGGACAACGGAGATGTTGAGTGGGCCAATTTGTGGCGTGATCATGGTTTCTTTGACCTCCAAGAATATGCGAAAATGCGTTGGGGATCACCAATATTACTCCCAACATATCAGCAGAAGAGTACCATCGATCATATCTGGTGCAGCCGTGAGTTTGCAGCTTGGATCACTGGTGTTCATGTCCAAGACACATGGTATGCAGACCATGCAATTTTGTTTGCCAAGTTGAAAATGCCCACCACTCAACGACCGCCAGAGATTTGGGTGAAACCTTGCTCTTTGCCTTGGGAAGATGTTCCGGAGCAGAATGAGTGTGCCCCAGCCCCAGTTGCAGGACAGAACACATCTGCAGCTTATCGCACAATACTTGCCTCCATGGAAGAACATGTTGATAGAGCATTGAAACAACAACACAAACCTGGACTCAATCCATTGCAAAGAGGCCGGGCATGCACACAAGAACCAAAGAAGGTGTTTTCAAATCCGACGCCGCTCAAGCGATCCAGGCCCTGGGAACCAGCAGCGGATTTTGTTGGAGACCACTGGCAACACTATCATTGGTTCCGACAGTTGAGGAGATTGGTTAGTTTGAATCGCTTGCTTGCCTCAGCCAATCAGGTTGTGAACCGTCAGAGCCAAGCCCAGTCGCTCTGGGCAAGCATATTAGCAGCCAAGGGTTTTGCTGGTGGCTTTCGACATTTTTGGGTCCACAAACATGTCAAACTTGCAGGTTCATTCGAAGCATTGCCCAAAGTTTGTCCAACACAATCGCAAGTTCATCTGATGGTGCTGTCGTTCACCAAAGAGGTGAGGGCTCTGGAGGCTTGCTTGAACAAGCACCGTTATGACCAAGCTAAAATTGCCAGACATGAGGATCCCACAAGAATCTATGGTGACCTCAAAGCACCCAGACCACTTCCAGTGCAAACTTTGGTTTTGAGAAATCGGGCTGAACTCCATGAAATCGAAGATGAAGTGGCTACGATTTACCCTCAATCACTGCGAGTGGGAGCCCCTGTCTTTCATGACCACCAGTTGATTGCTACCAATTGGCTCTCTGACACATCGTTTGAATTGCTTGATGAGGTTGATTTAGCTCCAGGGGACATGGTGCATCAACAAGAGTTCATTGCAGATGCGCAAGCAATCCTTCGGCAATTTGAAGAATTGTGGTTGCGACGATGGGACAAACATCGAAACGTAGCTGAGGACAAATGGCACCCAGTTTGTGATATGCTCACTCGAGTCACCACTCGACCTGCATCCGACATGCCCTTCCATCCGATATCCCTTCCTGAATGGAAAGAAGCAGTGAGAAGGAAGAAGACCAAAACTGCATGTGGTCCAGATGGAATGAGCAGAATGGACCTTCTCCGGTGTCCAGATACGTTGCAGCTGCAAATTTTGTCCCTTCTAGCAGATGTTGAAAGGGGCTCACCTTGGCCCGATGCGGCTATGGTGGGGCTTATTACAGCCCTTGAAAAAGAAGAATTCTCTCAACATCCGAATCAGTTTCGCCCCATCTGCATTCTGAGTTTGAGTTACAGGGTATGGTCCAGCATCCGGACTCGTCAAGCCATCTCTTGGATATCCCAACATGCTCCCCCAGGCTTGTATGGAAACAAAAAGGGAAGTGACACATCAAAAATGTGGTGGACAATTGCTGCGCAGATTGAAGCGGCAGTGACTGAAGGTGAGCAGATCAGTGGATCCATGGGGGATTTGGTCAAATGCTTCAACACGTTGCCAAGGCTCCCTGTGTTTTGTTTAGCTCACCATCTCAGAATGCCGGTTCAGTTGATCCAACCATGGTTTGCTGCAGTCACACAGCTTGAAAGACGTTTTACAGTGTTGGGTGAAGTGGGGGTGTCACTCAAGAGTACTACTGGTTTCCCAGAGGGGGACCCGTTGAGCATAGTGGCGATGATGTTGATCAATGTTGCCATGGATGCTTTTGTCCAGGAAAGCCATCCTCAAACCACTTTGATGACATACGTTGATAACATTGAGGTGTTGCATCCGGATGTTCACGAAGTCTTGGCTTCGGTACAAACACTGCAAACATTCTGCGACACCCTTGATTTGGAATTGGATGGTCCCAAACAATTGTACTGGTCCACAGGTGCAACTGGCCGTCGTCAATTGAGGGACGCACAAATCCAGGTTACCTATAATGTTCGTGACTTGGGAAGTCAGATGACATATTGTCGCAGGCATGCCAACCGAGTGCTCACAACACGGGTCAAAAAGATGGCCGACCACTGGCATCGACTTGCCCGTAGCCCTGCGCCCTACCATCGTAAGATCCAGTCACTGGTATCTGCAGCATGGCCAAAGGCATTGCATGGCATCTCGATAACCATGTTAGGCTCAGCCCACGTTGCCAAGCTACGAACCGGAGCCATGAAGGGATTGGGCTGTACCAACAAAGGATGTTCCCCAATTTTGCATTTGAGCTTTGTCCACGGGGGAGCCACTGATCCGGGGGCATACATGTTGTGGCAAACCATCTACACGTTCAGACGCCATTGCAATCCTGCAGTGGTTTGGCATACATTGGATGCACTCGTCGCGAAGCCATCTGTCAGACAGGATCCAGGTCCTTGTGCGGTTTTTCTCCAGAGACTCCATGAAATTGCATGGTCATGGCACGGGGAGGGTTGGATTCAAGACCATGATTCATTGTGGATTCATATCCTTGACTCACCTTTGCAGCTTCTCAAGCTTCGTGTGCAACAGGCATGGAACTGTAAAGTAGGTGCTGAACTTGAAACCAATCGGGATTCTTTTGCTGGCATGAGGCATGTGGACCCTGTGTTCACAATGGGAGGGTTAGATGCATTCGACGCCGAGTCTTCTGCCATGATGCGTGTGGTATTGAATGGGTCCTTTTACACCAGGGATAATTTGGTTCATAGTGGTAAAGTTGACACCAAACAATGCCCGTGGTGCCCAGCCACGGATTCAGTCGCTCACCGTCATTGGTCTTGTCCTTTCATGTCAGACATCTGGAGTTCCGTGGAAACCGGGTTCATGGACAGGCTGCAGACGATGGACGCATGTACTCAGACACATGGATGGTTCCCAATCTTGCCACATACCAGAGAATGGTACCACCTCCTGGCCAATTTGCCAGACCTTACCACTGACTGGATCACACCATTTGATCTGCCACAGGTATTGAATTTGTTTACAGATGGAGGGGCGAGTTACCCAAGTGAACCACGTCTTCGTGTTGCTTCATGGAGCTTCGTCCTGGGAAATGCTGAGACGACTGAATTCCATCCTCTGGCACGAGGTCCAGTTCCGGGATTGTTGCAGACTGTTCTTCGAGGGGAGATCCTTGGGGCCATTTCTGCACTTCTTTTCCTTCATGCAGTTCAACGGGAAGGAATCCTATGGGTGGACAATTTGAAAGTCTGTCAAATGGTTGCACTGTTCATGACTGGACAGGGACCACCAGACCTTTTGGAGACGAATCATGATCTCTGGACAAGACTTCATGCTGCGGTGAACAAGGTGCGGGGTCTACTCTTGAAATGTGTCAAGGTACCATCTCACGAGGACATCTCTGCCTACCCAGAAGCAGTGGAACGCTGGATCCTTTTGGGTAATGACCGAGCAGACCGGGAAGCCAATCTGGCACTTGAGGACCTCCCACATCGTTTCAAACACATTTGGAGGGAGCGCATTGAGGCCCATGAACAACAACTCCAAGATCGGAAAATCCTTCATGATCATTTTGTCAAGATCGGAGCCAGGGCAGTGAGAAAGGGTTCCACTGCACCGCAAACATCGGATGAAATTTTGATTGAGGCTGACCCAGACGAACCACAAGATGAACCTACTGAGGAAGCGCTTCCTTTGTTCCATCCACTGCCGCCGCTGCCGGTGACTGAAGCCACGGCGCGATTGGGGCCTTGTGGACCAGAGGTTCATGAATGGCTTTCACGATTGCAAACGCAAGAAGACAGCCATTTTGCTTGGGTCTCCATGTACCAACTTTTGATTAGCTTTCAAGCCACCATGGGTGTGTGCGGACCTTCCCAACAGAACAGACGTTGGTTGCGTACTGAAGATGTTTGGAGGCATGGTATTGGGTACCAGTGTCTTCAACAATCAAAGTGGTTTTCCAATTTTTTGAAGCATGTGGGGAAGTGTTTGGACATGAACATCCAAGGTTCTTTTCGTAGGCCAACGTGCACGGAGAGGATCACGGTTTGGTGTCGATGCTACCGTATGTCTGTTTCTGCTAGTATGATGCGTAGGGTGGACGATATTTTGTTGGCTCATCAATCCGCTCCGTACACGAAGATGCGACGGGATTTCATCAATTTCCCCATCGCATGTGATCTCTAGAGGTGCTGCCAAAGTGAGCACGTAGTATAGTTCTGCGTGTGACTACTGCTGAAGCGCACCAGGGGATAATGACCAACAATGAGAGTATAGACTGTAGAATAACACTAGGAAATCAAATTATACATTGGATAATTCACAAAAGTATTGGATTAAATCATATGAGTGAATGATTTGACAATACTTGATAATCTAGAAATCGCCTTAGATTGATTGATTATAAACATAGGATTACTAACAATGGTGATGCTTAACCAATGTTGGGTAGCACTGGTTGATGCATCAGCAACGGTGGAGAATACTTGGAGAATTATAATCATGACAATATTGATTGGATGTTTCTAAAAGATGATCATAATAACCAATGGTTAATTAGCCGGTTCATGGCTGACCATAGGTTGATAAAGAAACAACTAAATATACATAACCATGAAAAAAACAAAAAACATATATTTACATATAAAAATAACAAAAACTATATATATATATATATATATGATATATGCATACGTGAGTCAATATGAACCCGAACCAGCAACTGGTGGCGACATCCCAACAGCTCGAGGAGTGACTGGTCGATGTGAACAGCTGGGATACAGGGTGCCCACAGCCAAATGATTCATGAACACGTTATGGAGCTCAAAAAATAACTATTTGGCCATGGGTCAATATTGACCAACCAA
Organism: Symbiodinium kawagutii; assembly: GCA_009767595.1. Lineage (NCBI taxonomy): Eukaryota > Dinophyceae > Suessiales > Symbiodiniaceae > Symbiodinium > Symbiodinium kawagutii. The sequence continues at coordinate 47,471 of VSDK01022313.1, read as the reverse complement.
CTTTTTGGGGGATGACCAACCAATGATAGGGATAACAATGGTTAATGATAGCGGAACCAGGGGTACAGGGTTTTGACCCACAGCCATTTCTCAAATCATGTACAATATCGAAAGCAACAAATAAGTCATCCGTAAACAATTCAATAATGGATTCTCATTGATAATTTCAATTCTTGGCAATAGCGTATGGTCCATACTAAATGATCCGCCGTAAACACCTTGATTTCCCTTTGGTGAATCATCTAAAAATGGAAAAACAAGAGAAAAAATAAGTGGAAATACTCAAATAGTCCTGAATGGAAATCATCCGCAGTAGATGGGTGATCCATGAACACCGATGGAGTTTGAGGAATAGTTCATGCTCAAATCATCTCATATCATATTCCCATTGAGACTTACTATTTAACGGAGGGTCCTTTAGTTAATGATCAAATGATCTACGAAGTTCATGGAACTTCATAAATGGCAATGATCCTTAATTCCAACATTGAAAAGCATTGGAGGCACGATAAAGTCATCAATTGCAGAGTGCCTTGATAGTCACAAACCAAATATAGTTGAATATTTGAGTACTGGGTCATGATGACTAACAATAACAATATTCCATGTTTGAGTTAGTAAGTCATCAGCAGTGCATAGTAAAAGGCGGCGGTGCTTTGTTCATGTTTACACTTTAGATGTGGGAGAAGTCCCCATATCTCTTTGTGCTCCAAGCCACCCAATGAACAAAATGTCATGAATTATATACTTGCTATTCAATCACAGCGGTCATATCTAGTTTAGTCATTGCAGAAACTCTGTTTAAGACTCAAAGTTTACCTCGCAATCAATCAACCAAATGCCTTCGAAATGAACCATGTGAAATTTTCCATCCGCCGATCTTCTCCAGGGCAAGCTGAGAAGAATGCTCGAACGCAAACGTTGACTCGTTCATCCTGCCAGGTTTGATGGGCGGTCAATTTCATCAGAATCCATGGGTGTCCTTAACTTGCGCCGGTACTTCTCCCGACTATCCAATCATCATGCAAGGAAACAAACCATTTGGAGTACCCCTACATATTTATATATATATATATTTATTTATTTATTTAATATTGTCTAGGCCATTGTAGCTAGGCTGCTCTGTTTAGGCTGCGAACAATCATTAATCATTATGATTACGATCATTATCCATTAGCCATAATTAGCCATCATTAACCTTCATTAGCCATCATTGATCATCACTGGACATCATGAACCATCATGAGCCATGACTATTCATCATGACCTTTCTGATTCCTTGGCTCGTTGGTGGTGTCAACCAACCACTTGGGTACTAGAGAAGACAAACATGGTTGAAACCACCAGGCAATTAGTATCCCATTTCAAGCATCAAAAATCACCAGTTTCCCATGCCATCAACCGTGACCATGAATCCAACATCCCTACTGGGATCAGTACAGACCTACCCAGCTAGTCAACTTTGGTTAGTTTACTTAAGTAGCTGTACAACCAAGCGGGTTAAAAACCAACGGATCCAACCAGGAGGTGCCCCTAGGGGGTACCACTCAGTTGCCTCAAAAAGGGTGCAACTAGCCATGGTTCTGCTCCAAGGGGCTGTCCCAACCATGGTGAAGCCATTTTATGGTCCCAGTAGGTTTCAGCCAACCCGAAGAGCTATCCCAGCTTGGTGATGATTAATGGTTCGTGGTCCCATCTGAAACCTACTGGGATCACCAACCATGAACCATCACGAAGCATCACCGAGCGTTCCTGTGCCTTGGCTCGAGACGAGCGACTTTGGCTCGGCGCGGAACTGACCGGTCTCTCAGTGGTGCCTAAGTGGAGACGTGGGAACCGGGCACCATCGTAGTGGATAGTACATGGTCAACGGATGTCAATATATGGTGAATCAGTATTGAAAATCATAGCATCATATAGTTAAAACATGGGTGATCCGGTTTATGGATGTTAATATATGGTTCATGACCATATGAATGATGACCATAATAATAGACAATATTTATCAGTGACTGTATAATCAATGGTCAATGATGGTAAATGATTCTGATGACTATTGCACATGGTGAACAGATTTGGGTGATGGTGGTTGATGATCACTCATGCTGATTAACGACTGCTCATGATGAATGGATGATTGATAATCTTGATGGTGGTGGAACGTTCGGTGATCAGAATAGTCCCAATGGTGCATTGATGGTGAATCTTGACCCAGCTCGCCATGCTTCCACTCCATTGAATCATGGGTGCCGAAACAGGTATTCCCAGGTTACGTGAAAAAAAACTTCGATAACTAAACCAAAATTCTTACTTGAAACAGGATTCACCCTTCAGAAGGCAAGGGTCCTCTTGGTGGCTTATAGATCCCTTGCTAAAAACCTAAGTTAGTGGGTATAAGCCATCCAGTTCTCTAACTCTCGCGATCACTGATCATCACCGCAGCTTGAGAATCTGACCGGACAAAGCGTCCTGCGAGGGCTGACAGCTGAAGCAGAAATCTACAACTTGGAACGGCCGGCGGTGACTATGATTAATCACATGAATTGACCAAAATTAACTCATATGAACATATATCAACCATTATCAACTATTATTATCAACCATTATTAACCATTTTTAACTAAGATTAACTCATATTCATATCATATGAACATATATATATATATATACCATGATTGACCATCTTGAACTAAGATCAACTACCATGTTACAGCCAGAAGCCACCAAACCAGCAGTGGAATCAGTTTTGAGGGGGCTCTTGGGTCGGTCGTCATGGCACCGGGGTTACCCGCAAG
>VSDK01022313.1:15505-33048 GCA_009767595.1 Symbiodinium kawagutii | reverse complement strand
CCAAGAGTGTCTCACCAAGAGTGTCTCGCCAAGATTGTCTTACCAAGACTATCCCACCAAGAGTGTCTCACCAAGAGTGTCTTACCAAGACTATCCCACCAAGAGTGTCTCACCAAGAGTGTCTTACCAAGAGTGTCTCACCAAGACTGTCTCACCAAGAGTGTCTCACCAAGAGTGTCTTACCAAGAGTGTCTCACCAAGACTGTCTCACCAAGAGTGTCTCACCAAGAGTGTCTTACCAAGAGTGTCTCACCAAGACTGTCTCACCAAGAGTGTCTCACCAAGAGTGTCTTACCAAGAGTGTCTCACCAAGACTGTCTCACCAAGAGTGTCTCACCAAGAGTGTCTTACCAAGAGTGTCTCACCAAGACTGTCTCACCAAGAGTGTCTCACCAAGAGTGTCTTACCAAGAGTGTCTCACCAAGACTGTCTCACCAAGAGTGTCTCACCAAGAGTGTCTTACCAAGAGTGTCTCACCAAGACTGTCTCACCAAGAGTGTCTCACCAAGAGTGTCTTACCAAGAGTGTCTCACCAAGACTGTCTCACCAAGAGTGTCTCACCAAGAGTGTCTTACCAAGAGTGTCTCACCAAGACTGTCTCACCAAGAGTGTCTCACCAAGAGTGTCTTACCAAGAGTGTCTCACCAAGACTGTCTCACCAAGAGTGTCTCACCAAGAGTGTCTTACCAAGAGTGTCTCACCAAGACTGTCTCACCAAGAGTGTCTCACCAAGAGTGTCTTACCAAGAGTGTCTCACCAAGACTGTCTCACCAAGAGTGTCTCACCAAGAGTGTCTTACCAAGAGTGTCTCACCAAGACTGTCTCACCAAGAGTGTCTCACCAAGAGTGTCTTACCAAGAGTGTCTCACCAAGACTGTCTCACCAAGAGTGTCTCACCAAGAGTGTCTTACCAAGAGTGTCTCACCAAGACTGTCTCACCAAGAGTGTCTCACCAAGAGTGTCTTACCAAGAGTGTCTCACCAAGACTGTCTCACCAAGAGTGTCTCACCAAGAGTGTCTTACCAAGAGTGTCTCACCAAGACTGTCTCACCAAGAGTGTCTCACCAAGAGTGTCTTACCAAGAGTGTCTCACCAAGACTGTCTCACCAAGAGTGTCTCACCAAGAGTGTCTTACCAAGAGTGTCTCACCAAGACTGTCTCACCAAGAGTGTCTCACCAAGAGTGTCTTACCAAGAGTGTCTCACCAAGACTGTCTCACCAAGAGTGTCTCACCAAGAGTGTCTTACCAAGAGTGTCTCACCAAGACTGTCTCACCAAGAGTGTCTCACCAAGAGTGTCTTACCAAGAGTGTCTCACCAAGACTGTCTCACCAAGAGTGTCTCACCAAGAGTGTCTTACCAAGAGTGTCTCACCAAGACTGTCTCACCAAGAGTGTCTCACCAAGAGTGTCTTACCAAGAGTGTCTCACCAAGACTGTCTCACCAAGAGTGTCTCACCAAGAGTGTCTTACCAAGAGTGTCTCACCAAGACTGTCTCACCAAGAGTGTCTCACCAAGAGTGTCTTACCAAGAGTGTCTCACCAAGACTGTCTCACCAAGAGTGTCTCACCAAGAGTGTCTTACCAAGAGTGTCTCACCAAGACTGTCTCACCAAGAGTGTCTCACCAAGAGTGTCTTACCAAGAGTGTCTCACCAAGACTGTCTCACCAAGAGTGTCTCACCAAGAGTGTCTTACCAAGAGTGTCTCACCAAGACTGTCTCACCAAGAGTGTCTCACCAAGAGTGTCTTACCAAGAGTGTCTCACCAAGACTGTCTCACCAAGAGTGTCTCACCAAGAGTGTCTTACCAAGAGTGTCTCACCAAGACTGTCTCACCAAGAGTGTCTCACCAAGAGTGTCTTACCAAGAGAGTCCGACCAAGAGTGTGAGCATTCGGGTTTGTGGGCTGCATCTTGTTTGATCCCTCCATGAATGAATCAGCCTATCAGCGACCATTTTGAAACCCATTTTGTAACCAGCTTACCAGCTTATCAACCCTTACTAACCTTGTACAAACCCATGGTTTGTGTTGCATCACTTCACCAGCTACACCCCTTGCTGCGCTCCATCACCAGCCACGCGATCCCAGGCGCTCTGCCCGGGCATGTTCTCCAACTCCGGCAGCTCCCCCAGGACGCTTCGGCGGTCATGGTGCCTCCGGGGTGGATGCTGAGGTGGCTCTCATGGTAACCCAAGAGGTAGGGGGAGGTTATAGTGACCGAGGTAGGTAGGTAGGTAGGTAGGTTAGGTAGGTTAGGTGTGTAGGTAGGTCATTAGCCAATGAGCCAATGGTAGGTAGGGGTAGGTTATTAGCTAATGAATGCTAATGATTGGGTTCAGATGGTTAGTGAGTTGAGGTTGAGGAATGGTGGGTTTAGGGTAGGTTATTCACCAATGGTAGTTCAAATGGTTAGTGAGTTAAGGTTGAGGAATGGTAGGTCTAGGGCAGGTTCTTCACCAATGCTAGTTGACTTTAGGTATGAGCCAGTGGTAGTTAAACTGGATTAACGTAGGTATGGGTAGGTTACTGATCAGTTGAGCAGGTACAGTATGAACAATGTTGTTAATACTTAATGATGGTAGGAACCTATGAACTGCAATTAATCTTAGTATGAACTACAACTAACTTTAGTATGATTCACTGATTGGTGGTTGATTGTTTATTAATTGCTGATGGTAGGTGAACAGCTGATGGTAGGTTGATCGTATGCTTAATTATTCAAGATGATCTGATGGGTGATTAAAGCTGAATAATGGGTAATTATTTGGCAATCAATGGCTAATTGACAGTTCATTGATGATGATGATGATGATGATGATGATGATTGTATGTTAGATTGGTGGTGGTCAGTGACTGGCTTGTTCATAGTTTGTTCATGATTGTTTTTTGGTTGACTAATCGCGAATGAATGGCCAATCATGGTAACTAATGGCAAAGGCAAAGGATGCTTGAACAGTGATAAATTTATGATGTGTAAAAAAACAGTGATTGTTTCACTGGAAAACTAAAGATTATCTGTTAAAATTAGAGTGATAATCAATGGTTCGAAATGGGCAACTATGCATGCTTCATAGAAATGATCAATAGGCAAGAATGGTTGATTGATAGCCAACAATAACAAACAACCTTTGTTGATCGTTGCTTCACCCAGATTGATAGGATACTTTGAAGTGGAAACAGATTTTGACAATCAACTACGTGTCTCCTTAGAATTTCCTATCAGCAAATTTCCGGAGTACCACGGTTGGGGCAAATGATAAAGAATGGGAACCATGTAGTAAAACCTTCCGATGCTGCTGCTGATGAAACTGATATAATAACGATGCAAACGACAATGGCAATGATGACGACGATGATCGTGTCGAATAGTCGATGCATCATGATAACAATATTGATGATGATCATGATGATGATCATGATGATGATCTACGATGGCCCGGCTTGGGGTCAAAGGAAAACAAGAACAGCAGGGGGCTCCCCTATGGCCCCATGCCAAAGGAAAGAGACTTTGCATCAGGTGTGATCAACTTCTTGTGGAAGTCCTATTAACACTGGGGGATGTGTGATCAAGCAACATCCGGTCGCAAACCAGAGGCTGACATTGGAATCACCGATGTCTTGGATGTGCACCACCCGACTTGCTCCACCCAGACGTTCGCAATGGGTTACAAAGCTTAACCCACCTTTAGGGCTCCAAAAGTTTGCAATTCAGCTTCTAGGTCTAACTTCAACCATCAGATTGCGCTCACCATGGAGTGAAAGACCCACCGGAAAAAGGTAAAAAAAACAACACACAAAAAAAAACGAGAAACAAACAACAAGTTATCTTTAGCGCAGTAACAACCACCTTACTTAACAGGGCTGATCGCCCACCGAACCAACCAGGGCTACCAACGACGGTGCCCAGCGATCTGCCGCGCCTTCGAAGCGTCTTGGCCACGTCGCTCACGCGGCGCATGGCGCTGCGAGAGGGCGACAGCTCCTGGGCGGGGGCGGATTACCGTGGTGAGATCATGGGTTTCGGACGGGTTGGATGGTGGGTCAATGATGGGTCAATGATGGATAGATATGCTAGATTATGATGGTTAAATGATAGATGATGGCTCAAAATGGATAGATGATGATGGTTAGATGAAAGGATAGATGATGAGAATGGCTGATCAATGGCTCAAAATGGCTTATAATGATGGTTGGATGATGATGGGTAGATGATGATGGTTAGATGATGGATAATCTAAGTATTTACTTCATGAATGATAACGGCAACTAATGGCCAACAGTTTCTGGAAATCGGTAGAGGACCCCCAAATCATTTTTGTTATCATTACAAAGGAAAAATCATCCACAACTTTGGGGTTCCCTATGGCTTGTGAAACCCCCATGTCTGTCAATCATGACTATCTTCAGCGCTCCTTCACCTCTTCTTTGATCTCCTTCATGAGCGTTAGCTCTGGAAGTCGTGTGTGCGGCATCACGGACTGCCGCCGCTGATCGATCGCGAGTGGCGGAGTTCTGGGTACAAAAATGTACAAAGTATAGGGAAACAATCAGGGCAAAATGAGCCAATCAGTCAAGACTATTATGCGTAATTATAGATGATGTAATGTGTATCTTCTGAGGTGCACTTGCCCTACATACCATTCAACTGAGGGTTGATTTCGGTCAGTTCGAAGCCGCTTCACCCTTACGATCGCGGGCTGCATGATCAGGATCCTATCATCCTACAGAGGTGGTTCCCTCAACGGGGGTCACAGCAAGTGGCGGCACTGGTCTTACCACAATACAAAATGAAAGATTTCAGCAAAGAGGTGATTCGGTACCACAAGCTATGGATAAGCAAATTTCAAATATAGTGGCTATACAAATGGTTGGTTTTGCAAGCAACATTTGCTTGGAGGGTTATCAGTCATTATTGATGATTCAAGGCAAACAAAATCAACCAATTAAACAAGTAATTGTTGATGATTGAGCAGTGATTAACCATGATTTACCAGCTATTGACAAATATCAACCATACTTCACCCACAGTCATCAGCCTCCTAACAATTTGCCATTGACAATCAATCAAACATAATGTGATTCACAAATCATTCACCATCAGCAACACGTCAATCAACCAATGTCAACCACCAAACATCTCACTTATGAAATCATCAAACTCATGAACCATCACCATCAAAAGAACACCAATCCACCAAAAATCCACCCAAATTAGAATTCATCATATCATTTCCAGCCACAGCTGAACCAGGGCCCCTCCACTTGTGTGGCACCTCCATGGGATGGTCCCCGGGGGCCGCGCGCGCCGCGCCTCCTGGCCATTGAAGCACTCCCAGCGCTCCAATCCATCGGCGCTGGCCACGCGGTAGCGAGGCGTCGCTGAGGTCGTCGCGGGGTTGGCTGCGAGCCGCCTGGCTGTGGGCCATGGTGGAGGTGCAACTACCGGGGGCCCAGGAGGCCCGGCCCAGGAGGCTTGGGAGCAAGGGGTTAGTAAGGCTCTTTCATGAGAATTGATCATATGGCTATGGGTCAATATTAACCATCCATAATGGCTTATAATGACCAACCAAATCATAGGGAAAACAATGGTAAATGATAGGGAAACCAGGGGTACAGGGTTTTGACCCATAGCCATATCTAATGATTCACTATTCACTGTGTTGACCAATCATGGCATGGTAGTTCAAAAAGAAATGGACTCCAGAATTTGCATGAATTTGCGACAATTCCCTTATTTCCTAACTCAGTAGCAATTGCCAGAAGAGCAGCATTTCTAGATGTCCAAAGATGGGGGCACTGCCCTCAGCTGCCACTGGGGCTAGCCAAATCACACACATGAAGAACAGGCATTCTCACTGTGCAACTAACTGGTTGTATTCAGCATGGTTGACGCTTACAGGCAATAGGAGCTATTACTTATAACTTATAAGCTACCATCAAGGAGTATTATGGATTATTTACTATGGTACTATATCCATTCTAACCTCAACTCCAAATGTTGGAAGCAAAATCAGAGCAGCAATTTCAGCAGCAGAACCGCAGGAGGCCTTCCTTGTCTTTGATTGTGCAGGCCCACGGCAATGGTCTCCCGCTCTTTGATCTTTCGCCAGCGGTACTTTCGAGTGGTTTCTTGGGCTTGCCTGTGGCTTTCCCCAGGGTTTTGCAAGCACACTTCAAGGTGACACCCCAGTACCTGAATGGTGAACAGGGTCATGCCATGATATGTGTTGGAATGGTGAATAATCACCTCATCATGGTTATAATTGATGATGGTCAACCAACAATGTTCGATTAAGTTTTGATGTTTTGTGGATCTGGTTTCCTTTGCTATCCAGATCTTTGCAAAGAAAAAAACTCTTGCGATCTTAACAAAGATGTTTTGTGTTTCCTAGTTTCCCAATCTTTGCAGAGAAAACAACACTGCAAAGGACCGTCTGGACAACGAGTCCGCACCTCTGACACCATGCCGTCATGGCACCGTTTTCGTGGCATACCCGGTGGGCCCAGGGGGGCATCCCTGGGTGCCACTTGCTGCCGAGGTGCTTGTTGGCAATGCGCAGCTGTTCCGTGGTGAACTCGTGAATCCACAAACGATGCTCCGCGTGGTTCTTCAAGGCGTCCAACCAATCTTTGCGCGTCAACTTCCTCCGGGGAAGCCCAACCAGGGGCTGGGAAGGGGTTCAGCCGCTGGTGGCACTGGTGCAAGCATCAGCCAACTGCAAAACCAAGATTCGCGGGAGTAAAATACATGGCCTGGATCTTCAAACGTCCGAGAATTCTTGGTTGTTGCAGTTGTTGCCTAGTTTCTGTGCGTGTCGCCTAGAAAAAATGGTTGTTTACCGAAACGTTCAATTTTTCATGTTTGGAGTGCTGAAGGCCCTTCACAGGCCACAAACCCACCAATTTAGCTTTCGTGCCCCAATAGGTTCTGGTTTGGACTATGGATATTTGTCCATTGCTATGTTCAACACAAATGACGCAAGTTTCATCAACTTTCAGCATTTTGGAATTTGTGCGGTGATGAAGGGCTGCATCACCAAACCAGCCACAAAGCAGCAGCATCAACTGCCAACAAAGCAAAAACCCACGACCAATTATTGGTTCAAAACGCCTACAAAAACCTTCAGTACGCTAGCAAAAACCATCAAACGACTACAAATCCCAAAAAGTAGGTCAAATTGGTTTTTGCACAGTTTGTCAAAATGAGTGTTTTGATTCGAATCTGCTGCTTCCTCAGCTCTACCTGGTTTAGAGCTGGCCTTCTCAGCCTTTGTGAACCCTCTAGTGGTTCCACATCCTCCTCATCAACATCAGCAACTTCAGCCCTGATTGCAACACCAAACCCAGGAAGTCATGACACACGGGAATGTGCTCGACCAAAAATTTATTCAAACGAACAAGTCGCCTACTTTTTGGGAAAACGATCACAAAAAGTAGCACAAACCACATCGACCAGTTTTTCTTGGTAGAATGAATCTCCAGGGGGTCATATACTTGTCCTGAAGAAAGTTTTCAGTGCATCCGCGACCTTTTCTCCATCCTCAAATGGGAAATTTTTCAGAATAGGGTAACCCAAAATCACCCTTAAACATTTGCAGTACTTAACCAACCACTTTTGGGGTACCCTCAGCTGTTAAGAAACACTTGTCACAGGGCAAGCATCTGAACTGCGCAAGCGTTTTGTGCTACAATGGTGGCAAAGCGCTTTCCAGGTTTCGGCGAAAGAATGGATGGTACTCCTGGCGTACGATCGTGCTGGATGAAGACCCTGCAAACTGCAAGGTTCAAGATAGGGAACCCCAAAGTTATGGCTATGGAATCATCCAATTATGAGGGATAAGAACCAACAGTATTAGGGTAAACAATGGAGACTCGTCTGGTTATTCCTGGGATGTTGCCCAGGGGCACCAAATTTTGAACCATAGCAGAAGCCATATCCCTTGTTGAAGAACATTGAGGAGGATGATCACCATTATGAACTAGCAATCATCATTGACCACGGTTGACATCAACCAAAATTGAGGACCCTCAATCCTCAAATATTCATCAATCACCATGAGTCTCCGGTAACCATCATAATGAATCATAGTCTCAATCCCGGCGATCCCTGTGCCCAACGACTGGAAGCGCCCTTTCGCTCCTAAGGTGCAACCGCCCGTGAGCTCTTTCAGCTTTCGACCATCCACGAAAATGGTGACCACCGAAGCCGGGCTGATGATGATCATACTGTCAGCTGCATCGCCCTGCTTGATGATGGTCTCACCAGTGAAGAAGACCTCCCAGGCTGTCAGCTGCGGCGATGCCAAACCGCACCGACTGTCAAGAGATACACTTCGTAGATGGTTACTTGTGGCAAGCTTGATTGATGTAGGTGGTCAACAATGATCTCTAATGGCTAATAATTAATGCCAGTAGTGGCTAATACTGCGGAAAATAACCAGATATAATTATAACAAGTACAGCAGTTCATCAATCATCAGGGGCCAACATCTGCACCTGGGAATTGCACTTGGTCCGCAAGGTGTTGAGAAAGGACTTGGAAAAGCCTTTGAAGAACGGATGTTCCTCCAAGGGTTCCGGAGCCAACTCCTTGAATCTTTTCTCAGCGATTTCTCGGAAGTTTTGACATGCATCCTCAGGCGCGGCGCAGCTCGGACGACCTCATCCTGTTGTGTTTGACATTTTGCGGCGAACGGGCGAACTGGCCGAACTTTCGAAAAAAACCACTGCAAGACCACGATCAAAAAAATGATCCTCCTAAAAGTCTCAGAAATTTGTTTAACTGTATATGTAAAATCAGTGTCTTATCCCCCCAAAACACAGCAGCACAGCAGAACATCAGGCAGAAAGTGTGGATTATCTTTTCACGGAATCAATAAACATCTATGTGGGTGTTTCTCAAAATGGGGGACCCCCAAAAATGGTTGGTTTATTACTAAAAATGACAATTAATGGATGATTTATGGGTACCCCTATTTTGAGAAACCACCATGTGGATAACTGCAACTCAGCATCTGGATATCGATCCAGCAATGTCAAGATCCCGTCGATGGGAATCTCCACAATCTTGCAGATCGTCAATGCATGGATGGTGGCCAAGCGCAACTGCATGCCAGCAAAGGTAAAAGCTCCCGAAATACCGCCTATCAAATAACCTCAGCTGAGAGGGGGGACTCAGCAGCAGGGAGGATAGCATGTCATCACTGGATCACTGGAACCTCATTCAACATCAACCTGGCCCAAGAAATTGGGACAGTTGGGACAGCATCCGAGCTGGGGGGGAGCTCAACTAGAAAAAAGACACTCTGAAGTTGGCAACCATCATCCACCATCAATAGCGATATCAACTAATCCTCAACTAATAAGCCATTAAGTAGCCCTCTTTCCCCATTTCCTAAGCAGCATCAACGTTCAATCTGACCTTGCTCTCTGGATTTGAAGCTGACACTGTCGCTTCACCCTGGACGTCCCAAGCTCCATGGCTGGCAGGGCCGCTGCTTCAAGTGACTGTCCTGAACTTCGCCGGTTCGATCAGGGCAACCACGTAAACCGGGCCGCGTCTGTCGATGCACTTTGGCACATCCCGTTTCGATGATCAGGGCTTTCTCCACAGAATCACCTAGCTGGTGGTGCACCATCCAAGAAGAATGGTTGGTAAATGATGGTTGATGGTTGTTGAATGACGGTCAGTGATGCTTCATGAGGGCTAATACTGTTTGATATTGATTCATCAATGGTTAACGACAGCAAAGGTTGATAATCATTAATCAATGGCTAATGATAACCAACAATATTGCTTGATAATGACTAATCAATGATCAACGACCGTTGGTTCACCAAAAGATTCATCAACCAGGGCAGTTTTCCACGTCCAATGACACGTGACCTTCCTCGACGATGCGTTCGCCCGGCAACACGTAGCGGACACGCATCAGAGCGCCACAGGCCGAGAGGAACTTCTCAGGGCACGCGGCAAAGGGATCGTGTCGACGGAGCACATTGGCTGCAGACCACCACTCTTTGCCTTGCCTTGGCCCCAATGGGAAGGTACTGAGGCGGGGCGAATTATTCCATGAGTATTTAACTATATCATATTAATTAGCATGGAAAATCTATATATCTAATAAATAGTTGGCATCAGAATAATCATTTCATGTTCATTAGCAGATTCATGACCGTCCCGATTGATGGTTGCCAAAGTGAGAGAGTCATACGAAGTGTTGGCAAGTAAAACAATGGGTGAACCCTCGGGAGCAAACTGCAGCTTGTGTTCTTCCTGCTTTTCAAAGATCGAGGGTGCAGAATGCAACCTGGCAATGGGTTAGTCTCTATATCAGTGATGATGGCCATCAGAATGATGCTTCAAATGGATGTGGGTCCATGTCCTGATACCCTAGTTACCCTGGTGAATATCACATTACCAAACCAGTCACTACTGCGATGTTCGTCTACCCATTCGTTGGTCGTTAAAATTGACCCAGCTCGCCGCATAGTCAGTAGATCCCCTGTTTTTGTTGGTTATGTTCCTCCATGCTTAGCCATTTACCAGCTAATTAACCATTGATCAGACCACCTCAGAACCACCATTGACCAACTACCAGGGAATCAACCATGGTTCACTATGGTTCACCATCAAAGAAAGACTCTTCCATTGCAACGTGCTGGCACGTCTTGGCAAAGGCAGCCTCGGCACCTCATTTCTAGTCGCTCTTGGAAACGTTGCACGCGGGTCAAAAAGGTCCTGGTCTCTTCAGGGCAAATACTTACCTCGCGTCGCCACCAGGGGCCGGGGACGACCGCTTCGTCAAAGCTTATGAGTCAACGTTAGTAACTGATCACTGACCATAATGAAAGGGTTCTTAGCCACAAGGCTATATACCATGGCTAAGCTATTTAGCTTTCAAATAGCTGAGCATGGTTTGAAGAATCACTTGACCAAAGAGGTGGTATTACCCCAACCAGTTTAGCTATGGCGGGTCCACCAAAGGGTGTCAGCTATCATCCCATTTTCCACGACTTTCCGATATAGCCAACTCAGAAAGTAACCAGGTATCCGTGCCATCTTAAGCTGGTGTGACCCAGGAGCGGCTGGAAATTTTCGGATCAAACTGGTTGACAGGTCCGTTTCCGCAACAGATTCAAACTAGGCACCAACGCATCTGTATTTGTACATACTATATACTATATATGTTCTTTATATGTATATACAAAAAACATCTGTGTACATACGTATTATATACATAGAGTATCCCCCCTGTCCAGGGTCAAAACCCTGTCCCCTCCCCTCTGAACATCTCAACAAGTAAACAACAAGTAATTGTTGAATTTGTCCATCCAATTTTTGGGATAAGTGGCTATATCCCAGGGCAATCTCGCAAAAAATCTGACAAACTCATATAAAGACGCTCTATTTCGCAAACTTGCTTCATGAGTGGACCAATGTGGCTCATGGATGTTCAAAAAGGATATCATGAACAACCCATTCGGCAATCAGTTGGTTCATAGTGGTTGCCATCATATTATTAGTCATCATCAGTTAATTCATTTCAACAACGAATCTGGTGACAGTTCATTTGATGACAAGTCAATGAACTATATTTAGTTGTACCGATCACAACTGGTAGCTACCCAACAATTCTATTGACCAACCTCTTGAAGGAACCTCGGGGGGCATTGCTCAACCGGCACGCTTGACTTCCACAGCTCAAGTGGGGTACCCCACAGTGTGAGGCATTTCTGAGCATTTGCTAATTCTGCAATCAGCTAAGGCGAGAAAAGTGATACGGAAAGCGGAATGCCTATGCCCTCCAGCACATTGTTGGAATGATATCTATCTTTTAATATGTTCTTTTAACATAAACATACACATGTACAATACTATACAAATCTGTTATATAAATGATATCTATCTGTAAATATATGTTTTCAACATAATATACATGTATATCAGACTTATACTGATGCTTACTGATGGGTGTTCTCCCAATGGTTACTGTTGGTTGCTAAGTCCAAGCTAGGGGAAGTTCTCCGCCAAGCCGCCAAGTGCTTGCAGCGCTCGAAATTCATGCAGTAAACGTCGCTGAGAACTTCCGCCACCGTCTCGATGTAACCAGATCCTGGGGCCAAGACGAGCTTCAGAAACGTCCAGGCGATGGTGATGGCACTACACCCAAACGCCCCATGTATGATGCTATATTTCCTTACATAACTGGGTCATTTTGGAGACAAAGGTACATACAATATGTGTACACCATATGGGACAGCTATTTTTGGCATCGGTGTCCACCCGCATCTTTGGCCAGTACTATCAACAAGCCATGCTGTTCCCCCTAAAGTTGAACATTTTTCTGTTTTTACAGCTCCCCTAATCAACAATGGCTGTGGTTTACGTAAAACACTACAGGCTAATTAGTCTATGATAATCTATAGCCACATATTTTGAATTAAAATCTTCTAGGTTACGAGGCTGCTGTTCATTTGAAAATAGTCGGTGGATGTTGGTAGTAATAACCCCTCTGAAAAATAAATTAGCTGTGATCACTATCAAACATTTGGCCATGAAGCAAAACACAAATGGTTCAAACAAATGTCATGAAGCCGGTGATTTGGTTGCAGCTCATGAACAAGTTCTCATTCCAAGCCTTCCAGCTATCATACAGTAAGTGAATCCTAGAGCAAGCTTGTCACACCCTTATATTTGACTACAGTAATCCAAGCCAATTTACGTATATATGTATCTAAATCAAATACAAACACCAACAATATGCAGTCTCCTGCAAATGAGTAATCCGGATTTCCTATTTTTCTTTATTTCTCATAATCTATCCAAATAGTCTGTCAGACTGAATACAAAGTAAAACATCTAGAATAGTATCATAGAAACAAGTATTTGAAAAGGATGAGTGACTATAGAGAAGCCAACACTCACACCGCTTTTTGCACTGCGGATCTTAGTTTGTGATCAGAGCCATTTGAGTGGGCATACCCGCTAACAACAGTACGTACATAGAATGGAATATATTTGCCAACTCAGTTGAGGATACATTTGAGCCATTTGGAAATACGCCCGAGAAGCATTCGGCATTCAGCTATATGCCAGCGCTGACCGCTACCATCGGCTATCAAGTAATGAAAAATCCAAAAACTGCTTTTGATCATTAATCTGAATCAATCATTGGCGATCGAAATCACTAAAACGACATCACCACTAGCTACTTAACCACTATTTAACTCAAGACTTACTTAACCACAACTTACTTAACCACTTGGCTGTGGGTCAAAACCCTGTACCCCTGGTTCCCCCATCATTCAAATGTGTTTTCCCTATTATTGTTGGTAGTTATCCAACATTGTTGGTTGGTTAACTGCTTGACCCATAGCCACTTCTTACCACAAATCAACTCTTCCTCAACCACCACCTACCACGACTCAATGTCTTCAGCACCTGCGCAGGTCTTGATGCCATGCTGCTGTCGAAGCCACAAATGATTCGAGGGGCTGCAAGGGACCTGGCGGACCCTGGACCATGGCAGCATGAAGGGCCAAGCCCCTGACACTGGATGTACACTCTGGTAAACTAACATAGCTGGCTGGAAAATGACCACATTTTAAAGAGAAACCCGGGGACTCATAATTGATGAATTTTCCATTGCCATGTTAGTTTACCAGAGTGTATTTCGTGCCATCACTGGGCCTTTTAATGACCCATTGAACTATGGCTGAATATCTATCACAAGTGCTGGTTCACATACTTATAACATGTTATACACTCCGGCAAACTAATCTAGAAGTAGAAAATCCACGGTTTATAATGGTTTTGCCTACATAGAAATCATGATGTTCAGCTTTCAGGTTTGCTTGCTAGAGGGTACATGGAGTGTCTGAGTAATGGTGGGACTGGATTGCCGGTGGGTCATGGCACTGATCTTCGTTGGCTGAAAATAGATGGTTTGATCTGGGGCTGGTGAATAGCAGCATCACCTTTCATCACTTGGTTGGCCAATGGTATACAATTCATCAACCCTAGTTTGCAACCCTGGCTTGTGTCATCGCTTTTGTTTTACCTGCACTTGAACTCACTACTTTTTCTTAGATACAATACAATACCACTGTAATGTCCGTCATGATATGGCCGTGGGTCATGGGCCTATCCCAAACGGCCATCCCCAGTCGCCACGATCAGTTGCTAGTTCAACGGTTGGGATGGGTTCAGCTGGCGAACTTGAATGGTTGCTGATGACCCTTTCGCCTGCCACATGGGCTCGCCATTGCTAGTCATGACTAAGCTGAGCGACAAAGGGAAAATTTTGACGAAGGATTAAAATAGCACATCCCCTTCAAATGTTTGCACCTTGTGGCAGTGGGTCAAAACCCTTGCTCCCCCTGTTCCCCCATCATTAACCATTGTTTTCCCTATTATTGTTGGTGGAAATCCCCCATTAGTTGGTTGGTTAACTGCTTGACCCATAGCCATATTCCGCCTAGCTCCTGCCACCACCCCCTGGCGCCTCTCATTGCCCGATCTGACCTTGCCCTTCGTCAGGACCACCATGAGATCTGCTCCGTCACTCGTGGCTCCAGCTGTTCGTGGACCCCGAAAGAGATGCTGCCCAGGAATGAGCTTGAAACATTCCATACCTTGGTTGAGAATGGCTGGTTGATGATGGCATGATGATGCTTAAGAAATCTCAATGATGGCAAATCATGGTATTCCATCAGCAAAACCATGCTAAACAAGCTGGTTGTCAAAGACAACAAGACTGGGGTGAATACCATCACTTGGTTGGAGCAGTTTTGGTAGCTCTGGCCTTGCTCCCTCCCGTCCACCCAGGGCTCTTGAAATTGCTCTTTAGAGGCACGGAAATTTATGAGGTTTCGTGTTCCATAGTCCACGGACTGAGCAACTAGTGAATGTCTTGTTCATTAAATATGTTTTGCACAATAAACAAACTATACCTGACGTCCAAATACATGCATCATACATGCAAACTTGTTGTTTCAAAGTTGCATTCTTCTGATGCATATCATCCCACTTGTGTAAGAGTTCCTGTCTATGAAGGTGCAAATGAACTAGCTTCAAACAATGTTGAATTTGTGAAAACCATCTTCCCCAAATGCTACCAGTTCGTTGAAAATCGGGATTTTGGATGTGGAGTGGGGGTGAGTTACCCATTATCCAAAATTATAATGATCAATTGTATTCCTCTACACACATTCCTACTCGTAGTATATGGTTTAAGCGTCTAACCTGCCAAATTTAGTGCACCACTGCGATAGCGTCGGCTGCCATGTAACTGTTGATGAGCTCGGACAAAAAGTGGGCACCCAGGTTCTCACAGAAGGGGCAGTACCAAAAGAGCTGATTCCTGGGCGCCACTGTGATGGTAAAACTTGTTTTACTAATGCTTATGGCTTATCACAACCAGGACATACACCAACCATTGGGTATGGCTTTATCATGGCTATGGCTTAGCCAACACAATCCAGTGATTCCCCAGTCATAGTCGGATGATTCTCCGTGCTTCGGAGTGCTCATAAGATTGGTCTCAGGTCGGACCAGCCATGGTTGGGATCGCCATCAGCAGCGTTCCGCACTGCAAAACGCTGCTGTGGGCCACTGGCGGCCCTAGAGGTTGGTGGTCCAATTTAGCTGGGATTATTTCTACCAGGGGTTACAACTCAATTTACAACTGCTGGGTGCCCAGCTTGCAGCTCCCCGGCAAAAAACCATCTTTGTGAACGGCAACTTGACATGAGATGGCGAAGCAAACGCTATAGCAATGCTTGGAACTTCGCTGCCTTCTCCATCCAAAGCTGCCGTCGATTAGCACGGTTTGTAGATGAACATCATATGCATTGTGCATATTATGTCATATGTACTATCTATACGTACTAACAAATATATATATATAGATATAGATATAAATTGATACGAGCAGATATTCAAATATATATATATATATAGATATAGATATAAATTGATACGAGTAGATATTCAAATATATATATATATATACATGTATATAAAAAAATACCAACAACACAATGTATGTATGTAATGTAATGTAATGTAATGTAATGTAATGTAATGTAATGTAATGTATGTATGTATAAAAGTATTTATATGTGAATATGTGAATGAGTAAATATATATATATACACATATGTAAATCGAAATGAATGATATATGCATGAATATGACTGATTATGTATGATAGATGTGCGCATGTAGCTTGGTAGAAATGACCTAAGCATTTCACCACACCGATTTGCCACGAAGATGGAAAAGGGATGGGAAAGGTGACTCCACTCACATTTCATGTTGATTGACCTATTTCTATCATGATATTTCTGAAGCATGGAAAGTAATCATCAGTCCGGTAAATTGTGGTTCACCGCTGGCAAACCAAGGTTCATGATGGGCAAATGCTAGTTAATCACTGATAAATCACATGCTTTCATGACTGGTTGGTGGTTATAACCCCCATGAAAAATACAAGTCAACCAACCTCGTCATCTTGTGAAAGGGCCCACTCCCCGGCGGAGCCCAAGAGTGAACCCTTTAGTCCATTGCGACGTGTCACTGGTCTGTTACCAGCGCGGAAGCCATCATGGTCTGTTTAACAGAACAAGTCAACCAACCAATCCTTTGTAAATACTGTTCAAAATAAACAAATGTCAATCAAACCACCAACCAGGTCCGGTAGTTGTTTAACACCCCTTATTGTTGCTTCTTATCCCCTATGATTAACCATCATAAATGGCTATAAGGCTATAACCATTGTATATGGCTATTATTCACCATTATAAATGGCTCGTCCCCTATTATTCACCATCATAAATGGCTATAACTCTATAAAGCCCCAGCCAAATGATGTCTTGCACCAGCACTTCATCGTCCAAGCTGGCTCTGCCATGGATCTGTCCGCCACCCGCCACCTTGGCCATGCGCGTCGTAGCCTTCCGAGCGTTCAAACGCGTGGCTTCACCCACGATGACGGCCGTCTGATGGGGATGCGCACCTCACGGCCATCACAATCATCGTCATTTTTGGTTGATATTTATCATTATATAAACCTAACTAATGATGGTAACTAATGATGGTAACTAATGGTTACTAACTTACCACTAGAGTTACCTTGTGAGTTGGCAGTGGGTCAGTTCACCCTTAGTCCCCCTGGTTCCCCATCATTAGCCATTGGTTTCCCTATAGTTTGTTGGGTATCAAGCACCATTATTGGTTGGTTAATATTGACCCATAGCCATTTATCATTATATAAATACCAATCAATCTGTCAGCAATCTATCAGCAATCTGTCAGCAATCTATCAGCAATCTAACATCAGTCTATCATCAAACACAATTCGCGATTGTTGCTGGTTGATATGTCTTGTTGTATACATTCTACGACCTACAAAATCATGATCACACATAATTATTGATTAACCATAATCTAGCGGCAGCGTAAACCCTCATTGACCAACATGGGTGTGGGTCAAAACCCCGTAGCCCTGGTTCCCTATCATGAACCATTGTTTTCCCTA
>VSDK01022313.1:0-15495 GCA_009767595.1 Symbiodinium kawagutii | reverse complement strand
TTACCCACCATTATATTGGTTGGTTAATATTGACTCATAACCATATATAGCTGGCATATCCACTACTATTGTTGCTTATCATCCCGGATATTACTAAGCATTAACCAACTAGTTAACCACTGTGGGTTGGTTGGTTGGTTAAGAGCTTGACCCAGCTCGCCACATTCCCTATAGTTGGTTGGTTATTAACCACCATTATATTGGTTGGTTAACTGCTTGACCCAGCTCGCCAACCATCATTGACCCAGCATCATTATTGGTCGTTATCCCCATTGTTGATGGTTCATATTGACCCATAGCCACGTTCATCAATGTCAACCGTCATGCGTTTCACCAAGTACCCCCCCACCCTCCCAAGTCTTCGCTGTGCCAAGGCACTGAGAAGATTCAAGAGTTGGGACCGCTGCAAGTGCAGCGCTTGGCAAACTTCTTTGGCTTTCACCTTCCTTGGTTGGGAACCAGCTGGATCTGTTGGAACTTCAATGGCTTGAGTGTGTATAATTGAGGCACATCCATTGATTGATTTTCAAAGCCAATTGGATCCTTGGCTTAAACTTTAATGGCTTTGAAAAGGTCACAGCAACAATCTACGAAACTGTGGATAAATGTAACCATCATTCACCTTCATTAATCATCATGCTTTATCATTCACCATCTTTAACCGATATTAACCGCAGATTTTTCTCCCAAAAGATTCACAACCCAAATGTAGTTGTTCAACCAACAATTTATTAGCCACTATACTGCTACTTATAACCCCCAAAAAACTTTAAACACCCTATAAAACCGCTGGAAAACCACTATAAAAACTCCTACAGCCCCCCCATCCACCATTCTAAAAACCTCATAACGCTCTTATAAAACCGCTGGTGAAACCCCGATAAAACCCCTTGTAAACAAGCTGATCACCCCCTATAAAACCTTGTAGACCCCCCATAAAACCTTGTAAACCCCCTATAAACCACCCCCACAAAACCTTCCAAATCACCATCTAAGCCACCACCAGCTCCAAGCCCAGCTTCATCGCCAACTCCATGGACAAATCGCCCAGCCAATGGCTCTTGCTGATGATCTCGGGCGCTTGGATCTTGTGACCTGAGAGGACTGCGGAGCGGAGTCACCCCACTCCCAGCAATGGCATGGTTATGGTTACCGTTATGGTTACCGGTTACCTATATGGTTACCTAAGATGGTTATGGTTCTGAAGGGATCACTATGGTTACTTATATCAACGGTATAATTATGGTTATATACTTACTATGGTTACCTACTATGGTAACCTCCTATGGTTCTGAAGGTAAAGCTATGGTTACCTATATGGTGATGGTTCTGAAGGTATAAGTATGGTTACCTATACCAATGGCATAACTATGGTTGCCCATATCATTAATTCCAAATATTCTGGTTCAATGATTCCAACTGCAATTCTCAAGGGCAAGATAAGAGTCGCAAGAAAACTTTGGTCATGGTTACCTATTTGGCTATTGGTCACTGATTTATGGCTGGTTACACTTCGAAAGGTCACTAGTGGTACTCCAAGCCAGGAAGGATGGGGTGAGTTGACCTATAGAGTGATTTTGGTTATGGTTATGGTGATGGCTATGGTTTCTCAAGGCAGTTTTGGGAGCCGAAAGTTATGGTTAGTTTGTGCCTGTATATATATATACATATATAAATAAAAAATATATATATATATACATATATATATATATACATATATATATATATACATATATATATATATAAATATACATATATATATACATATATATATAAAATAAACACACATATATATATATATATATCATAATTAATTATGACAAATATAAAGGATGATTTGGGGTACCACTATTTAAAAAAAAACTTTGGTGTGCTTACCATAATGCCATAGTAAGGATGTTTTTACCATGAGATTACTATGTTTATGGTTGCCGATAGGAAACTGGACCTTACTATGGTTTACAAATCCAGCCATAAAAAATACGATAAACTTAGCGCAAGCAGGTTCGTTCACCAAAGGGTAAGCTGATGATGGTACCCCCAAAAGAAAATCACTCATCACCACCAACAGAACATTTGCACTGCAGAATCATAATTAATTATTGAATAATGATCGTTGATATGGATTCTCGTAACCCAGCCACCCAAAGGATATTGGAAAAAGTATTTTACAGATCGATGAAGTTTAATTCTGGATGATATTGTAAAAATGCCCAACGGCTGTACAAATGGGTTGGTGGGGATTCCCGGTGCATAGATGATGATGGCATGCAATCTCAGCTACGTAGAATCGAGGTTTCTGTTTGGTTGATACACCAATGAAATAATGGTTTCTCAAGAAAAGGGTGACCCCCCGAATCATCCAATGTTAACCATTCACAGTTCTAAGTTATAAACCAACCATCATTGGGGTTTCCTATTTTGAGAAACACCCAAATAGTATATACAGTAGGTCATCATGCTTTTATAATGAATGGTCTTCAGCCATGACTGAGGCCTCTGGAAGCTGATTAAACATGAGATTGGTCTATCATTGACAAATGTTTGGGCAATTGAGCAACTGGACCTGCACTAACCGCGTTCTGAGGCGCGTTTGTGATCCACCGAAATCTTGTCCGCATGGCCACTCATCAAAAAAATGAGGCCGTCGTTCAGGTCTTCCGTCATGTCGGTTCCGTGGAAGAAGAGGATGGGCACCGTTTCTTGCGCAAAGGCTGCAAGGAACTCCTTGGAACACTTGGAGAGGACCTGAGACGCAAGGGCACCGGCGCAGGGTGCGATGAAAAATGCGGCTGTCAGGATCAGCAGCATAGTCTTTGTCACTCAGCTGGGGTTGAACCTAGAGAGCTTTCACCCATCGCAGCTATTGTTTGCTTGCTGCAGCCGCTCTTATCCAGTCGTCCTATCTTGTTGCAATTTCTTGTGCCTTGGCACAAAATGTCACAAGAATCTAGACCTTGTTGAGCAGTCAAGTGATCTTGTGGATCATCTTATCCCATCATCATCTATCAAGTTGGTTGATTGAATCTACTGGAGAAATCCATGTGATGGTCACGGTGCGGCACAACTGGTGTTTCATGCAAATCTTGGGCCACTTGGATGTGCATCGGGCAACTAGTTACCATCGTTCTAGGGGTTGTAAATCACCTGAATAGGAATCTCATCGGATTGTTGAGAATCAATGGAGTAATGATGGTTATTAATGGTTCATACCTTATCAGATTCAGGTACAATGATGTGTTATTTCCCTGGGATAGCAACCATGGTTACTTCGGGGTTAGTTCCGCTGCAGTGTGCAACTACCCATGGGTGCATCCCGGGGAACTAACTCTGGGCTCTGCACATCCAGCCGTAGGGGACCCATCTTCCATGCCCAATGGTGGTGCTCCGGTCAGGCCTCCACCGTCATCAGCTTGTGGATGCCACATCTTTCCCACTCTTTGTACCTCGTCTTACAGCGAGAAACCCAGGGTGCGCCCATCATAAACCATTTGTTCCCCATTACTGTTGGTAATCATTCCTCTTAGTTGATTAATTAATCTTGACCCAACCCATGCCTGGAGCCAACGAAAAAAACCCATAGCAACAACAAAGACTTGGTGGCTGGATCCAGCAAATCCCAGCGCCTGGGAACGTTAAAGCAAATAGGTTATCATCGTGGTTTATAAAGGTTTACAGGGGTCTAATTAGTGGTCAATAACCGGGGATATAGTGGTTGATGATGGTTTTAGATGGTACGCATATGACAAGTTGACCAAAGGTTGTTAGCCTACGAAAGGTATGCACATTGACATATGCAGCATGTTCCAACGCCGCAACACTGAGGGTTACACCAAAAAATCGTAACAAACTGAACGTGACCAGTGGTTATGGCTGATGATGTACAACTGTAGTTGCTTGTGACGATTGAGAACCTAGCACTGCAATCATTGCACATTATCCCGCTTGTCAACGAAGGCAACCAATCTGGGACTGAGTATGGTTGGCCCAGTCGCTAACCAACAATAATGGGGGAAAATGACCGACAATCATAGTGAGAAAACAATGGTTCATGATGGGGGAACTAGAAGTACAGGGTTTTGACCCACAGCCTGATGAGTAATGATTCCTGTTGCAATATCGGTCCATATTTCACGTCATCAACACCATCAGCAACGAGAATGACAACGATGACATCAAGGTCAGCATCATCAACAACAAGAAGAAGAACGACGGTTGCCAAGAACTGGCATTAGAAGGCTGAATCATGAAAACGATCAACATGAGTTGATAGCAATCAACAACATCGAAACCGGAAAGCCATGCCAAGGTCTGCAAAATTCAATTGATCCAGCTGCGACTGTACCCAACAGTTCTAAGGTTCACTAGCTCACTGAATCGAACATCAGTCGTGGTATGCTGTGGATCTCGCAACCATTCTCCCTGAATCAACCCTTCACTTTGCCATTTGTCAGCAATCATCCCAAACCAAAATATCCAGCATTCTTAACCAGTATATCCAGCTGTATTTAAAGCTGGAATAACTATACTGACTAGAATGTAGCACTGGCTTTTCAGCATGTATCCATATGTATACATGTATTCCAAGAGTCTACCACTGATTACTCCCGTGGTATAGCACTTACGGGAATATTGCCATACATGATTTGAATATTCCCATGGGGATATACCACTTATTATCTCCAAGAGTATATCCCCATCATAGGAAGTTTCACCAGTTCCACCAGTCCCTGAAGGGACAAGCTTCGACGAATCAATCTGAGTTGGTTGTTGCCGCTATTTCGTCGTTGGTGACCCACGGACTAACCATTCACTAAGCAATAATTCATTCTCATTTTGCTATCCTCCAATTCGGTATTCTCATAAACCACCAACCATCATTCACCAACCAATCCCTAACCCCTAAACCACCACTAATCACCTCCTTAACGGTCCTTAACCATCCCCTTAAGCTATGACCACCCCCCCTTGGCTTCCCCCCCTGGTCCCCAACGGTGCACCGTTGCCACGGGGTACCTGTTGGCTGCTAAGAGGTTGAAGCGCTTCTTCTCCCGCGGCGCGCGTTGCATCGCTTCTTGGAAGGACCTGGGGACCCGACGGCGCGGCCGCGGCTCGTCTGGGAGCGCTCAACAAGTCATGGATGCTGTGGATTGATGTAGGAACAACCATGGAAAACAGGAGATTTGAGTAAAATGACAGTGAAATGAGATCTGACAAGTGTGATGAATCAGCACAAATCTCATTGAACATAGGATGAAACACGATATAAACATAAACTATACTTATTGAACTGATATTATGTAAACATGAAGTGTTTGGAACAATTAAATACGTAATCATGTGCATACAAATATACACGTGTAATGCATGTGCACAATGGATGTGCACGCTTGTGCGCAAATGAAAACATTCAAACAATATATTTACAATAAAACACATTTGTGAACAAAAATAAACATACTGTAACATAAACTATATTTCAAACCAAAATAAAGTACCTTTTTTTCTGTGAAACTGATTGGGCTTGTCGAGCACCGCTACGATTAAACCGTTGATTGAACACTCTGGGAAACCATCCCCTGTTGAAAATCTTAAACATTGGCAGTTTCAATAGAAACATCATCCAGAGGGCCAGGTCAGTCTGCTTGAGAGTGAACCGTTGTAGGAGAATGAGTTCGCCAGAGGTGTTTTGCAGAATCTTCGGCCTAAGAAGTGGTAAACACCCAAAACCACCATTGGTATGCACATTCCCAAAGAGACAGTTTACATATTCGGACCCTGGAACCATTGTCTTATCATGAAGCATTGGGTATTGTTGGTCCATCCTGGTTACTATTTCCTAATAGTCGCAAACATTGTGAATAGCATCTTGTGATCATAACATCTAATTCGTGATCATCATCATCATCATCATCATCATCATCATCATCATCATCATCATCATCATCATCAGCAGCATCAGCATCAGCGTCAGCCTCATCATCACAAAGCCCTTAAGGCTCTTAAGCAGTTCTTGACCTACCTCGGTGGCTTCTCCAGTAGCACTACTTCCTCACCTTCCTCGCCGTTGAGTGGCTCTGTGGAAATGTCGCACACGATGCAATCCGTCAATGCCGTGACGGTTCGATACATCTCCTTGTCAACCGCGTGATGCACCAACCAGTGGAAAGCCCTGATGAAATCATAATTGATTAAGCAAAACTAACATAAGCTAACCAACATTACCAAAATTCATCCCTAAGCTGTGAAAATGGTTCGATTCACACCCACCGTCTTGTGCCGCGTCATATCTTCTCAAGCATCTTTCAATAATGCGTAATTATACTGAATATGCGAGTTCTTCCGAGTTCAATTTATGATTGATTCAACATAATTACACGTTGTCAGTAACAAGTCTTTCACGGTCCCAACCTTCTGTCACTTACCTTTGGTTTGGATCATCTCCCAGCAAGTTGCATTGTTTCGACCTCAGAAAACCACTCCTCGTCGTTCATTTCGTAGCCGATGAGGACCGCTTCGTTAAAGGCTAAACAGTGCGGTCCCGCTTTGGCCTAGCAGAGCTGCAGCGAAGCCAGGGGTTTGGCCATTGTGGTAGCCCTTAAGCCTCCAGCTGTTCATAGCCATTACCAGCAGGGAAAGCACCAGTAACGGGGCGAACTGGACAAACCCAACTGCATCGTGGTGAGGTTTCCCTGGCGAGTTTCAGGATTTTAGAACCACCATGACTAGCCATCCATCCATCTCTTCAAGAGGTACTGAAAACTGGCATGTTTTCCACTTCCAGTTTTGCTTAAAAGTGAAGCATGTGAGGAAAAAGACTTAACTACAAAAACTAGGCGGCTTATAGATCCCTTGCTACAACTTGAATCTTCAGTGGATGTGTAGTAAATCAGTCACCGGTTAATTATCAAAAACGGATGGATCTATCAACACAACAATCCAGCTTTGGTTCAAACAAACGTGTTGTGAACACCAGATCCAACCAGCAGCAAACTGAAAATGATGCAATGGCCATCGGATGGATTATCTTGGATCAGTTGGGATGTTCAAACTTCTGCAAGTCCCAGAAAGTGATCAATCGTGGGAATAAGACTAATATACTTATCATTGCTATCAGTCCAAAACCATGACAATGACAAAAGATGAAAATACATACGTCCAAAAGAAACAAGAGCTACAATAACCTGTCGCTTTGACGGTCGCATTTGTTCGGCCGTCCATGACTTCCAATAGCACTGGATTTCAAAATGGTAGTGGCCTTCCTTTTTAAGCACTGGCTTTCGAAAGGCCTTGTTGATATGCGGTTATCACCATCAACCAATTACTCTCAGGCAACCTAGAAACTATTGTATATGCTTCGCTAAGCTCCCACCTGAACTTGATTGGCAGGTTCCAAATGTGCCAGTGTTTCTGGCAACTCGTACACATTCCTCAGTGCTGCCGCTGTCTCTTCAAAAGTCCCAAGGCTTTCAGCACGATGAACAAAAAATACTTTGGGGAGATCAAAATCTTTGGATTGACAATGTTGGTTCAAAATTTTTCAATCTTCTCCCCAATGTAAATATTTACCGTTTTCAAACAAATATTTGGTAAATCTGAGAAGATCCTGCGGGCATACCAAGCCCACCAGAACAATGGGAACGTTGGAACTTACTCCATAGGCCGCCAGCAATGAAGTCTCAGGGCCGAAACAACATGCTATAGTCCCTAATTCAAACATGTGCACCTTGGAAATTACATGTTGACAATTCAGTTGTGATCACCCCTCACCCGCGGTGCAGGATTGCAGGAATTTGTGCTTTGAACATCTTTGAGCTATTGGCGAGGTGACATTGGAGAGAACCACCCAAGGTGTGTAGAATATATCAGGAGTCTTTGAAACGACCAACTGCATGTAGTTTACAAAAGCACCACGCAGAATCTGGGCAAGGTTCTGCTATATACCTGGAGTCTTGATGATCTTGATGATCTTGATGGAGATGATGATGATGATGATGATGATGATGATGATGATGATGATGATGATGACGATGACGATGATGATGGTGATTAGGATGATTATGATGATGATGCTTAAAAACGCACTGATAATGATGAAAGACCTGCGTCCGATATCTCATTTTGTGTTTGGTGATAATACTGTAATACCGATGTTTCAAATGCCGTTTTATTTAATGATCAGGACAATGACGATGATATTCTAGTGACTTTGATGATGATAATGACGCTAACGATGTTGTCAATACTGACCGCAACGCAAATATTTTCATTTCCCCACAACTATCAAACAAACATGCGATTGTCCATGATCTTCCGAACAAATGGACAATGCTGAAACTGATAATCTACAGTACCTGTATTCCCAGAAGGTCAACTACCGGGAGCGCCATCAAGACGACCATCGACAACAGCATGGCGCGGACAGTATAACCACCACCTGGCTAGCACCGCCAGCAAGACCACTGGCGAACCACCAAGGCCGGTGGAGGCAAAACCCGCTGTCAAGTTGCTCGTCTTCATCAGAATCTTCACTCTCACCTAAAGCGAAGCCCGGAAGCCATGGTGAAAATGATCAACAAAGGTGGTAAGTTGGATCAATATGAGGCATGATAGCTAAAAATCATATGGTAGACCACTCAAAGGTAGGTGTCTATGTTCTTTTTTAATCCGGAATCATAGCATGCAGTAAGAACCAAGAATAATGTGCAGTACAGCAGTCATGTGAATGAATATATTGGTCCGGTATCGGAAACGGCTCAAGCATCGTACTGATCATATATAGCATATATGATCGTATATGACTTGTTCTGAGGTATGCCGCACAGTTAGTTTTCAAGACTCTAGCTTCCAAACGATTTGGGAGAGTGGCACTAGAAGGAAAAGGATGCAGGCTACAACATGACCAACCACAATTTGCGAAGGAAATCAAACACTAATGGTCATAGTGGTAGATCATGGTAGATCCATATCAATAAAGCACCCACATTTGGGAAGCAAAATCATAAGCTATTGAGAAAGTCCTCCAGTTCCAAGTTCCCGTTGGATCCAGTTCAACTGTGGAAGTCTCGTCGGAGCTACGAGGTGAAGGTCGGCCCCTTGCGGCGAAAAATGGTAAGCAATGGTGATGGTGAATGACTATTTAGTGGAACCATTATCCATAGTGGAAAGCAATAGAGTGGTTGATAGTAATTCATAGACTGATGAAGGGTTATAGAAAAATTGATAGTATTGGAACAAATGATACAGCAATAGAAAGATTGATAGTATTGGAAATATTGATATAGTAAAATAGTAAAAGAAAGATTGATAGTATTGGAAAAATTGATGTAGACAAATAGAATAATTGATAGTATTGGAAAGATTGATATCGAAAGAGAGAAACATTGATGTTGGAAAGATTGATATAATAATATAATGATCTATGGTATTGTAAAGATTGAGATGGAAAAATAGAATGATTAATAGTACTGGAAAGATTGATATAAAAGGAGAGAAGGATTGATAGGATTGGGAATATTGTTGAAATAAACAAATAGAATGATTACTGTAATAGTATTGGACGTATTGATACAGTAATAGAAAAAATTGATAGTATTGGAAATATTGATAATTATACAAAAAAGAATTATTCATCGTATTGGAAATATTGATATAGTAAAAGAAAGATTGATAGTATTGGAAACATTGATGTAGACAAATCGAATGATTAATAGTAATAGAATGATTTGAATAAGAAATACCATTCATCAGTGGCGAATCATTAACCATTGCTGGGTGTACGCCACTCGACCGTTGTGAAGCGCATCCGTGACGCGTGAGTTTTTCGACCGGCGAAGCTCGGTGCGCTGAGGATCTGACTGCCACTGAGTGCCGAGGAGTCTTCTTCTTCCTCGCTCTCCTCGTCTAAGCCTGGTGAGCCGTCACCATCCCGGCTCGCCGTCACTGGTGACCATCCCTTCGTTGCAGGGGATCACCCCAGCTAATGATTCACTAAACCGGTGGTAATAAGATGATTCTAGATGAATCATACACCAATCCACTATCGTATCACTATACTGT
The DNA here is from genome assembly GCA_009767595.1 of Symbiodinium kawagutii. Lineage (NCBI taxonomy): Eukaryota > Dinophyceae > Suessiales > Symbiodiniaceae > Symbiodinium > Symbiodinium kawagutii. The sequence continues at coordinate 5,436 of VSDK01022313.1, read as the reverse complement.
ATATAGTTTTCTTATCATGATCGTCGTTCCATACTATGATCAGGATTCCATGCTTCTCAGAATACCTTGTGCGACTGTCCAGGCTCATTTCTAGAGTCCAATTTTTTGGAGCACTAGGACTTGTTGATGAATCACTTACCAGTATGACCACTGCATAATATTGCATACTGCGAATCAAACATTGTTAATATACCATAGCTGTTGATAAACAATATCCGTATACTAGTTAATGACTCATCTACCAAAGGAAAGCAGTATATCGGCAACAATGAAGTACTTAATCAACAATGATTGGTATAAAGAATACACTAGTCAAGCTACAAGATTCATATGCAACCATAGCTACTAACAACTATGTTTCGTACTTCCAAAGTGGCACTTCCGTTGAAGAATCACCTCCCTTGCGAAGAAAATTCGCCCGCAACTGGGACCTGTGGCGTTGGATCTTGACCACGGGGCTCCTGGCCTTCGCCTGAAGAGTCACTGGAGCTTGCTTCCTCCTCCTCATCTCCGAAGTCCTGGAGCAGTCGCAGCAGAGCGACCGGTCATCTTGGTCGATTGAACCAAGATAGATAGATATACATTGCCATACATGGCAAAGAGAATGAAGTAGCAATTTGCTTATACATACTATTCATAGATATACGTATATATATATATATATATAATATTTATATATACGATAACTAATCAATATATATATATATATATATATACCAGCTAGGCCCTAGATGTTAAAAAACTAACAGCTATCTAGAAATCGTAATATTTTCCCTGATTCTTACAATTCTCCGGTTGTTGCAAACATTTCTCGCAACTGCCCCAAATTCTCGCAACTCTTGTTTTTTCACATCTTTCAGTCATCATCATCTCTTGTGTCAATGAGCAGGTGTCTCAAAGACGTTAAATAGATGTCAAGCGTGCGTTCTATTGTAGCACGCGGTGACACTCGTCTTGAATACCTGCTGATGACTCCTACAAAGGATTCGCAGATTTGGCACCCATCAACCAACAGCGATTCACAAAAGATGCCCTGGTCACTGTACTTCTTCATGATGCGGCACATATGAAAAATCATATGCGTCTTGCAATGCATAGGAAACCGGGGTTCCCTCATTTCCAGCGATAAAGTAGCAAGCTTATGCTGAGCTCGAAGTCCAACAAGCCCCCAAGCAGCTATTTCACGTGATTCGTTTGGATGTAGCCAGGCCCCACAGGAGTACAGCTTCTGGAAAAACCGGTTGAAATTTTTCCTGGTTGGCACGTGCAACGATGAGAAAAACATAGAAAAACCCAAAACAACAGACACAGCACTCGTTTTTTGGCAAACACAAGCTGCAATCTGTTTGCAAGAAAGCTTCACAAACAAAGCAATGAAAGGCACTCGCTGATCCAAGAGCCCGAGTTCATTCACAACATCTGTGGTGAGCAGCGTCTCCAGCCATTCCTTTGAAGGTTTTGAATTGAACAAAACCATCCCAATTCCACATGAACTAAAACAAAAAAATCGCCAACCACAAATTTAGGAGCAATAGATTTGATTGAGCATCCATCAGAAGCGTGGATGTAGCTCCCTTCTGCCACGTGGCTTCAGGCCACTCCAAATGAGCTTTGAAGTTCAGGCTGTCTCGGGAGATTTTTGTGAAATATGGTCTCTCCTTCGCTGCAAATCAAACCAACAAATCAAAACACACGTTTACAAAATAATGGCAAAACTTTAATTTCAAGTGATTTCAATTATTTTTTATGTCGCGCTTGAATGATTGCGAAATGTTATTCAAGAACACTAATTTCAAGTTTGGGTATTGTATAAATTAAAACAAAAAAGTACTGAAAAGTACAAAGTGTCACGTCTCGATCGGCAAAATGCAATCCACTGTACAGTCATTGCAGCGAAGCGAGCGTCCACCCCGCCCCCAGGAAAAAGCGTAGTGAACTGCTGTAACACGACAAGTGCTGACGCCAGGAAATATCTTGCAATTCCCAAGTGAAAGGAATGGAAGATGTCTGGTCGAAGCAAATAAGGTCGATTCTCAGGTTCGGCAGGGAAGCTGGCAACGAATGGTGAGATACGATTCCAGGGACACAGTGCCTTAGGTATAAAGCAGCTCCCCAAAACTGTAAGCTGCGCACCAGTTAGCTGAAACATCTAAACATATTTTCCTCTTTCATGCACACAAGCTACTGCAGCTGATCCAATTGTTTGTTCAAACGCTGGAGCGCTGCCTACATCTGTGTAAGCAAAACCCGCAGTTCCTGCCATGCACAAGTGGCAAACGCCTTCTGCTTCCATGGTGCTGGCACCTCGCTTCGCTTGCCGCCTAAAATGCCTTTGAAGGCACCCAGCACTGATGAGGAAAGGCCAGTCACCCTTGACACCGACGACCCCCAGTCTTAGGGTCGCCGGCTTCAAGGGTGACCCAACTTCAACACCACTCTCAAAAGCACATTTCAAATCATCGCACAAAAGCTGCATTCCTTCAGCTAGGGCTTCTTCATTTTCGGCATATGTTTCCTTTAATGCAGCCCATGCAAGCCACCGGCAAAGCTCCTCAAAGAGTTTTGCAGCACCAATATGCCCACGACTATATTGAAACGTACTATATTGAAACAGCTTTTGATTCCTTCACCCAAAAGCAAAAAGGCAAAACAATTAACAATCATCAATCCCCCATATATGAACAGAAAGTAAACTACAAACCTGAAACACTTTCATTCAAATATCATGCCCAGAGTCTGGAGGGCCCATCCTGAATATCAGTTTGAGTTTCGCCACAAAAAAATATTAGTTAAAAGTCAGCAATAATTTTCAATCATTGAGGAAGAAAATATATTATGCTGGCTTCCAACCAAGATGCATGTTCACACGCTGGCTTTCAATCTGTTTTGCTTTTGGTTGCAGAATGCTCTTTGAAGTACCTTTGCCCAAGCAAGGCTGCCAGTTGAGCAGCATTATTGGAGATTTCTTCTTACCTTGAGTGTCCAGCAAGTTTCAATTCCCAAAATTCTTGACGCAACAAAGATCGAAACATATTAGGCAGCACTCTTAGCAATCACACTTAAAATGAAATTAAAAAAACATTACAAAAAATACAGGAGAGTCGCTCCGACCCTCATCCCCATGAATCTTGACTGGCAAAGTTGTAGAATACATGTCTTCAGTCATCTTTTCAAAGATTTCGTGCGTTGGAAAACAAGAACGAAATCGCTCCCAGTACAGTTTCAGGGCCGCTGCAGAACTCTCCATGTCCTTCTCCGGTAAAATTGCATCGAGCCGTTTCCAGCGAACCAATGCTCGAATCATATCTGTTGGTTTCAGCCAAGGGTAGCCTGCAAGGACATAATGGAAAACAAAGTAATTAAAATATAACCAATGCTCCCAGTGCAATTAATGATTCCAAAATTAAACCAAATAAAGCGGAATGTTTTTCAACCAAGCAACGGGGGTTGTCGCCTACCTGTCCATAGCTGAAAGGAACAGGTGCACGAAGTCCAGCATCATCTAAAGCGGAGAAGCAAGCTCTTGCCTTCGATGAAAAAATGGATTCAAAGTAAAGCCAGCCAAAAAACCATAAAACAACCATAAAAAACACTGACAGAAAATGAAGTACCCATTCCAACCAGGCCAAAGTTGCAGCATGTTGCGAACCCCGCGCTATTCTGCGGAGAGTAGGGTCGTTTCGTTGGATTCCTTGCTGTTCATCATCTTGCAAAATCGCAGCTGCTGTTTCCACTAGTTGGATCGCTGGAGCCTCAAGCCAAAGGGGTGCAATGTCAATATGTGACATGTCGGTCAACCATTATAAATGATAGATTAAATTCTGATGAAGCATGTGTTTCAACAATCTCGTTTTCATAGCCTGAGCTAAACTTAAATATCACCAAAGAAATTAAACTTATCACTTAATTAACATGTCTAAGTTCATTACTGAAAAAACTGTGCAAAATGATCGTTAAAGTAACCCTTGAATTAATGTTACTTGAACTATAACTTAAAATTAAGCTATATCATCTGACTTAACTTAAGATGAATTCTTACATGTAACTAATTTATGGAAAAGTTAAGTCACATTGATTGAATTAACTTTCGATGATCTTGAATTAAATTGATTGAACCTTTAAATTGAAGCGAGTTAATTCAATTAAATTTCAGATTATTTTTTTTAATTTAAGTAATTGATCGTCAATTAATTATGATGTTAAACTTTGCAGCCAAGGATCTCCTCTTCTCAGGCTTTTGGCCAGGCTGCGAGCAGTGAATGAAGGGCCGGCAGCACGCTTTCCTTTGGCAATCTTTCGACCTGGCTATGCACTACATCAGTGACTTGTTTGCAATACTACTCGGAGCAGGCGCATGCTCAACGCATTGCAGTTTTTTTCCAGGGCTGAGATTGCGTATCAGTTAAGTGAACTCCCGCGACAGATGTCAGCAGGTTGGAATGTAGGTTCCCCTGAACTTGAAACTATGATTGGAATCTTGTCCAGTCGAGCCTCACAGGTTCTTGCCCACCAGCCAAACTTCATTGCCAACACAGGGAAACACAGATGTAATCAACATGAGTTTTTAAACTACTACATGTTTTGTTCGTGGAGTCATTTATGATATGATATGACTATGGGGGCAAGCCTGGCTCCCTCTCAACGCTATGACAAGATTCTGGGCCAGCACACGCCTACTGTTTCAAGTAGGAAGGTGCGGACAATGCAAGAGACATTGTCACAAGCTGCAACTCACTTCTCATCGTTGTTCGCTTTGGCTTTGGCGCGCTTTTTAGTAGCTGCCTTTGGTTTGCCACCCTCTCCTTCTGGATCCTCCTTGCCGGCCTTCCTCTTCTTTTGCTCAGCATTCAGTAGCTTGTAGGTGTATTCGGCAGCCATAATCTTCACACACCTCCGTAGGCTTTATTCAGCTAGCATTTTTTCCCCGATGATTTAAAACCAAAAACCTGCAGTGTCCAATGCTTGCGCACAAGGCACGATGCTCGAGCATGTTCTTTGGCATCATTGATCTCCTTGAGGAGCCTGGGTGGGAGGTGGTGGAACAACCCTTCGTGGCATTATCGTACATCAGTTTAAACCATACACCAAACACCAAACACATAAATGTTCCAATAAAATCTATTGATATGTTCCGGCAAGCAACATTTCCGGGGTCTTCAATGCATTCTCCAGAGAATGTTGAGCTTCTGCCAATTTCAGAAACGAGGCTTCCAGTGCATTGCTCACTGCTGTCATGTCATCGACGAACCTGCATGTCATGGATTTCTCAAATAAAAAACCTAATTTAACACTTATTATCTTATAGCTTTCAAAGTCGTAATCCAAATACATGTAATATAAATCACAACCAACATAATTTAAATTATGCTGAATTACATCCATGTGACTTCTTGGCTCGTGCGCTAGCAGATGGATCGATGTTCCCAATCCACTGAA
>VSDK01022311.1:0-13097 GCA_009767595.1 Symbiodinium kawagutii | reverse complement strand
CTCTCGGCCATTTTCCTATGTGTGGAAGGTGGCTCAGGCTTTGTGCTCGTGGTTAATTTGGTTATTCCAATGGCCCAAGTCTTGGCCACATTCATTCTTTTTAAGCCGTTGCTGGCCTGCGTGGCCCCCCAATTGGGCAAGAAACTAGTTGGATTCCTCAGAAAACCAGATTACTTGAAGGCCAAGCTGATTTGGCTGGAGGCCGCTGCTGGCAGCTTTCTATTTTTTCCATCCCAAGTGCTTCAAATCCCCACTCCTCAATGAACGAACAAGGTCTAGAACGTGTTTGTGGACAGAACATTGCAGTCCCCATGCACCGACATTTCCCAGTTGTGTGAGTTGTTGCCTCTTGGTTTTGCCAAAGGCTCGAGTCACCGAATTTGACCTTAGATCGGGTTGTTCCTTGAACGGACTCCTTTGCTGATCATCACATGTGCTAATCTGTGAGCTACTGTTGAGTCACCATCATGTGGTGTAGGTGATTGACCATGCCCCAGCAGGTGCTTTGTCACGTTGGAGATGGAATAGTTGTCGAGTGAAAAGCCTTGGGATGCTTCGTTTGGCGTTTCTGCCAGGCTTGGCAAGACGACCTCCAATTGCTCAGGGCTGCCCTTCCCCACCTGCTTGAAGTCGCTTTCATCAATGATTTGGTGAAAAACCTCAACCTGGAGGCCGGGCTTCAGCATGTATAAACATTTAGGGGCTAGGACAGGGCGTAGGAAGGAACTTGAATCGTTTATGCTGAGGGCATGCCGTACCGTCTGGCCTTCCGCCCAGGACATGGACCAAAACGAGAAGCTGCTGACTTTTTTCCGTGACCGCCTTGAAGAAGCGATTGAGAACGAGGGAGCCATCGTTGACCCTGACAAGGTCAGAATCTCAGGTGGTCATGCTCTGGGTTGGTTTCAGCTTGAGGATTGTGAACCGCCCGCCTTTGTGCATGGTGACGCTAAGTGACAGACAGATGGGCCGATGGGTTGCTTGAGGGGGGGTTAGACTGTCTCCAATACGAAACAGGGTATTCTTGATTCGGTGGCCAAGGGAAGCTATAGTCACTTGTGACTCAGTCTTATCACATGAAATGCAGTTCGCCTGAAGTGCAAGCACACCGCACTTGGTTCAAGGGCGGGAGGGCGGGCGTGCCTTCCTTTGTGATTCGCTCTGAGCAATGGGCGATAAACAATCTTTACCTACACGTATCAGCTCACCACTGGGGCACTCCTCTCAGTGTTGGCCAGTGTGGTGGCCGAACTCGCCTCTAGGGAGGCAATTGGAGGAGATAGCTCCCAAGGCCCTGTGAACACCCAGCAAGCAGAGGAGCAATCTGCAGCGGATGGAGATGCCGATGACGATGCTCAAGGATCCGGAGCGACAGGAAGCACCACCGCTTTCTGCTACAACTACAACCTCAAGGATCCCAATTGCGGATACAGATGCAGATTCTGTGCATCGGCATGCGTTAGAGCCCCAGGACACAAACTCCATGCTTGCTACAAATGTCGGTACAAGAAGTAGCTTCCGACATCGATGGCTACAGACCCGACGTGACAGAGACGAAGCAAAAGGAGTCCTGGATGATTCAGAGGAAAGGCACGCTGCTGCTAGGGCAACAGATAGCCCAGAAGTTGTCCTCAGCGAAGATGGTAGCAGGATGGACGATGGCTCATTCTGCATTGTGGATGCAAAGAAGGAGTTTGAAGAGGAAGACTTCCACGAGGAGCCAGGTGAAGATGATGATGAGGCAGCCGCTGCGAAGAGGCCGAAGTATGACGTGGTGGATGCCACGGCAGATGGCGGAAATGACACTGTGGCACCCAGTGCGTTCCTCTCTACTTTGATGCCACCGGAAGTGGCAAAAGGTGCTATGAGGCTGGCCAATAAGCAAATCTTCAAGTTCCCATGGGAGAAGGGCAAGTGTTCCCCCCCCAGCCGCTTGCGGAAGGACCCAGCCTCAAGCTCCAACCCGGGCTGGACAGTTTGGTGAAGATGCAGGTGTCGGTGGGCGATGGCGCATCTATGAGCACAACCTTGTGCCTCGACCAGAAGAGGCAACCTGCAGCCCTCTATGTGAAGGCCGTCAAACATATAGAGGGTGGGTCCTACTTGGAAGAAAGAGCCAAGCTGAGGAAGCAAGCCGTTGACCTATGGTGGACTTTGCTCGAAGTCCGTCCAGATTGCCATGATCCTGGCATCGCGGCAATTGCTGAGTCCTTGCCGGGTGAAGAGACTTCAAAGGCCAAGGAGAATCTGGATGCAAGCCTTGGTGCTGCTCCATGAGGGCATGCGAGATGAGAGCAGGGACCTGATTGACAGGATTCTGTTGGGGCACATGCTCCATATGGTGTACTCCCGCAGCCGCTGGAGTGACCTGCTTGCCGTCTCCAATGTCTTCATTGACAGCGAAGGCATTTTCCTAGAGGCATCGGCGCATGCACATAAAGGAGCTCGAGGAGCTGAAACAAAAACCAAACTCCTCCCTATCGTCGCGCCGTGTCATGGCGTGGTGTCCGGGAGTTGGGCCCAAGAATACCTGGACCTTCGCGTGCAAGCTGGCCTCGGTGTACCGGGGGAAGAGCCTTCGTTTATGATGCCGGCGCCATCGAACAAGGGTGGTGGCCAATGGTCCCAAAGGTACCTGACCTCGCAAGAGGCGAATACCTTCTTGAAGGCATTCTTCGAAGAGGCAAAGGTCGACCTCAGCCACTCAAAGATCACGACCCATTCGTGCAAGAGCACCTCGGTGTCATGGTGTGCAAAGTATGGAGTGGGTCCAGAACACAGAGCGATCCTGGCAAGGCATTGGAGCTCTGTGCAGGGCCCGACAGCCTTGTACAGTCGTGATGTTTTGACATCTGCCCTTCGATTGCTTCAACGTGTTCTGGAACAGATCCGGGGAGATGGCTTCCGTCCAGATGCCACAAGGTCAGGCATGCTGACTCCAAACCTGGCCAAGGGCAATGCGTGTCCTGCCACTCCTGTCCTTGGAGTGGGAGCTGAGCAGCTCGAAGTAGAGGAAGAGGTGCAGCCGGTGAAGCTTGAACACGACTGGCCTACTGCGATAGATGGAGTCATTGACTTGGAGCTGCTGGAGGCGGAAGAAGAACTCCTACAAGACAGGGAAAGCTCTTCGTCGGACGAGTACAGTTCCAGCAGCGACTCCGATGAGAGTGATGTTCAGATCGAGGCCTCGGAGGGGCCTGAGATTGATGAGATCTTCGGTGTGGACCACAACATGGTGTTCCCTCGATCGCAGCCGCTCACAGACTTTTACATCAACGGAAGCTCGTTGGTTGTTCACCTGAGGAAAGCCCCAGGACTGTTCCAGTGTGGTCGAAAGATTAGTTCTTCGTACCACCCAATCCATGACATCAGCGGGTTCCGCTGTAGCCGGTGCTTCAATGATTGAGGCACTTGTCGGCAAAAGAGGGATGCGCCTCTGACAGTTGGCTATGGCCAACTTGCAAGAATGTCTTGCAATGCACAAGAACCACTGAGGTTCTATAATTAGAGACCATGATGGTCTCACATATATATATATATATATATGTATATATACTTGTATGGTTTACTTGTTTGTTTTTTACTATGATTCTTTTGCTTTTTCATGGCTGCATGCCACGGAAGTGTTTCCACGCAGGCCATTAGGTTCACCAGGTTCTTGTCATTTTCTTTTCTTTCAATCTCAGTGCTGAAGGCCAATAGGTTCACCAGGTTCAGTGATGTCCACTTGGAACATGTCGGCATGCACACAACGACACATGGTAGGATTTGGGGCCCAAAAGAGACATGACTAGCCAAGCTGATAGCGAGGCCCACTTTGAGGCCAGGGCCCGCGAATATGGGCTGCCCGATCGTTTGCTAGTGGCCCTCCAACGGAACGGGGTCACAACGTTGGCCCAGCTGGCGTTTGCGGTGATACGCCCTGGAGCCGAATTCAATGAGGCAGTGTTCGATGCTTGGGCAGCTAGGGTGAACAATGGGCAACCGCCCGCAATGGGCGAAATGGCATCCTTGCGTAGATTGCACTTTGAATCTGAAGTCATAATCACAGCCACACTTCGTGCAAACGTTGAAGCTGCAGATCCAGCCACACCAAAGCCAATCCCGTTTGCAGAGAGAGAGACCAGACTTGGGCAACTGAGGCTTCGATTGGGAGGCATTCCAATCAGAGGCCCTTCAGAGCCTTCGCATGCACTTTTAGATGAGTGCTGCTCACAATACGAACAGCGCATCCTGCGCCACATAGAGGCATCGAAGTGCACCTCTAGGGAGAATGAAGTTTCACACTCAAAGAGCTCCAAGAAGCTCAAACTCGATGGCACTTCGTTATCGGTTTCTGAGTCTAAGAGTATGCCTGATGAGGCAATTTCCACGACTTACCACTTGTCTCAGTGCCTCCTGCGTAGGGGCATTGCACTGGATTTCAGTAACCTAATCACATTCTCCGCCCACCAAGCATACTGTGAGAAACTCCTGCGCCACTTAGGCACTGATCCGCCTCCAGGTTTCCAGGCAGCAACCCTTGCCCAGATCCTTAGGGCAGACAAGCAAGTGTGGGCCTATATGGCCCAGAATTGCCAGGACATTCGACCACAAGGCAATGTGAAGCCTTTAGACACCATGCTAGATGAAGCACTCCGTGACTATAACACATCATTTCATTTGCTTCCGCTCCCTAAGGAATCCTTTGCCTCCAGCTACAAGAGCAAGCCCGACCAAGGCGCCGAGAGGCCATATCAGCCCTTCAATCAGGGCAAGGCCAAGGGCAAAGGAAAGCAGAAGTCTGGAAAGGGATCCGGTGCAAGTTCAGCACCAAGAGGGATGCTTGGTTGTGTAGGCAGAGACCCCAAAAATCGGCCGTTGTGCTTCGATTTTAATCTAAGCAAATGCCCAAATGCCGCTGTGGGGGCAGCCTGCCCCAAAGGCAGACACGTGTGCTTCAAGGCCGGATGTTTCAAGCCACATGCATTTTGTATCGCGCATCCAGATGAGATGCCAAAACCAGCTGCGACGGCAGCTGAATGACTAGATCACCAAGGCAAGCACACATCTTGTTTCACACAGCCTGTTGTCCTTGAACTGTTTTGCGGTACAGCAGGTGTTAGTGCTGCTTTCAAGAAGCAGGGCTTTGCAAATTGTGTTGCAGTCGATAGAATTGTCCCCAAAGGGGCAAAATCCGCTGTTACTAAACTTAATCTCACCAATGTGCATCATCAGAATTTAGTCAAGCATTGGGTGCGAGACCCAAATGTCAAAGCTGTGTTCCTGGCACCACCCTGTGGCACGGCCAGCCTTGCCAGGACCATAGAACTGGAGGGCGAGACAGACCTGCCGGCTCCACTTCGGTCAGCAGAACTGCCAGACGGACTGGCAGGACTCACAGGCAGCGACCTCGCCAGAGTCGAGGCTGCAAACATTTTGTATGCATTCACAGCTGAAATTTATGATTTGTGCAGCGAGTTGGGCAAACCTTGCGGCATCGAGAACCCTCGTAGTTCGTTGTTTTGGCTGGTCACACCAATGCAAGACCGTAAGTATTCACACATGGATTGCATCCAGGACCATCAGGCCTGTGCCTATGGATCACGTAGGCCAAAATGGACTAGACTTTTGGCAAATTTTGCTGAGATACACACCGTGTGCCTCGTATGCCCAGGCAACCACCAGCACGAGGAATGGGGAGTGTCCAGGAAAGGCCGCAAACGTGTGTTTGCAACTGCATTGGAGGTGCACTATCCAGTGGCACTCTGCGATGCCATTTGTCATGCCTTTGTCTTGTGCCTGTCCAACCGAGGCATTGCCCCCTCTTTGCAACTGCCTCTCAACCCCATGGCACAGGCCTTTTCTGGACTTGTCCCTTCCTCCTCCAAGCTTCCTCCTTTAGTTGCCGAATTTGCCTCTAAAATAGTCCTCCTCATTAGTCCCAACCGCACTGTCCTTTGGCCACTGCATCCTCCTGATGTCACTGACTGTAAACTTGTCCACACTGTCGAGTTGGGGAGAGTGGAGAATGTAGACAAGTTGATTAGAGCAGCAAACGAAGCAGTCGCAGCTTTGAGAGTTGATTGCAAAGTTGATTTGCAGTACGTTGACACTGACGAACTCTCAGGTACATGTCAAATCCAAGTTTATGGAGTGTGTTGGGAGCCCGAGAAATTTGTCTCCCAGGCTGCAAACATCGTGCATCCAATGGCACATGAACTGTTCTTGCCGGAGGTGTTAGTGAAAGCAGTGGAATCGCATGCTAGCATGTCGGCAGCTGAAATAGCGAGTGTTAGAGTGGCATTCATCAAAAAGTGGTCTTGTCGTGCCAAAGAATTAATAGGTCCGGAATCCAAACTAAGGCAGGGCATGGACCCATGCATAGACAAGGCAACTGCAGGCAAACGATTGCTACTTTTCAAAGAGATGCTGCATGATACGGGTTTCCCTGACCCGGATGTGTTCAACGAACTTGTGCAGGGTGCAGATCTGATTGGCGATGTGCCCATCACTGGCATGCTCCCCACAAAGTTTACTCCAGCAACTTGCACTGAGGACATGTTGCGAGAGATGTCTTCACAGATGAGATCGTCGGCAATGCATGCCGTAACCTCTTCCGGCGACTCCGGTATAGATGCCACTGTTTGGGAGAAAACCCTTGATGAAGTTGCTAAGGGATGGTTGGAAGGGCCCCTGGATGAGGCAGATGTCCCTTCATGGGCACCACTTTCAAGAAGGTTTGGCTTGCAACAGAAGCAAGGCAAGGTGAGGTTGATCGACGACTATAGTGAGTCCTTAGTCAATTCGTGCGTGAATGTTGGTGAATCCCCTGTTCTACACACGACCGACATTGTGTGCTCAGTTCTTACCGTATGGTTTCGTGCTTGCAAGAGGCTCAATGCAAACAGCAGTTTGTTGATACGCACCTTTGATCTAGCTAGTGCTTATAGGCAGATAGGTCTCAGCAAGAAAGGTCGTGAGGTAGCCTTCCTTAGGGTTTTCGATCCTCAGGCAAAGATTGGGCGAATCTTTCAGAGCCTTGTGTTACCTTTCGGAGCTGTTCGTAGCGTACACACTTTCCTTAGATGTGCGCGAGCCCTTTGGTGGATTGGGGCAGTTGGCTGTCTATTGCCCTGGACTTCATTCTTTGATGATTATATATGCATTTCTAGGCCAGAGTTGTGTAACAACACCGAGCAAACAATAGTTGCCTTGTTCAAACTCACCGGCTGGGTCTTTGCTGAGGAAGGCGACAAATGCCAACCTTTTGGGCATTGCAGCGAGGCACTGGGAGTTGTGTTTGACCTCAGGCAATCGCAGCTTGGGTTTGCACATGTGTGCAACACACAGAAGCGTGTAGATGAGTTGTGCTCTGACCTGTCTACAATCATAGAGGCAGGCACGCTAGGCAGGAAACAAGCACAAAGAATTCGAGGAAGAATGCAATTCGCTGAATCCCAGCTTTTTGGCAGAACAGGCAAAAGATGCCTGAGAGTACTTAGTGACTTTGCAGAAGGCAACAGATTCGTATTACAAACCAAAGATGTGTTTTTCCTTGACCTGTTCAGGTGCCTTCTCCGAACCAACCCTCCACGTGAAGTGGGAGCCTTTAGCCAGCAGAATGTGCTGGCGTTCACAGATGCTTGTTATGAGGCATCAAGCGATACTTGGCCTTGCGGAATAGGGGCCACACTGTGCCTACCAGATGGCACTAGGAGGTTCTTCTCGATTTGCCTTACTGCTGACCAAAGGGTTGTGTTAGGAGAAAGTAGCAAGAAGCAGATAATCTTCGAAGCCGAAACTATCGCTGCAGTGTGTGCATCTTATCTTTGGAAACAGTTTTTCTCTGATAAGCGGTGTTTGCTTTTCGTTGACAATGAAGGCACAAAATTTTGCATGCTAAAAGGCAGCTCCGACAATCCCACGGTAGACTCGTTGATTGACCTCTTTGTGAAGCTGGAGGCTGAGCTCCATAGCTATCTTTGGATAAGTCGTGTGCCTTCCAAAAGCAACATCGCAGACGAACCTTCCAGAGGCATCGTTGATAAGCTTGTAAAGGCTGGAGCCATAGATGATTCTAGTGAAGCTAAAGTTGTCCTTGAATGGGCAATAGCATCGTTATTGAAGTTGGGGAGATAGGCAGATGCTGTGCCCATCTTGAAAAGGTCTGCCCTGTGTGTGCGGTTTCAGTGATAAGCTATAGTCACTTGTGACTCAGTCTTATCACATGAAATGCAGTTCGCCTGAAGTGCAAGCACACCGCACTTGGTTCAAGGGCGGGAGGGCGGGCGTGCCTTCCTTTGTGATTCGCTCTGACCCTCCATCCACCCCAACATCCACCTGAGGCCATTGAGTTGGCAATGTTGCGCTCACTCTTCACTATTGGCAATCTGTTTGCCATTGGATGGCAATGTGCTCCAACTTCGTGGGCACTCGCTTCGCCTACGACATCGCTCCCAAGACGGGAGGCCTAACCCTCATGCCTAAGATAGGCAGATGCTGTGCCCATCTTGAAAAGGTCTGCCCTGTGTGTGCGGTTTCAGTGATAAATTTTGGCATATTTGGCACCGTGGCAATCCACCGCCATTAAAACGCCGCCCGTAGGGTAGCTTCAAATCATGGTTCCTCGTTCGGCCTACCGATCATGCAGCTTGGAGCTTTTCCCGGGGTGCCGGATTCAGCACACACCCAACTTTTTGATACTTACGTATACGCCCAGCGATTGAATATGAACCCGTCATCAATGGGTGAACATCATTAAGAAAATTGATAATTTTCATTGCTTAAAATGATGCACTATTTTTTGAAGCATTCCCCGTTCATTCTTTTGTCAATCAGCTTTGTCGAAGACGTTAATGAGCCTTTCTATTGTTAAGTATATTGTCAGCCCATGATAACCTATGCTGACCTATGATATTGTTACTCCTAGCATTCATTATTGACTACTAAATACCATTAACTATGAAACTATACTTCTTAATTCAACCTTCAGCCTATTGCTTGTGTTGTTTTTCTCATCAACTTTTAAATGTTATCGCAATTGTTATTATATTAAGATTACTGTGTATCAATCTTAGTCATTAATCTTCTGCAACATATTAACTAGGCTCTTGAGTCAATCATTGATCAATATTGTTGTTAGTCTTCATGATTATTCACCTATATCCTACAATAAGATTTAAAGTTATGATTACCCAATAATGTCCAATTTTAAGCAAGTATTTCATATTGTGCTGATGCTAAAACTTGTTGCAATCCATAGTTATTTCCTTTCTTGACCTACTATTAATACATGTATTATTGTAAGTATTCTAACGCATTATTGTTCATCAATATGAATTGTCAACTTTCTATAGTTTCGCTTCTGATTTGTCAATCCTATAGTAAATCATGTTATGTTTGGTCAATATGAGTCATGCATCTTCTATTGTTATATATTTATCCTATTGTGAACACTCTTCTATATACAATTACAATCTTCTGTAGTGGGAGATGGTTAATAATGAATATTATAGTGTCAATCTTTTACATAAAATGAACATTTTCTATATAAGATAATAATCCTATAATTTATAGGAATCATTGATTTTCTATTGTTAACCATCCTCCTGTTGAACATCTTCTACATCAATCATGAATTTTAAATTGCTAATCATCTGTATCAATCATCAATTTCTACAATTTCACTAGGATCATCTTTTATATAGGATAATCAATTTCTTTATGAATCTTCGATATAGAATCTTATCCATCTACTATAGAAGATATTCATTAATGAATCTCCGACTATAGAAGATCTTACTGATGACTCTCATTTGTTTCAGGCCGAAGAGCTGAAGAGGCCCGGCAGCACCTGGAGCTACGACGTGGACCGCTACGCGCTGCGCGCCGTCTTGGAGGGCGCCTTCCGCCGCGATGCGGTGGGGAGACCCGGGGTCCGGTGGGGTGAGTGGCAGGAGTGGTCAGAGGTTCATGGTGGGGAGTAGGTTGATAGTAGTGCTTGATAGTAGTGGTTGATAGTGGTTGAAAGTGGTTAGATTATGGGTTCTGACTGCTCATAGGTTGATAGTATGGTGGTTTTCTTGTGGTTGATGGTGGTTAAGAATGGTTCATAGTAGTAGCAGTTCATGATGATAATGACAAATTGTGTTTAATGGTGTTTAGTGAAACACTAGTTCTGAATCATGGTCAGAACCAGTTGTTCATAATGGTTCATGAGTCACTTGCAGCTCTTAAGGGTAGTCAATCTTAGTAATAGTGGTTCATTGTAGTTTTTTTTCAGGTTGAACATGTGAATTGCGAGATTTTGATGTGGTGAACATTAGGGGTTTGATGGTGGTTGATCGCTGATACCTGGTAAGTAAAGAGTAATGCTGGTTGCTAATGGTAAATAAGTAATATCAAGTAATACTGGTCACTATATACAAAAATGAGGCTTGGTAGTTGTAAAGTGTCATGGGTAGAAGTGGTAAGCCCACAGCAGTGGTTGATCAAGTTTAATGGTTGATCTTGGTATCAATGGTGCCTACAGGGTGGTTGATGATAGATCATTGTTGAATCAGTGATAGATCTAGATAAAGATTGATAATTTAAACAGTGGCATCAACTGCAAAAATGGTTTGAGGTTGGCTTTATGGCTGAGTAGTAGCTAATAGTGGCTGATGCCCACGAGGAATGGTTGAACATGATTAGTAGTAGTGGCTAATGGCGACGCATAATGGCAAATAGTGGTTGATATTGATTGCTAATACTTGTTCATAGCCAATATTGGTTTGTCCTGATACATGTAGTTCCTAAATATGAAACTCTTCATTGTTACGTCAGACCCCCACAGAAATTCTGGTTGATGCTGCGTTTTTTCCATATCTGTTTGGGGGGCCGAGGAGGGTTAGTATGGGAGCCAAGAAATCATTCTGACAGATGTGTAGAAGCAACTGAAAGATGCACATTGGAATTCGTATGAGAAGGTATTTTGCTCTGCACTGTCATTCATTGCTTGTGCAACAACACAATCGCCGATAATACATCAAAGCGATGTCACAGGGTATTTTTTATACTGCCTGTTTTCTTAGTAACAATTCAGAGCAAAAGACGCAGAGGCAGAACAAAGGATGGTAGAAAATCTGGGACTGCTTGTCCTTCAGAAACGTTTCCAAGATTTTCCAAGTATTTTGTTGCTGCTGCTGCTGCTGCTTTTACTGCTTTTGTTTTCGTTGCTTCGTCCTGGTCGTTGTCAATGGTAAACGTTACATTTGCTATTGTTGCGGTAGAAGTCGATGGGCAGTGCAACAACGCTGGCCGTTCTGCCGAGGCATATGCTGACGAGCATTTGATTGCAGTTTTGGCCTCAATTTGAGCCATGAAGCAAGAAAAGGGATCAAGTCGCATTGCAATTCTTTCGTAAAAAGTAGTAGGGAACTAGCAACTAGTTACTCATCAGCGAATATCAAGAACTTTGATTCAGCTCTTCTGGCTACGTCACACCCGTGTTTTCACTGCTGTGCCTCTGTTGCAAACGGTGGACTTGCAGCGGGAAGCCATTCAATTTGGTAGCTGACTAGTTTTGACCCCACCTTGAGTCTCAATTTTTAGAAAGATTGGAGGTCAACTCCATCAGTTGCTGTTCTTGGCTGGAATGAGCATGATAGACAGGGTTCAAGCCCTACCTTGTTGCTCTGTTACTGACAAACATACATGTATAATACATGTCCCACACGCGCCCAGACGCGAGCACATTTGACACGTAGTCATTCATACTTGCAGGCTAAGATACGCAGCAAAAGTTGATATCCCCACAGTTTCACTTTTGGAACTTCTTTTAGGGTCAAGCAAAATTGAGGACTGCTCACACTTGTTTAAATTGTAGCGGCCTTGTTCGCGAACGTCGAAATGAATTGGGTCGAGACAGCGACGTTGTGCTGTTGGTTGACATGACATGAGCTACTGTCAAACAACCTGGCCTCAGTAGATGTACTGAAGTGGAATATAGGCTAAAACCATGAAAAACGAAGGCGGACCTTTAAAACGAAGGCGGAACATATATTGTGAAAACCGTGTAAAAAGAAGGCGGACCCTTAAAACGAAGGCTCCATAGCTATTCCACTTTTTGATGATTACATTTTGGCGATGGCTCACATCTCATGAGTATTCCCGACCAGTCACTTCTTAGTTAGATGGCTGTTGCTCAAGAACCGCTTTGCAAAGCCACGCAAGTCGAACCTAGGTAGTTACACGTTGCATAGGGAATGTGTCATACCCTACGTGTCTTCGTCACCCAGAGCTGTGCAGGCCCGTTCTCAACAGTCCACTGTGGAGATCATCAGTAGGCAGGGGCACTGTCACCGCTTGGATGTGGTTTGAGCGGCCGTGTTCTTGGCAGTCAAGTCACGACATAAAAAGTTGTTGCGGTGGCATGAGCTCCTGAGTTTGGAATGGAACTGAGTGGCACTCAGCACTAGCCAGCTAGCATTTCATGTAGAAGTTCTTTGGGTATCGGAGTCTTGAGCCTCCATATTGCTATCTCAAGATTTGAATGGGACTCTGAAGAGATGCGGACCAAGAGTCTTCATGGAGATAGACAACCATGTCTGGCAGCATCTTTTTGATGGATAAATCTGCCCATCTTGAAAAGGTCTGCCCTGTGTGTGCGGTTTCAGTGATAAAAAACAGTATCTTCATGGTCATGCCTCATGTTTGTTGTTGTATTCCAATATTTGATGCTTGAGTTTCATCGTGCATTCGAGGCCAGAGATGACAGGGAAGCCTTGGACTGCCAGGCTCTCAGATGCAGATTCCAGGTGAATTCAAACATGGAAACGGCCCAGTCGGCGAGAGTCAAAGATGTCAGTCACTTTGGATTAAGCATTTTCCTTGTAACTGTACTTCTTGAGAATTCAGGTTACTCCAGACATGGTATTTGATGTTGTCAACATTGCTTGTCAGAAAAGTCAGACCCGGGACCCAGTACCCATCCTGCTCTTCCTGAAGTTGTTGACTTTGTTGAAATCCGTTCATCCAACCTGCAACCCAAAGTAGTTGCCTGGTGCTGCGTCGCCTGCTTCTTCTGTACGTTTTCTGAGGCACTGGCATCCTGGACGCGGCGGAGCACGGCCGCC
>VSDK01022274.1:481237-540102 GCA_009767595.1 Symbiodinium kawagutii | reverse complement strand
GACCAAGACCAAGACCAAGACCAAGACCAAGACCAAGACCAAGACCACCACCACCACCGCCACCACCACCACCGCCACCACCACCACCAAGAACACTGCAGCCATCAAAAATTCGGCCACGACCTTGGCTGGCCATGACTAACAACTATTGACCTGGTCAACCGTATCACTCATCACATGACCATATCTGAACCATAAGTGAAGCATGATTCTATCCATCGACCACTAGTTAACCATCTAATCGGCCCAATATCACTCATCAATTGACCAACATTAGGAATCTAATCAACCACCTACTCAAACAGGGTATCCAAAGCACCCCCACAATCGACAGCTCGCCTGACTTCGACTTCGGTAGATTCTCCCCGCTGCGGACCCCATGGCGCTGTCAGGCCACCGGCCGGAAGCGGGGGATACTGTTGGTTGGGACGGCTGGCAGGCGTTGGTGGAGCTGGTGGAGCTGGTTCATGGCCATGCTCCAATGATGGCCAGTCAGTTGGTTGATGGATGATTCGTTGATGGCCAACTACTGCGTGGTTGAAACATCATTCAAACACCTTTGCCCAATGACTTCTCGCTTTGAAGCAGTGCATGGGGCGGCACTCTGTCGGATTCTGAAATGATTCGCTCAAATGATGGGATGATCAACCAGGATCAACGATCGCCACTGTATGGCTGGTTTTTATTTTATCAGCCATTCTTTTTCGTATTCAAAACACGAAAAAGTTCGCGCTTCAACTCACTTGGTGATGGCGAGGCAGCAGTGTGATGGCACCATCACCTTGATGGTTGCTACAGATTCATCAATCACCGGTGCCCCAGTGACCAACTGTTTTTGGAACGCCCTCTGGCGGCTATGTTAAAACCGAGGTTGCAGCCATTGCTTTCACTGAGAAAGAAGGGCAATTTGTGTTGGTGAAGAGTGGTTAAAATTTGAAATCATGGTTCGTTGATGGCTACAGTAATTGATGGTTGATTGCGGTTTAATTGGGGTTAAGTACATATTCATCTTAGCCCCGTATGGCATGGCACAAGCATCACTCATCACGGCAGCTGCTTGTGAGCGGCTTGAAGCTAATCGAGCAAAAGACAGAGGTGTCCAAAGCAACACATTTGATGGCAAGAATCACCTGTGTGGGTTTTTCTGTCAAAAAAGGATAGGAGTTTGGGTAAACGGGAATGTAGCTATGATATCGCCCGACAGACCATGCAACAATCTCAAGAATTGTAGAGATACCCCAAAGCTTTGGAGTGGTACAATGTTGGTATCCCCTCAAGAAAACATCATCAACTAGAATTACCGCTATCATCAGACTATTAACAAGGATACACTGCCTGATTGACTCTTCTGGTTGATAACTATGATCAATGACCACTGGTTGGTGATTGTAGCCACTCTGAAAAGTATCCGTGAAATTGAGGAACAAATCGGAACATGAAACATGCTAAACATCATCAACAAGACTAATATGAACAAACACATTTTGAATACACTATACCCATTCATATTCATATTGGTCTATCCGTTCTATGACTATACCCATATAATATTTCTACTACACTATACCATTCACCAGCATCACTCACCGCCTAGCAGGCCATTCTTTTGGTGTACTGTTGCAGCACCGACAGGGGCGATGACTTGGTGCTGGCTGTGACCACTCCTGGTGGCCCAATCATGTGGTAGGATACAATGGGAGTTTCGACCCATATGCCGCTTCCTAATGAACGTACATGCTTGTCATTGGATGGTAAGATGACCATGGTTAATGATTGTTAATGAGGGAATAACCAACGAAATGGTGGTTTCTCGAGTCAAAGGGAGCCCCAAGAATGGTTGGTTCATTGATATAAACATTTTGTATAGGATGATTTAGGGCTACCCCCATTGTGAAGGCACCCATATCTACAATGACTGGTGCATTCCCTGTACCCAAGACAGCTCTGGGGGGCGCTACGCATAGCGAAAACGCATGGCCCCCCTCATCCATTGGGGCAAATTGTTTTGGAACTTGGCAACTGTTCACCATGATCTACGGTGATTTCCTGGTCCTGTAAACCAGTGCGTTGATCATAGCATTGATCATTATCGACTCATACCAGCACTCTAGATGCTTCCTCAATATGATGCTTCTTCAAGTCAGGTTCCAAACATGTGTTCCCCGATCAAATCCCAGGAAACCCCTACTGTAAGCATCATCGATGATTACCCATCGCCAGTTCGCTGGCCTTTTCCGATTATTTCCCATAGATCCAACCATCTATCGCGGCTTTACCCTGCTACGGTCCTGGATACTTCCAGATGGGTTTGTCCCAAAATGGTGTACTCCCAAAACTGGTGGTTTCCCTCTTCATGAAGGCTATGAACTTGGATGGTTGGTAGGTACCACCATGAACATGGACAAACCCATAGGTTCGGTTTCTCAGAATAAGGGTACCCCCCCAAATCATCCACTATTAACCATCAATAAGTAATAAACCAAGCATTCTTGGGGGTCCCTATTTTGAGACACCACATGTTCGCTTTTTGTATGTTTACAATCCTCACGGTGGCGCTTTACTTGCTTCTTGATTGTTGCCTAGCCATTGTCATTGACCATTGACATTATGATACCTCTGTTGACCACTAT
Source organism: Symbiodinium kawagutii (assembly GCA_009767595.1). NCBI lineage: Eukaryota > Dinophyceae > Suessiales > Symbiodiniaceae > Symbiodinium > Symbiodinium kawagutii. The sequence continues at coordinate 537,472 of VSDK01022274.1, read as the reverse complement.
TCAGAGCGCTTGTTGCTTATCTAATCAACCGTGGTTAACCATCATTGACAACAAGGCCATCATGATGGGTAACCATCACTAACAAAAACACACACCAGTATCATTCATCATCAACTATTATCAACCCATCAATGCCACTATTCATGACCGACCACCATCAACCGTCATGAGCCACGACTGTCCATCATTGAGTTGCCATTGAGCATTATGATCATACATCATTGAATATTATTAGCCATGGATTTGCGCACTAAGAACCATTAGCCATTACTGTAGTCGTCATGATTATCAATCATCAATCCGTCATCAACCCATCATTTACTACTACGTACTGTTTCTATCATTCAGAGTATCAGTGGCATCATTGCAGAAACCATCATTGCTATTCTTACTTCTATCTCAACTATCATGTCATTCACCTATCATAATATAATCTATCATTGTAGCCATCATTAAGCGATTAAAACTATAGCCATCATTTGATGGTTTCCCAAAATAAAGGCACCCCCAAATCATCCAATTTATTCACCGTTTAAGGTAATACACCAACCATGACTCCTTTGGGTCCCCTACGACTTGAGAAACCGTCATTTACTTGAAAACATCAACCACCATCTGCGCTCCGCGTCTCTACTGCCACACCTGCTGGCCCGGTCGGATTTTTCTCGCCACTACGGAGCTTGCTCGCCGAAACTCGGGAACGCCAGCAGGGCTACCTGGTGACACGGCATAGGTTTCATGGAGGTACCGATGGATGTGATGAATCATAGGGGATCCGAGATATGACCAGCAGGAAAACCATGGGTCATGATGGTTAATCACCAACACTTTTTGGAGGATAGTCACCAAAACACATATTGCAGAACTGATGGTCAACGATGGTTAAATGATGGCTAATAACATTGAATTGACCGTTTCACATGCGTAACATCTGTCCAAATCATGGCGAGTGGATGGTTAAAACTGGCCAATTCAATTGGCTCATCCTCGTCTACGTTGCTGTCATTCTTTTGAAACTTTCTGGTCAGTACCCGTTGCTGTCATTCTTTTGAAACTTTCTGGTCAGTACCCACAACTACCAATATCGACAATTGTTAATGCATACCAAACATTCTTGAAAGGAATAACCCTTCAATCACAACTGGCCCATCTTTAACCATTGGAATTGACCATCAATCAATCACAACTCGCCCATCTTTAACCATTGTAGGAACTATCATTAGCATATCAATGTTGATGGGTTGCCTGATCCCCTGGCTCTTTGGCTTCCTCCGTAGTCACTAGGCTGGGGGATTCTTGAGCTCATCACTGATCTGATCACCAATTGTTGAACCGTGCTATATGTGCGTTGACCATCAGGAACCATCTCCAACCACCGGTTCACCATTTCTCTTGGTCCATGACTACACTAGGAATGGTGTGTATCATATCACATCAAGAACCATCAGTTAACCACTATTTATCTTGGTGCTTTTCCTCCAAAAAGTGTTGGACATCAACCATTATTGGTGATTCTCGTCCAAAACAACATTAGGTTTGTTGGTGATTATCCTGCGACAAGTCTTCCAAGAAATGCTGGTCATCAATCATTACTCTCCTATCATCAACCATCCTTTCGCGTCCGCCGTGCATAAGTCAAGACCCTTTGCGCGCTGTGGCAATGTGCGGGTCTAAAGCAGCAATCCCTTTGCCGCTGGTGATGGCTGGTTGAGACTGATGGTGATGATTGAGAATGGCTTGATCAATGACGTGGCCAAAGATGTGGCTAATAAATGGGTTGCCAATGCTTAATCATGGTTAGCTGGTTTATGGTTGAGAATAGTTTCTCATAAATAGTTGCGAACATTAGTCAAATTGATGGCTCATGAACAGCTTCACAGGTGAAAAAATGGCTACAGCGAGACAGCATTCAGCTTGTGTGCAGCAGCCAAAGCAAGGGTCCGTGAGATCGTCGAGCATGGTGGGCCAGTGTTTAGATCATGGTTGGATCACGTGTCCTGGTCTAATCGATGGTAGCGGTTGGATCTTGGTTGATGGCCCACCAGGGCTGGTTGGTGCTTCAACGCCTGTGAAAACTATGAGTCAACCAGCCATTTGTTCATGAACACTAGGGAAAATAAAACATGTCAATCAACCACCAGCCAAAGGGCTAATAAGAATGCTGAATACTGATTGATATTCGCCGATGACCGATGATTGGTACCTGTTGATCCTCGTTTGTCATGGCATCAACCAATCCCCTCGATTTCATCCATTTAGTTTTGAATCAGAAGGCATGTCATCCATCTTCTGCATGTACATTTTTCACCGCTTCAAAGCCCGCTTTACAATGAAATCACTGCGACGCATGGTAACAAATCAAGTAGTTACAATCCAGCAGTTCACTTGATACCGCTTTCCCACGCACCAACTCCTATTTGGGGTACCCCCAAAAATGGTTGGTCTATTACTCTAAATGGATGATCTTTGCAATCATTAACCCCTAACTAATCTTTGAGATTATCATTAATCAATATCAAATTTTGGATGAGCTACCTCCAACACGGGTTACCAAAGATCATCCATTTAGAGTGATCCACCATTTATCAAAGGTTACCCCCATGACTTGAAGAAACCACCATTTTCAATGGTCGCTCCAGTGATCCTCCCAGTACTTCATCATTTCACGGTCCAGGTGATGAATCTGTGGCTCACAGGATCAGTAGTGGGTGCCCCTACAACCATGCTTAGCACCAGTCAGTAAGGGGATGGTGGCAAGGCGAACGAATGGTTAAGAATGGTAAGTAACCATGGAGCTAACGGTTAATAATGAGAATGCTGGAAATGCTGTAGGGGATCATATGATGGGCTGTAGTTCTTTATCACAGTCCGGGCAGTAAAACATCTGGCAATAATTGACCAGCCGAGGTTTTGTATGCAGCTGCTCACTTGTCTCAATGATCTTGGAATGGGAGATCGATACTGATAATGCCCATATTTGATGGTAGACTGAGGGGAGGTTTCTTGACAACAAGAATAAAAGAGTATGTAATAGTACAACATGGTAAGCTATGCTGATCTTATATGTTGCAACATTCTTTGATATATGGAATATTGGTATAAGCAAAGAGATAGAAGTGCAAACATACTTAGACATTTAAGTATCATCAGTATCAAATCCCGTGGGTATCTTAATCAACGGCAGTCCCTTAATAATGGGGGTAGCTGGAGCTGAACGGTCTTTTTTCCCTCTGGCAGCAGGTCTGATGGCTTAGCCATAGCACTGCTGGTCGCCTTGAAAACAATGACAGCAGGTCATCGAGACGACCTGTGACCCTCCAGTTCAGTTGGCTGATCTGCAGCCGCTTCATCAACTTCCTCACAGTCGATTACAGTAAGCAACTCATCCTTGACTTCAGAGTGCCTCAGCTCTCTGCTGGCTTCATCCTTGGCCTCAGGCTGCCTCAGCTTCTTCAGCTTCCTCGATACATCCGGGATTGGAGTCGTAACCACAGGATGACATGGTGTCGAAGGACTTCGCGTCGCCCATTCGACCCAGGTGTGACCACTTCTTCTCCATGCAACTGCTGCAGTAGATCGGACACGACAGGTTGAAGCACACCTCATCCGTGGCCTAACCAGTGACAAGGGCTGGTAGATCGTGGTGAAGAAGCTGGTTTATGACTGGGGTCAAGTAGGGTTACAAGCAGTTTGGGGTACATATCACTTGTAATCATAGCTAAATGGCGAATCTTGACTAACTTGTCGTGAGAATCACAAGGAGAATGAGGTACATCAAGCTGGTTCATCAGCTGGTTTCTTGTTTTTCTTCGGTTGATCACTCCATTCAGCCATGAACCACAGACTGATCAATCTTGTCAACAGCTGATCAATCTTGCTACTCTCTGGTCATCTAACATGGAAATGGAACATCACAATCTTTTATAAGGAAACCCAACGGGAAACCAGCTATTTCTACGGTGTTTTTGCCAGGTTAGGGACGACCATAGGGTTGAACGCCCAGGAAGAACCAACTGTTCTCCTGCCTCTTCTAATGAGTCGTATTCGTTGCAGCCATGTAGGCTCAGCAAAAATGGCACACACCAAGAAAGGCGAAGGAGTAGCGAAAACCCCATCGCGAGCAGCTGAATTTGAGGCTCAAAATGGCTACATTGCGCTGAAAGCTCAAAAAGTTCGAGTCGTTTGAAAGAGTGGCGACGCCCAAAAATGATAGGTGGCAAATAGTGGTACCGTACAATTGGAGTAGCTCTGGTTGATATGACTTTGCTGTTGAACGGTGCGCCAATAATTCCAACGGACTCTTGGTTCTCTTTGGCAAGAGTCACGGGCAACACCAAGCAGGTGTGGGCAGAGTGGTCTACCATGATCCAGAAGGCTTTGTCCATGGTGGCACCATCACCATCCAGCTGTTCGCTTATCAATAGGGAAACCACCTACAACAGTGACTGGGGATAGGCCTTGGACAATGACCACTATCATCTACTATTTGGTGAACGAACACTCCTGATAGCTCCAAATCTCTCTCCATTTCAAGAGCCAGAATGGGATACGCCTGGCTCCAAATCAATCCCTGCAAGCAACAGCCAATATCAGAATCTAAGCCTATCCACTCAGTGCTACGCAGTGCTGATAGCTGCTGTGGGGCACCGCATGGCACCGCTATCCCCTCACTTCGTCCGCATTGAGATTGCAATAAGCGTTGTGGTGGGTACCCGTGTCCACCAATGATATGTCCAAGTTGTTGGCAAACTACTATGATGGTTGGTGATGGATGCATATACCCGCCAGTCTTACCACCAATTGACGGTTACATGCTGGCTATCGATGCTTATATCATCTCATATCCTATCCTTTAAGAGTGATTGGCCACTGCAACCATTGTTATTGATGGTTCCATCATATTATTTGCAACCGTTGTTGGTTTCTAAAGGGTCCCACTATGAATCATGACGGTTGGCTGACCACTTCTTGGTTTTTGACGGTTGTATCCACCATGGTTTCCCTCTGGTGATGTAATATAGCAATGCATAATCCACCAATTATTCATGGTTTTTGAGGGTTTTTCTATAATGTATGGTGATTTTCCATTGCTATGCTAGATCAATCAGATTGTATCGACCATTAGTTGCTTAGTGACGGTTATACCGTGTTATTAATCATTGTAGTTGGCCATTGATGCCTTCGTCCAGCATTGTTAGCCACAACTTGTTGCTCATGGATTGCTGTATCCACCAATGTCACCCCGAAGAATGCTTTCACACCCCCTGGCTGGCCCGCTGGTCCCCACTTTTGTGCAGACTTGCAGTCGCAAGGCCCGAAATATCGCCCGGGATGTTGAACGACGCTTGTGATGGGTTGTTAACGGATTCATCGAGAATGGTGGCACACCACATGGCCATTCATCATGGTACATGATGGTTCACGATGGTTCATTGTGCTCAATGAGGGTCAGGTTGGCTTGTTAGTAGTTCAGGATGGTTGTTTGTAACGGCAAGCTAGGCTGATTATGGTAGCTAGGATCGGAACCACATAACTCTTGGTGTCTGCCGGGTTCCCTGCGTAGGAAACACGTATGATCAACCACTGGTACTAGCTAAGTCAATCATGTGAATCACGCTACTACCATGGCATGCCCATGAAGCGGTAACTGGGAACGATACCCATCACCAGGCTGTTTACCCCCATGATTCACCACCCACTGGTGGTCTCCTCAGCTACCATCTCCGCACATCGCTTCGCACGCATTGCTTCGCCTGCCGCGAAGCACGAGTTCGAACGTGCAAGCGCCGCACGTCGCGCGCCTGAACCAGCAATCGCAAGGACCGCGACGGCGATGGTGTTTGACTGGTTGGATGAGAATCGACCAAACAAATATGCTGGTCCATAAGAATGGATCAGGATTCATCATGCTTGAGCCTCGCACATTATTATGATATATGATGATGGCTACAATCAAAACACTTAAATCGTTCGTGGTGACTGTTTAGTTAGGCATTTTCAATGCACTTGGCTGCCACTAGCTGCATGTCTTTGTTGATTCCGATATCAAGCTGGTTTATGATGATTCATGGCGGGCACCTAGCTTGGGTCAACGGTGGGCTTAGTATCAGGGGATCACTTGTTGTGCATAGCGACCGTGATATCATCACCAACTCATTCCCCGAGTGCGTTGACCACGTGCTTAAGAGCAAAGCAGTGATACTCAATAGCTGTGGGTACCCTGCACCCCTGGCTGTTCACATCCCATAGGTAACCAAACTGGTTGAACTGTTGGGATATTCTCCTCCCCATTTTTTGGATGGTTTATATTGACCAATAAGCTATGGTGGAGACAAAGGCAGCTCAACAACAGCAGCAACTGCATGCTGCATCTCAGCTTCTTTGCTGCGTCGAAACTGGGCGGTGAGAACACAGTGATGATTTTGGCTCCACCGATGTCAGGATGAACCTTTAGGATGGGGAAATACTCAACTCCCAGAAAAATGGTTCCTGATCAAGAATGATTACTTGGGGTGCCAGCATTCCTGGACCGCAGATCAACCAGTCCTAATATCAGGCCCATCATTCACGACTTTTCACAGTGGTTTGATTATCAACGAATATCAACCAGCCACCACTTACAACTGGAATGAATCTCATCCAACATCAACCAGTCCAGTGGTAGATTCAAATGTACCTTAGAAAACCAACATCCTAAAGAAAGCCTTGATTTGATGCAGCATTCGGTCACCATCATGGTGTTCCTAGCAGGTTCATCCAAGGCAGCTTTGGGTCAACCTATCGTTCACCTTTGGATCATCCAACCTATGAACAACCTATCCCATTAACCTATCATTAACCTTTGGGTCAACCTATCATTTACCCCTATCAAAATTACTACCACCTATCATTAAGAATCGTTCACCTTTGGAACTCCAAGATAGCCGCTTGGAAAATACACCTTTTTTGGAGAGTTTTGCTGGCCACTTTCATTGCTATGTTTGATCATTGGAGGATAATATCATTGCTATCACTCTGTATGTTCATTCTGAATGGCTATTGTTTGCTGTTGGAGTCATCAACCACCAGTTCGTGAACATGCACTCCTGGTAGCTCCAACTGGCTCCCCGTTTAGAGGGGTACAAGGATACCCCTCACGAGCCGCTCATCGCCCCCTTCTAACCACCAGCCAGTCGATATGTTTCACTATCATTTGCTATTGTTAATTGGCTAGTGCTATTGTTATATTCACCATTGATAATAAGAAACCATACATTTAGGGGTTCCAATTTTGAGAAACCACCATATTTTTCATTGATCATCACCCCGTGTAACCATTGGTATGTGACCGCCAAATGGCCGTCGCCAGCGCACGAGGTTGAAGAGGTCGAAACGGTGAAATGCACAGGTCATGGATGCGTTGAGGTTTGTGAGGACATGGTGGTTTTATAGGGTGCCATAAACACTGAGAATGGTTCAGAATTGGTGAATAACCAACTAAATGGTGGTTTCTCAAACCATAGGAAACCCCGAAGTTATGGTTGCTTCGTTACGAATATTCATTAAGATTGGATGATTAGGGGTTACCCCCTATTTTGAGAAAGCACCAAATGGTGCTTTGGGGTTTTGTTGGGTGCGGAGCTTCATCGGATTGATAGATAAAACACATTTTGTTGGGATTTTGTTGGGATTTTTGTGGGTGAATATCCCCGGTCATGTTGGTAAATCCGTGCTTGCTGGTGGTTTCAACCCCCGCGAAAAATATGTTCGTCAACCAACCAATCATTTGTTCATACATTTGGGAAAACTAACAAATGTTCGAAACCACCACCAGCCAACCATTCTTGATAGTTCTTGAAGCACTATTGTTGCTGATTATCCCCTATAATTAACCACTATTAATGGTGATAATCCCTATACTAGTGGGTTATCATTACTCATAATTATCTACATGGTTAGATGTTAAGCACTATAATTAACCACTATACCTGAGGATTATCCTCTATTGTTAACCCCTCATGGTTGCTATGAACCTATATTTAGCCATTATCAACATGAAGATCATCCCCTATTGTTAACCCCTACCACAGCACCAACCAGAAACAACTCACAGCTCGTGCACAGAGCCATCGGCTCCAAGGCACCAAGAACTCATCGCGCCGCCGCCCCGCGCCACAGCCCCGCTGCGCCATCGTTTCGCTTGCCCCCGGGGCCCTTGGAAAATGCCCAGAAATTTTCGTCAAAGCACCATGGCAATTTTCTACCACCAAAATGTGGGTGATCTATTCTCATCTTTACTCCAGTAGTTACCAGGATAGGGGCCATCCGTTCGGTCGGCGCTGGCTAGGCCGCTGCAACAGCATCTGCGTTTTGTCAGCGCGACTCCCTTCAGCAACCATAGGTTTGGGGAGTACCCCAGCTGCAGAAACCCAGAGCCAGTGGGCTAAACGAACAGGTCCAGCGTTTTCAGGGAATGCACAGCTTCGGATTCCAAACAAATCTGCAAGTGTTCGGTTCGCCTTGATTCAGCGTGATGATGGGTGGTCATCATACTGGTTATCATGATGGCTTAGAGTGGGTGACAATGATCAACGATGGTTGATGTTTCATGGATGACAATGCTTCGTGAGCTTAGTTGGAAAGCTGGCCAAGCCACACACCCGCAGCATGCTTAAGACAATGCTTGTGGACTATGGTTGGTTCATGATGGATAGCTGCGAGAGCAACCTGCCTCTTTTTATAGTTGGGGGTTTCTTAGAGTACGGACCCGGTATTCTAATGATTGGTGTATTACTCATGATGACTAAAAATGGATGATTTGGGGTCCCCAATTTTTTGAGAAACTACCAATTGTTCTCCATGGACGCAAAAGAGCGGATGAAATTCTGCTCCTCTTCGAAGACACCCAGAGATGGGGCAAATGTCAGCTTTGCAAAGCTCGGGTGTCCGGTGATGGTTCAATGAGATACCAATTCCAGATGATTCCCCCAGAAAGAGATCATTGGGTCGGTCCTTCACAAATGGTTCCGGTGACCCCGACAAGCCCCTTAGCTACTGGGCCAAGGCAGTCTGGTGGAGCCACATAAAACCCCTGTGGCTTCTGAGCCAACAACATCAACCATGAACAAATCATTGGGTAAGCCTTGATGACATCTTGGCAACGGAAACGCGCGACCTGGTGCTCCAGCTGGCAACCCATAGCCGGCAGCGAACATCGCGGCCACCCATGGCAGTCATGGTGGATGGGTTGGGTAGTGATGACATGTCTATGGTTGATGGCGGCTTTCAACATGTTTCAACCACACCAATCTGAGCTTCCAACCACTCAGCACGTGGAATTCTGGGGGCATTGAACTGGTGGGTGATTTCAACCCAAACATTTGCCTCTGACGATCTTATCTGGTAGGGATGGAGATAAACCAACAAGTAACAACAAGCAAACAGCAACAAGGCCACCAAGCAGCAAAGCACTCGCTGTATTGTCAGGTGTATCAATGGGTCATCCCACTCTGCATTTGCAAATAAACACCTCTCAGAGCGCCAATGTGAGATCTGAAATAATCAACAGCTACAATTGGTGGTCCTAGGGCACTCCGAAATCATCCAACATTGATCATTTGTAGTAGTAAACCACTATTTCTGGGGTTCCCCATTTTCAGAACCCCCCAATTGAAAGAAACGACTCTCAACTCATGGATTTCCCTGGCTACATGTAAAACATCCCGTCATTCGCAGCTCGCGAATGATGCATCGGAACGTCAGACTGGCGTCCCAACAGGGGACCGGATGTCCCTCGCTCCATTTCCCGCCATCATAGCCGCGTTTCGTGTCGCACGAATCTACCGAGACCGGGAGCCTATGTAGCTACTGGTCTTGTACACCTTTGCAGCTTTTGCGAACTTGGTAGAATTCTCTTCAATCATTCTGTGTTGTAGCAGGAATATATTGTCAATCTTTGAATTTTCAATCAGGTTGATACCTGCCAAATGGTTGATGGTTGCTGATGCTATGGGTTGATTGATACCTGCCAAATTGTTGATGGTTGCTGATGCTATGTCCCAGCATGTGAACAACAGATGTGGTAGTGAAGGTAGCGCAGCGCCGCCATCACTTTGGAGATCTCCGTTGGATCCTGGCGATCAGCCGTGGAGGCATTCAAAATCCGAGCACTCGGAACGATGTGGCGAATGGTAACCCAGGACCCCTGGTTGCTTAATAAGGGGCTATCCCCTCAAAAGCCGAGGGTTTCCTTGAAAATGGTGACCCCCCCAATGAATCAACCGGGGGTTTATCAATCTTGGGTTACCATTATATAATCATTACAATCATCTGATTGGTAACGAAGAATGCTTACTGAGGATGGATGACTAATGATTTATCAATAATCTCATCAACTATCCATTGATATCAATGTAATTACTGTATCTGGTTGATATTGGTTGATGATGGATCGTGCTTAGGGATAGTTGATTAGATGACTCATCAACTAGGCATCTGACTATTGCATCCTCAAATCGTACCAAGAACTTGGATCCAGAACGATATACCACCTCAATAGCCCCACAATCCACTGATGCATGATGCTTGGACAACAGTTTTTTTGTTTTCGAGTCACAAAATGCACCTAACCACGTAGGCATCGTACCCTCTGGCGACCACTGCTGTTGGTATTTGATGGCGATTTTCATTGGGTATCAGCCCAACCCTCAACGCTTTAGAATGATGGATTCTCCTTGCTAGGCTGAGGCATGGAAAAGATAGACACATAGCTCCGGCTGAGCCAGAGGATCGAAGTAGTCATAGCACGCGAGGGCCTCCTGAAAGAAGTGCAGCAGAGCATGCAACGAATTCCTTGTAGCTCGCACAACCTCTTTGGTGAACTTTGCATTCTTTTCCAGGCCTCCAAAGGCGCTCAAGTTCCTTGTGGCCCCCGTTCGATTTGCTCAATCATGTCGCCGGTTGCTGCCACCAACAAAGCACCCCAGCCAGTTTCACCAACTGGCCCCCCGTGCGAGCCGTTGCGCCCCCCCCGGTCAGGTGGTGTTTCGCCATCGCGGTGTGGCACCTCCAATTGAAATTCAACAGAGCCAAAGATTCCGGAGAAACCATTCGCTTCGTCGTAGAAAGAGGTAACATGTTTAGCCATTCAACTGATTTACAGGAAAGGATTTGCAACTACCATGAATCATTGGTAACTATGATGAAAACCAAGGATTTTTGTAACTCTCATTTGATCTACAGGAAAGGATTGTCAAGGTGATTCGACTTCACCAACTGATCGCTTCGCAACAGCAGGCCAGGAAGACCACCATGATGGACCATCAACATTCCTAATCATGATCCATGATCCATCACCAACCAGCTCATTTAGCATCAGATCATGATCACTGGTGATGACCTTGACACCGCTTAGTGGGGCTGCCTCCAGGTAGCTCCCCGCTTCAAAAAGGATCGCCCCGCTCCGGCAGCCACGGCAACCGTTCCAAGGGCTCCCAGCGGCACCACAGCTCCGCCTCAGTCACGCTCGCCGTGCGAGTAGCGGCACTTGTCGCCTTGGTGACCGTGGCGTGTCTCCGCATGGGCACGGAGAACAGTGGGGGAATCACTTCGTTTGGAGTTCCAAGGAACTTGGTCAGTAGTGAAACTCACAAAGGTTTAGCATATCAAACTTGCAATGGTTTAACCTGGCTCATCAAAGATGATGAAGATTTATCCAACTGGTTGTGGTGCTTTATGATGGTATTGATAGCTCGTACGGGTGAATGATTTAGAATGTTCATGGAAAATAATGAACAGCAATGGTGAATGGCGAACGGTGAATAGTGGCTCTCACCGAGAGTGTCAGGATCTGTAGTGGTGGTCTGTAAGGGCTGATCTCGGCTGACGATGATTGATAATGGTTCCATTCTTCGGCTGTCACCACCCTGTACCCTGGTGAACATCCCGGAAGTGATCGCAAATTTCCATCCAAGTGATGACTCTTGCGCCAACTTAGCCGAGCTTTCCTTTGCACGTGGGCAAGGCTTCGCACATTGAACTGGTCAATTTCAATGGCCGCCCGCATGGCCGTGCGACTCATGCTTTCGTGTTCCTGCTTCAGAGTCTGGCGCCAAAGCCTGGACCCACAGACTGTCAGGCGCATCTGTGTCGACTTGGTACACCTCGCAGAACGGCGTGCCACTTGGCGTGTTTCCACTGGTGCTCTGACAGTTGCGTCTTTGTGAACCTGATAATTCTTTCAAATAAGTCACTTGAGAACTCAAAAAAGGGGAGCCTCAAAATCATCCGACATAAGCCGTAAGGAATCATCCATCTTCTCATTCTATCCTCTCTTTGGTATTCTCTGCTCTCCTCCTCGCTCTTGCGACATAGTCGTGGCTGGGCCCCAATGAATATAATGACAAAGATCGGAAAATCATGTATGCACGACCGGGACTAGTTTTTTTTTTTTCCGCAAAGAGATTCACAAGGTGCTATTTGCCAAAATCATGGCACCCCCAAAACCAATGGTTTCCTACCAAAATGATCATTGGTTTTGGTGGTGCCCATGCTTACCCTATGGCTTGGCACATACCCACAAGTAGTCGAAAATGGAGCTTGCAAAGACCAACGGAACATCGGACCGACTTCCAACAAAACATATTCCACCTGAACTGTGGTTGATGCTGGTTGGTGGTTGAACCACCCCTATGAACAATATGAGACAACTGATAGTCAATAAGTACAAGTATTGACTAGTGATCAGTCTTAGTATCATATACACAATGCTGAAGAATACTGGACAGTGTTTTTCATTGATCAAAAATACATACGCAGTAATGCGTCCGTATCATTAATTTTGATCAGTTCGATCAATATACTTGAAAATTACTATACTTTTGATTAACAGACATTATCAAAGACTTTGTCATTACTCAGTACCACCATCATTGACCACCACTCTTAACCAGAGTTTCAACCCTGGATAGCTATCATGAAACATGATTGAATCAGGAGCAATGACAACAAATCCTCCAGCAGAAACAATGTCAACACCACCCTCCGCATCGCCACCATCTGCTGCCGTGTGGCCGCGTTTACATTCGCCTCTCCTGAAGTCTCCACCTGAAAACGAGTTGGCAAGGCTTGCATACCATCAGTTCCAACAGCAACCATCTTTTCAACACCATCATTGTCGTATGATTGATAGTGGTTTTGATTGGTGGTTTATAGTGCTTAATTTGAAGCTTTGCAAGACCAATTAATCATCCACCGCAATAATGATGGCTACCAATTATCAACCAATCTAACGTAGAATGATTGGAATATCAAGGGCTTTTTTTATTGCATAAATGATGCAGTTGAGAATTGCTAACCAAGTCGTTCAACTATGATTGTTGAACATCATTGACCAAGATCTCAACCAATCTTAGCAAACCATTTGGGCATATCTCATAGCATTGGCTGGAAACCCTTATCTGTGTATGACCGTTAACATGATAGTCATCAATATTGCTCTTCTTTTGGACAATTCATAAGCCATGTTATTAGAGTATCAGCACTGTTACTTGTTAGCTGCTGCAATATCATTCATGATGTAGCTTGTTGGTTGCTCGATTCATAAGATCATTGTTGTTGATCACATTTGCCATGTTGCATCTTGCCATCTGTAGCACACTGTTGCTATGTTTTCGTTGATCAATTGGTCGCATAGCTGGCAAACATGTGATTCCGGTGGTGCCACGGTTGTACCATGGGAGCTGTCAGCCAATGCACCATTGGTAGCTGGTGAAGCTGCAGGTAACACCTGCCAGAGATGGTTGTCAAAGCTGCACGCCACTGACGTTTTGAGGTTGGCAATACTGACTGTCGATTCCATGGTTGCCAATGCTGTACAGGTCAATATGTCTATATCAAAATAGATGTTGGCAAATGCAAATAAACAACATATCAGATAATACATCTTTTGTTAACATGTGCAACCAATGACTAGTTACGACTTCGTTTCATCCAAACTACAAATGCTTTATGGGTTGATTATACTGAGCCTTTGCATATATCGTAATCATGGTGCGTAAGAAACATCGCTAACAATCTTTGGTCAACCCCTACATTTGCCACTCTAGACGGTTCGCCTTTCTCTCTGCTGTATTCGGGGGTTGTTCTGAGCTTGTGCTCAGAGACAGGAAACGGTAAAACATAAAATTCCAAACCAGAAATCAATGTCTACAGCCTACAGCCAATGTTCTTGCAATTTCTGATTGACGTTGCACAATGTCCTGGGGTGCAAACATGGGGGTCGGCGCGAACATTTTGAACACCCAACTAATTGTCAACTGTTAAGATCGGTGCTCGCATGTTTAGTAGTGGTGATTTTGGGTTTGTCCATAGATGGTGGTGACTACGCGGCACCCAAACAAATTCATAACCAGTATAGGGCAACCAGCCAACTGTAGGTGTACCACTTTTGGACAAACCTGTTTATCCATGGGAATGAATCGAACGCTGAACAATTTTACCACTAGAAGCTGAAGCTTGAGCTGGTGGTTACGGATATCCCACCAGCAAATGTGTGTTTGTGCATGGTGGTACCCCCCATCGCTGGTTGCCAGCGAATGATGAGGGATGGTTGGGTGGTTCCACCGCGGCTGTCGCGAAGCTTAACGGAGACCTTCGCATCGCCCGGTTGGAAAAGGCCCAAAGAGACTGACTCTTGTGGAACGGACAACTGCTGCTGTCCAGTTTCGGTACTTTGTGGGCCAACGAAAGCAACATTCACCGGCTATGCTTCAACTGGTGGGAGTGGTTTTTTGAGAGCTACTCACGAGACACAACATCTGGGGTCGTGCATGCTGTATCCCCAAAGTTTGTGTGGAACCCTCACCAAAAAAACATCATTCACAGATACTTGTCATCACTGACCGGCGTAGCAACCATTTTGTTAAGCATGATCATCCTGACCCATAGATGAAGCTTAATTGCAGGTGACCATATCTGGCAGTGGGTCAAAACCCTGTACCCCTGGTTCCCACACCATTAACCCTTGTTTTTCCTAAAAAAAGGCTGGTTAGTATCCACCATTATTGTCGGTTAATGTGGACCCCTAGCCAAACCTATCATCATCCCATACCCATTATTGACCATTGTTTTCCCATTATTGTTGGTGATTATCCCCCATTGGTTGGTTGGTTAATATGGACCCATAGCCATATAGTTGGTATGTATCCCCTATAATTGTTGGCTATCATCCCCTATTACTAACCATTGACCAGCTAGTTAACCATTGTTGGTGCTAGGCCAACATGGACCCAGCTCGCCATCTTCACACATTTCAACTGGAAGCTGCGACTGACGCCCACCCCTTCGCCAAGCCGGGTGCCCGACACATTTCTCTGAAACCGGTCTTGCCCTTGTTGGGGCAGTCTCGGGCCAAATGCCCCACCCTTGGTCCAAGGCTGTCGGCGGAGACGCATGGAGTGACAACTTTTTGAAGATCAACAACTAATAAGGATTAGTAGAAATAGAGATGAAAACAGCCTTTAGAGATGAATAACAATTGATTAATGTTTAATAAAGATTAATAGTTGTCAATATAGCAAAAAATATAGATGAATAATAGGGGTTATAGGTTCACTATAGATGTTAATAGTGGTTTCACACATCGCAGTTGGAAGGAGGCTTGCGGCATTGGGCCCATGTTAGGAGCCACCCCCAGCATCAACCGCATCTAGATAATCAGTGGTCATTGCGCGCAGCAGGTAGTTGAAATCACATCACTTTCTCATGGGTTTCCCCAACCCTGTATTGGTTTCGGATAAGTAGAAGCAGATTTCTCAGCGAGATCACACAAACAATAGCAGGAATCAGCCTTTTGCATTTCTTTTACGAAAGCAGTGGCTTCTTTAGGATCCTGCAATCGGACTCTTGCAGCCCTTTCCTTACAGCCACCGTCATAAGCTAAGAGAAAGCTCCAAAGACCGGCACTCAGCCCTCAGGCCGGGAACCTAATGTGATTCTTGGGGTTCCGCTGATCCACGTGATGAGCGAGGGCAACCATTATGCTCATGAAGTAGTAGTCTCCTGTGACCGGAGCGTTCTTGGACAACTTCTTGGCAGGTGGCAAAATACTCGAAAGGTCGAAGCCTGGCTTCCCATGCCTTGTGGTCTTCCGGCTCAGCTCATGGAGCTTGTTGCCCGACTGGGGCCGCTTGTGCAGAATTGGTGGCTCTTCGCAAATCTGCTTTAGGAAAGATCTCCGCAACCCTACTGTTGATCTGGCTAACCATCTTCGATGAACAAATCAACTTGAAACTGGCGTGGGATTCTGTCAGTCGCATGGATTGATGACCAGTAACAGCTTGGGATGTTGGCTAGTAGATATATGGCTATGGGTCAAAACCCTGCACCGCTGGTTCCCCTTTCATTTACCCTGGTTTTCCCTCTAAAATTGTTGGTCAGTATCCCAAAATATTGGTGCGTCAATATTGACCCATAGCCATGCGCCAACCAGGTTTGACCAGTATCTACCAATCTGTCGCGGTCTGCAAAGCCACAACTTGGTAGCCTTCATCCAGTTGCAGTCTCAGGCAAGACCCGACAAAAGCGAAGCCAAGATTTCAGGGGCAACGTTCAATATCAGGTGGAAGGGATCAACATCATAGGTTTGTTGCGCAATTAGATGGGACCCTCCTAAAATGAAATTTTTGTGGATATATGGCATTCATCCATCTAATCCCAAAAGCACAAAGAAATGAAAACATTGTTGACAACTGTCTAGTAGGGCATGGAAGATTTCGCAGCACAGCGTGTCAGTGCAAATTGTCGACCACAGCCCGTTATCACAACGGGGGGATTCGTCGGTGTAGCGCTATGCTGGTGACCTACAGCCAGTGGCCGCCAGGGCGATTCTCCCAGCCGGTACGTAAGATATGGCTATCAACGGCTATTCCTGGCTGTGAAACATAGCCATAACCAGTGAATAGTCCTTGTTTAGATGTTCACCTACCCCTCCTTGGATGACCCATCCTCATATCTCATTGACTCATGATTATTCTCTGCGTTGGCCTCACGTGAGCCGTACACCAACGTTCCGCTGCCGTTGGTCAGTGCTGATCCAGATTGTTCAGTACCACCACTTAGTAAGTGGTCACTGGCCATGGTTTCTAGGGGTTATAAGCTACCTTATAGGGCTTGTAACCATGGTTGTAACCCCAGCTGCACATCCAAGTATGCTAAATCACCAACTGAGCTGGTTCAACTGGTAGTTTCTTAATAGGCAGATCCAGCCACTGCCCCTGACGGTTGTTGGAGCTTCGCAGCATGGCAAGCTAGCCCCCCAGAATTGGTGATCATTGACCTGAGGGCTAGAGAATTGTCATGAACAACAAGCATGCAAGGCCTCGTTGTTTACGATGCATTCTAGCGATGTGGCTTGCCACACAGGGGCTGCTGCTATACCTAGTCTTAGTTGACACTATCGTGGTTACTGCTGGTCGATTCACGGGTGGTAAACAGCCACCACCGTATGTACCGATGGGCCCCGTGAGTCTAGCAGAATCGGGGCACCAGAATCTGGCACCAAATCATTTGACCCATATGGTTAACCCATATATATGGTTGACCCATGTATAGAGTTATATCAGTTCCTTATATCTAGTTATTGATCAACCAAACAATGCTTCATCAACCTGTTTATCTCAAACAACATTTTTGGTTGATCAATCTAGCGACTCTATATACTTGGATGTGCCATGTCCCCTGCTCGTAAGTGATTGCCTGGTGGTTTCAAGCCCTGTGAAAAATATCAGTTATCCGTCATTAGTATCAGTTGTTGGTCATCATCCCTTTTTATTAACCACTATTCATGGCCTATAAATTGTAGCCCCCCAAAAAAACCACCAACCAGTAGTTGCTCAATCACGATTAACCATCATTAGTATCAGTTAGCCATCATTAGTTATATAGCCCCTATAAAACCGCCAACCAACTACTGAGCTTCCAAGACTTCCCCACATCCAAGGCACTCCCCGCAGGCATAGCAATCATTGCCCCCACCACCACCTCCACGACGACGGCCATTTTCAGCTCCTCCGCTCCAGCCATGGGTCTCAACCCTCCATGAAAATGTAGGGTTTTTTAATATGGTATGATAGGGGGTTATGCATGGAAAATAGCAGTTGAAATCTAGAAACTACCATTGTATGGTATGATAAGGGGTTATGAAAACATAGTTTTTTCTATGGTATGGTAAGGAGTTTTCCATCAAATAGCGGTGAATACCGAGAAACGCCATAGTATGAGATGGACTTGCCGGTGGAAAATGGCGATTGATTATTCTGAATGATGGTTGACAATGGTAAAGAACCCACTGACAATGGTTGGTGGTCTTTGATCCTGGCCTCCAATAGATGAAAGAAACCAACGTCAATTCGGATATCTTGACATTGACCAAGGGTCCAAAAAAAGATCACCACGTATGCTTGGGAATGGTTTGTTGATTTCATGACCTGATAACCCTTTATTGTGCAAATTCAATTGCTTGAACTATGAAGAAGGGCGGCTTTCTAATTTGCCCAAGGGCAATCTTTTTGATGGTCGCGGATGGTTCCCAAGTGTTTGAAGTCAACGACCAAGCTGATTGGCTGCTTGGTATTTGCTATTGACTTTGAATCCTCTAATGACGGTCAGTCATGGCTGAAGATGATGAATAGCGGGGAGCAATCATGAATCATTAATCATATCAAGCTCGTGTTGATCAATCGTTCGCCGTTGTGGATGGTCAAAATCCCATCGATGGCGGTGATACGGATCTTTTGCAAGCGGGTCATTTGTGGCTAATACTCGGAGATGATCACCAGCATGACGGTCCAAGGGTATGCACTGGGATATAACTCTGGGATGATTAGGTAGGTTATGGCCCCTATAACCATGGCAAACGTCACCAGCTACTGAACGCACATCCTGTAGCGCTTCAGTTTGGTCAAGATGGCGGTCTGTGAATAGTACGCATAAGAAAAACACCTGGTCATCACTGTTTCCTCTTCAGCTCATGGTCAATACCGCAACTTCACAAATGGTTGATGGTTGGTGGCTCCGGACCCCTCTGGACGAGCGTTTTTGCACGTATAATTCTGCTTGTAACAGCGCGTTTATGTGCATTTTCCCACACTGCGCGCAGGGTTTCGTAGACGTCGCATGTTTGGGTCTGGGGGATGGGGTTGGGTGGGGCATGCTGACGTTGGTTGTCACGCATCATGGTCACGTTCCGACTTCGGTGTCCATGCATGAGGTCTGACGTTCTTGAGGTTCTTGCACCCGTCACAGCATCTTGCTTCGTTGTGGGTTAGGATCTGGGGGATGGGGCTGGGTGGGGCATGTTGACGTTCGTTGTTGTTCATGCATGAGGTCTGACGTTCTTGAGGTTCTTGCACCCATCACAGCATCTTGCTTCGTTGTGGGGTAGGGTCTGGGGGATGGGGTTGGGTGGGGCATGTTGACGTTCGTTGTCACGCATCATGGTCACGTTCAGACTTCTGTGTTCATGCACCATGTCTGACGTCTTCCGTGTGCAAAGTTCACACCGGGTGGCAGAAAAGTCCAGCTGGTGGGAGGGGACAACAGAGCAGAAACTCTGGTGTCTTCTGTGAAGCAGTCTCTTCGAGGAACCAACCTGTTGGGACACTCACACCCTATCAGCATGCATGTGGATATGCTCTACTCCCGGTTTGTATCCCAGAAGCCTGGCTTGCTGCAAGTGCTGCGCGCCTTGCGAATGTGCAGAGAGGCCAGACTTGGACAGATGGGAGCGAACCCAAAGAGTTTCCTCAAAATTGAGGACGACAACGCATGGCTGTGGCACTAGGAAAAAATCAAGGCGGGCGCTCGTCCAGAGGGGTCCGGAGCGTGGTTGGTTGATAGGTGCTAGTTGGTGGTTGATTGGCGGTTTGTTGGTGGTTGGTGCTTTAACCTTCACAAATTGGATGGCATCCTCGTTTCATGTTGAGTCATCAAAATTGACCACAGCTTATATCACCAATCAACGATGTAACAACCAGAGTTGGTTGGTGCGTAACCAACATTCCCTCCTCGTGAAACCATGAAGGTAAGCAATAGGTTGGTAAACCCAACAGCGGGGACTTAGCTCTGGAACGAAACCCTGAGCTTCGCAAGCGAAGATCCCCACTCCAAGCGACGTAATCATAACCATCGTTGGGGTGTTCCGATTTACTATCGAGCGACAAGCCAGCCTAAACGTCACATATGAATACTTACCTGCATTGCGTGCGTATTTGTAAACCAACGCATGCACACAAGTGACGCTAATACACATACAAAAGAGGAACGCGCGTACGTATCTATGTATCTATGTATCTATGTAACTATGTATCTATGTATCTTTGTATCTTTGTATCTATGTTTCTATGTATCTTTGTATGTACGTATATATCTATCTATCTGTTTTTCTGTCTGTCTGTCTGTGTCAGTCAGTCAGTCTGTCTGTCTGTCTGTCTGTCTGCCTGTCTGTCTGTCTGTCTGTTCTGTCTGTCTGTCTGTCTGTCTGTCTGTCTGTCTGTCTGTCTGTCTGTCTGTCTGTCTGTCTGTCTGTCTGTCTGTCTGTCTGTCTGTCTGTCTGTCTGTCTGTCTGTCTGTCTGTCTGTCTGTCTGTCTGTCTGTCTGTCTGTCTGTCTGTCTGTCTGTCTGTCTGTCTGTCTGTCTGTCTGTCTGTCTGTCTGTCTGTCTGTCTGTCTGTCTGTCTGTCTGTCTGTCTGTCTGTCTGTCTGTCTGTCTGTCTGTCTGTCTGTCTGTCTGTCTGTCTGTCTGTCTGTCTGTCTCTCTGTCTCTCTGTCTCTCTGTCTCTCTGTCTATCAATGTACCGGTGTAACTATCTATTTATCTATTTATCTATTTATCTATCGATCTATCGATCTATCTATCTATCGATCTATCGATCTAGCTACCTACCTACCTACCTACCTACCTACCTATCTATCTATCTATCTATCTATCTATCTGTCTGTGTAGTGTCCATGCAAAAATACAT
Source organism: Symbiodinium kawagutii (assembly GCA_009767595.1). Classification (NCBI taxonomy): domain Eukaryota; class Dinophyceae; order Suessiales; family Symbiodiniaceae; genus Symbiodinium; species Symbiodinium kawagutii. Next base: position 516,474 of record VSDK01022274.1, on the reverse strand, counting down.
ACAATGCAGCTAATTCACAAATATAGGTCTATATAAAAAAATATATATACCTGTCTAGATACATGTCTATATATATACATACATATTTATTGTACATCATAAGTTCTACACCCATAAACATTACATGTCCATATGCATGTCTGCATTATTCTGCATTCATGCATCTATGCATGTACGTACATACGCGCATGAACACACCAGGAACCCACTGCCGTGACCCACGCGGAACCTCGAGATCGAGATCGTGATCGTGATCTTGGCTTCCTTAGAAAAAACAGTGACTTGAGGTCAAGAAGCATGATGCACTGTACCGGGGAAGCATAGCTTAGGAGCACTGCTTGAAGATGGTTGACCGTATGGAACGATCACCAAAAGTTAACCACTAGTACTACCATGATGCCCAGCGTCCGTAAAGAATAGTTGAAAATTGCAAGTGATGGCTGATTAGAGTTCATGACCATAGTAACAAATGGTTGACCACGGCCAATCATAATCAATGATGAATGACTGTGACTAAACGTGGTTGACAGTGCTTGAACATGCTTCATAATTATTAGTGGCACATAAGCATCTGTGGTTTTCACCTTTTGACCGAATGGGGCAAATGATATCATGTTATGTCATGTCATGTCCTGCCGTGCCATGGAATGCAATGCAATGTATAGGCATGGTATGTATCTTCGCAAATTGCATGTCCGAAAAAAATCTGTCCATATGAAATCAACAATTGACCAATTAAAAGACACAATCACAACAACTCTACATATGCAAATTCAGGTGCAGAGACATGTGAACATACTAGTATACTGGTGCAACCAGGAGGTATGTAGGTGGGTAGATAGATAGAGAGATAGATAGGTAGGTAGGTAGATAGAGAGAGAGAGAGATAAATAGATAGAGAGAGAGAGAGAGAATGATAGATAGATAGATAGATAGATAGATAGATGGATAGATAGATAGATAGATAGATAGATAGATAGATAGATGGATAGATAGATGGATAGATAGATAGATAGATAGATAGGTAGGTAGGTAGCTAGATAGATAGATAGATAGATAGATGGATAGATAGATGGATAGATAGATAGATAGATAGATCGATAGATAGATACTGTAGATAGATAGATGGATAGATAGATAGATAGATAGATAGGTAGGTAGGTAGGTAGGTAGCTAGATAGATAGATCGATAGATCGATAGATCGATAGATCGATAGATCGATAGATCGATGGATAGATAGATGGATGGATGGATGGATGGATGGAAGTAGGTAGGTAGGTAGGTTGGTAGGTAGGCAGGTTGGTGGGTCGGTAGGTAGGCAAGTGGGTAGGTAGGCAGATAAGTAGGTAGATATTACCTGATATGCAAAAATACCTTTGCATAATTCAAATCAATAGTTCAACTGCATATGCACACGCACCAAAAATGAACATATAAACAGTGCAAAACAGAGCAAAACAGACACGTCAACCTATATGCTAAAAGCATATGATGTAGCATCGAGAGATGTACCTACATCTCAATTTGTGCACGCAAGAGTATATGTACTTGCAAATCTGTGTCTGCACGCCCTTGTGTGTGATTTTCTCAACAGCTAAGTGGAATACACCTTTCACACCAGAGAACGATCCCTAGATGATTCTATGCATGTTTCTATCTAAGGGTTGTTTTCGTCAATCATTAGCCATTCATTTTGGTCATCATTGAGATAGCTGTTGTCGGTGGGCCATTGCTGATCACGAACAACCATCACCAACCACCTTCAGGGTGTGTTGTCAATCATCAATAGTCGGCCCCCACAATAGTTGCTAATCATCTCTCTATGAAGCCAATACTTGACCATCATACCAAATCGCCGTGCCTGGTTGTATGCCACTTTTTTGAAGTTATTGGCCACTAATCATCATGAACCCTTGCTCTTTTTGTCATTGTTGATGATGACCCATACCATTGAACATCGTGCTGGGTTAGTTTTGGATCATACACATTGCAATTCATGTTCAGTGGTTGTTCTAAAAACTTCACGTATGAATGATTGGACTGTTGCTGACAACTCTTCATTCCAGTGATCAATGATAGCCAACAAAAATGAACGAAATGGTGGTTTCTCAAGTCGTCGGGGTACCCCAGTTGTCATCTTGAGCCATCTATAGGAATAAACAATTTATAACTCTAGGGTTCCACTATGACATGAGAATCAAACACATGTATTCGTGGGGAATCAAAATCACCAAAGAGATTCTCAGCGATCATACTTGATGCTCCCTTGTGGTCATCGACCAGAATGCCTCGTGAAAGTGCTGGTCAATATTGGCTGGGAATGTGGCAGTGGGTCAAACCCCTGCACCCCGGATTCCCTTATCATTGATCGGTGCTTTCCGACTATTATTGTTGGCTTTTATACCCCATTACGGGTTAGTCAATTTATTGACCCATAGCCATGTATGAGTGGATGCTGGCCTGGTTTTGCGTGGGAAGCTAACGGTAGAAACTCATGGAGAATACTGGCTTGGTGAACAGTGACGTTTGAAAAGGATTGTCTAGGATGATTTGCCTTTTATAATGGTTAATGGCTGGTAGTAGGGTTAAGCTATCAGCTCACGATGAAAAAACAACTACCAACTTCAAGACATAGGACTACCTTTCATGAACTCTGCCATGAAGCATCAATAGCAATAAACAACAACAACAGCAGCAACCATGTTTAACCATTCAAAATCGTCATTCACCGCAGCCAGCGCTAACCGGAAATAATCGAATCATTTTGTGCTATCACCAGTCATCAGCAACGAGTCAGGCCAAAGACTCAGAAGTAATCATCAATTACCATTTACATCATCACCTAGTCATCACTGTCATAGCATGAAAAACCAACAAGGACCAATTACCAATTGTGATCACTAATGATGCTTGACATTCTATCGTGATCAGCCATTGCCACTAAGAATCATTATCAAGAATGATCTTTGATCAGCAATGAAAAATCAATAAGAACCATCAATTGCCACCGATAATCAACCATGGTCAACGCAACCATCACTTATCAGTTGATCACTATTGGTGAACAGTTAGGAAGACAATTGCTGTAATATTACCCATGTATCGACCATCTGTAATCAACCATGATCAATCGAATAATCAGTTATCATTATCAAAATCTATCAATCATCTTTAGCCAACAATAGTCTGCAATAATCATGATATCTAAAGCCCTCTACCCATAAAAACCAAAACCACGTATTGCCAATTCGGCACCGTGGACAATGGAGCTGGGTTTGAATCATTATTACAAAGTGGGCCCCCAACCACTGAACTGAGTTGGTTAATAACTAGTCTAACTAGGGTGATTTCTACCAGTTAGAGGGGTTATAACCCAACTTAGTTCAGTGGTTGGGGGCCCACTTTGTACGGCTTTTCAGCTTCAAGGTTTGACCCGTCTTGATGGATTGGTCCAGTTTCGCAATGTTAGAACGCCTTGATGTTCGCAACGCAGTGCTCCTTTTCCACGCGAACGCGGCGGCTTGGAAGTGAAGCCCCAGGCGCGAAGTTGCTGGCGAGGCGTAGCGAATCATAGCTTCAAAGCTGAGATGGCAGTCCCACCAGCTGTCCACTTGGCCACCGAGCCACCAGCAGGAAAAAAAAACGAAAAAAAAGGGATGGATTGGTTAAATTGGGTGGCTGAAGGTCATTTGGCCACCAATCCATCGTATCAAGCATGATGGCCCAACCATCATGGGTGATGCATAGCCCAGCTGGGCCAACAGCGAGTCGTGCTACTCCATACTCTGATCCTCTTTCCGTGTTGACTTCCCATACATGTGCTCATATGCCTCTCCAAGGATTTGGTCTTTCGTCCGGAAGCATGTTCTTCTACAAAAGCACGCGGTGGTGTCTCCATGACCGTATCTGAGGCGAAGATTCTCCGTCAGGATCCTGGTGAACTGACAATTTGAGACGATGGAACCATGTGCATTGGAAGATTTATTGACCAAATGGGTTGATCATCAATGGCAATCATTCAAATTGGTAAGCTGATCATCTAACCACTTATCACCAGTCACCATTCAGAATCGGTTGGTGGTTGGACCGCTATTCACCACTGTAATACCCTATGTTTAGTAATAGTTGTAGTCGTAGTGCTTAGTATCACGATGAACCACTATTATCTCCGATAAAACTCTGGTTGTTGCTGGGTTATAATCAGTAAATGGTGGATACTATACCTTATGAACCATTGTTAGTGGTTCAAACCGATATAGTTGCGTATCATTCCCTACTGTTCTACATCATCGCCATGAACCACTCTTAACCACTCCCTACAGCCCCTAGCCTAAATGAAAAACATATCCCCATACTAAATATGTCCACCATATTTCTAAAATATCCTATGCCATTCATGATGAGCCACTAGGTTAACAAGCTCCTACATTAATAAATGGCTATAACCCTGACTTGGTTTACCTTACACAATCAATCCCCTATACCATTCATTGTTAATCTGGTTGGTGGTTTCGATGAAAAAATATTAGTCAACTAACCATTTGTTAATCAGTACTAAATAGGAAAACAGTTATGTTAAAAACCACCAACCAGTAATGGTTAACCATGGTCTTTCCGACTAAATTGTTAGTTATCCCCACTAATTGGTCGCTTAATATTGACCCATGGCCATATTATCAACCATTATCAACCATTGTTATCTACTATCTTTAACCATTATTAACCATCAATCAACAATTATTTAATATAAACTAATTAATAGTTATAATGGTTGAATTGTGGTTAATAACCACCTTTTATTAATCACTGGTTCTAACCACCTATGGGTCATAACCCCTGAGATCACCACCCATCGCCACCCACTTGATCCCAGCAGCTCCGGCGCAGGCGCGCCCGGCGCCGGCACGCCCGGCACGCCCGGCACGCCCGGCACACCCGGTGCACCCGGGATGGGCGGGTAGGTGCCAGGAGGCGGATAGGGGTAGCCTGGCGAGTGGCAGATGAGTGTATTTACAAGGGGGAAAGGATGGATGATGGTTAATTGATGGTTAATTAGTGGTGAATTCATGGTGAATTGAAGGTTAGTTGATGGTTAATTGATGGTTCATTGATGGTTAGCTGTGAATTGATGGTGAATGAGCATTGTAAAGAAGTATGCCATTCACAAGTTGACACCTTTCAACCACAGATTGGGATCAACTTTCAGGACCTGGTGCAAATGCATGGTCAAGGTGTCGCTCAAAGTCATTTCTGACAGTGGCGTTTCATGGATATCACATTGGGCCCAAGACTCAGATTTGCATGCTGAAACATATCCAGCAGGCGGGACAAGTAGTTGAAGATGGATAGTGATAGTATGTTCTGCGTCATAGGTTTCAAGTGGGTGGTTGAGTGGATGCTGGTTGATATAGTCAAACTGGATTTAATATAAATTTTCAATATCATATAACTACAACCAATAATTTTATTATAAAAAAGATTTATCACAGCAGGGTGGTCTCAAGTCAGGATCCTGGCACTCAGGACCCTAGCAGTCATAACCTACCACTGCAGTGAGCGCCAGCGCGCCGTGCTCCCAGTGAAAGATCCTGCGGCTACCGCGCCACGCCCAAGTTGCTCCTTACATCACCTACTTAGATGTGCAGCGCTCATAAGAATAACTGGGGTATAACCTATGGTTCTAACCCTCTATCTTGGCTACCCCTACGATGGTTAACAAATGGTTGATATTCACTACTGATGGTTAGTAACAACCAATACTAGTGATACTGCACTTGATTGATATTCACTAGTGATACAACCAATGCTGGCTTCACTACTTGATTGATCTGAGTGATTGCCAACCAGCAAGAAGAGTGACCATAGCATCTCAGTCACCAATATCCAACCTGTGGGTTAGTACCATAACTTCCACCACTTTCTATACCAGCTCAATAACCAAATGTCACAATATCCAACTTGTATGGGTGAAATCAAATGGGTGTTTCTCAAAATAGGGTACCCCAAAATCATCCATGAACAATTATCTATGTCAATACACCATCCATTATAGTTGGTATATCCCCTACTATTGGTCAGTTGATAACCATTCTTAACTATGAACTAGCCATCCAGTTTGGGGGTTACTGGTGAATAATAATCATACTCAATTCCCCTTTAAGAACCATGATTCCCCTGGTTAGGATAGTGGCCAAACCACTTTCTATGACTGGTCAGTTGAAAACCATTTTTAAGAAAAATCCATCCATTTTGAGAACCCACCATTTTAACTATGACTAAACCATCCATTTCGGGGGTACGCCCCCATTCTAAGAAAACCTGGTGAACATCTGGTCATTGCTGCAGTGCCGGCGCCTGGTGGCGGATAGTGTGGGGGCGGATAGCCGTGGGGCGGCGGGTAATGGCCCGGCAAAGGCGGATAGCCTCAGCACAGCTGGCAGCTGGTTGGGGGGTGCTGGTTGCCGGGTTCAACATACCTGGGTGCTCAGCCAACTTAGTAAGTGCTTAGTAACCATGCTTAGAAACTATCCCAAGGGGGTTATATGATGATTACCGTCATGGTTTTTGATGCGCTGAAAAAACCCCAAGGGAGTTATATCATTGATAAGTAGGCGAACAACCATGGTTGCTACCCTGGTTAGTAATCATTGCGTAGTAACCATGGTTAGATAACTAAGGTTTACCAAATGTGGTAACTATGGTTAGATAACAAAATGATTAATCACCCCAAAAAGCGGACATCTTTGATAGCAAAAGGTTGCAATTCCCATGGCTACCCCGTTACGAGCCCCGCCCTGGGCTGATCCATGGAACAACGCATGGATCATGACCAACGGTGACCCTCCGGGAAACGATCTCCTGGAAGTTTCTCAGTGATCACCAGCTGGCTAGGAGAAAACTAGCTGCCAGCTATGGTGAATTTTCCACGGAACCAGGGTAGTTTACCTGAGAATGACTGGTTGGTGGTATCAACCCTATAAAAAATCATAGTCAACCGACCATGGGTAGATTGTTACTAGGGAGAGTAATGTTTAAAACCACCAACTAGGGTTGGTTTACCTGAGAGAAATTGATGGGCAATGGTGGTTGTCCACTTCCAGGTTAGTTTGCCAGAGAGCAATTGATGGTCAATAGTGGTCAATGATAGTTGATAGATGGGTATCATCACCAACGCGATTCAAAGCTAATGCTGTTTAGCTGGTTGATGATTGCAAAACTGGAAATGCCAACCAAAGAGAACAGGGGATACACAAACTATACTGGTTGGTGGTTTCAACCCCTTTGAAAATATTAGTCAACCAACCAGTTGTTAATCAATACTAGTGACAATAAAAACTGTGAAGCAAACCACCAACCAGAGATCCTTAATAGTCATCTGTAGTAATAAACCAACCCTTTTTGAGGCCCCCTATGGCTTGAGAAACACCCGTATATGGGCACTGGTCATTCTTGCATCCCAAATTGATGGGTGGTCATTCTGATCCCAGCACTTCGACTCGTTTGATCGGAAACAGCTGGGGTACAGCGGCCCACCGTCAAATTGGTTCCGCTGGCGCACATACTAAGCAACCAGTGAAACCTTGGACACTGAGTTAGATAGCAAGTTTCAACCAACGTTGTAAACTTGGATCAACCCATTCAGTTCTTCACTTCTGATGCCATGGCATCCAATTCGAACCATCATCAACAAGAGATTCCAAAGACATTGCGAGCACTTTGGGATCTCACCGAATCGAACTGCGCAAGTCTTGCGCGGTACAATTCTTTACATGGCAGTGGGTCAATATTAACTAACCAACTAATGGGGGCAGTGACCAACAATAATAAGGGAAACAATGGTTAATGATAGGGGAACCAGGGGTACGGGGTTTTGACCCACAGCCACATCTGAATCAGTGGATGATTTTCGCCCAACCTCTTGGCAGGGCGACCCAGTCAACTTGGGACACTTGGGGTACAGTCAGCGGTTCGTTCGTCAACCAGTCACGATGGTACCGCTGACCTTTGCGTTCATAGTAAATCCAGTTCTTCAAAAACCACCAGCAGTTTTAAATGCTGGTGATTCACTGTCAAATACCGGGGGGTTCTTGTCAGCTGAATCCTTCATAAATCATCAACCATTCTTGTTGCTTATTCTTATTAGGCCCCCACTATTTGCCATGGTTAACCTGATACTCACGAATGACGGAAGCGTACATCACCAATGCATTGCGCATGGACAAATCCGGTCCTCCAATGTTGCGACCAAACTGTCCTGCTCCGCCACGTTCGGCTGATGGAGCTCGAATGTTCGCCGCAGGATTTGGTAGGAAATTGTTGGGTCGTCCCAAAGCGCCTGGATTGGTCTCGCGTTCCAATGACAAACCACGAGTGCGCGGAAGAGTCGCCCCCCCCAGCGATTTGGCCATGGGTGCCAATGGAGCACGAGTTGGAGCGCGACCACGAAGCATTCTGCCAGTCTGCCGACCGAACAATTCATTTGCAGATTGCCCGGGGTCAGTAGTTTGTGACTGAAGACCCAGATTGAAATTGACTTTGCGATCCGCCGGTGCAATTGGGGGCGGTGGAAGGCGAACTGGACTCGTGGATGGCACGGAAGCTCCAGGAGCATTCGGCAACACTGCGGCAGATGGATTTGGCAGGCTCTTCCTACAACATTCGTTCATGGTGAGGGATATCAGCAACAACCATTGGAAATCCATAGATTTGCTACTGGTTCACGGATCTATGGATTTCCCATGAAGTGCCTCAACCAACAGCTGCTGAGCCCCGCTGCCCCAATCCCACCTGGCGGTGGATATGGATAGCCCGGAGGCGGGTAGTGCGCGGGATATCCAGGCGGTGGATAGTGCGGATAACCTGCAGCCGACGCGGGAAACCCGGGTCAAAAAAACGCTTGAAATGGTTTGTGAATACGGCTGGATGTGTAGCTGGGGTTAGTTCACCATGGTTATAAGCTCTATTAAACTCTATAAGGTGGTGGAACTAACCCGTAGAAACTATGGTTCGTAGCCATTTGCGAGCCTTGGGGGGTTATACATCCAAGTATGGCTCATGATGGGATTGTTCATGTTGGTTATGATCAAGATGGTTGTCGTTACAGTTTATCAGATTTGCTGCTAACAATAAAACAATACGTGTATGGTCAAGTGTTGGATATGATTATACCCAGTTGATGATAGGGTTGTCCATCTTTGTTGTGATCACACTTGTTGGCAAATGGTGAATATGGTTAATCATGAAACCAATAGCTGATCATGTCAACCATGTTGTGTTCTCCTTCCATCATGGCCGAGACGGGTTGAAACTATGATTGGAATCATGGCTTATAGCGCTTCATAAAGTAGGCCATCATGGCATCATAAACGCCACTCTTGTGGACAGAACTTTGATACGTCAACATGCTTTGGTCACATCTGGCTATGGGTCAGTTCACCCTTAGTCCCCCTGGTTCCCCCATCATGGACCAGTGTTTTCCCTATAGCTTTGTTGGTGATTATCCCCCATTGGTTGGTTGATTGATATTGACCCACCCCCATCTCCCTTCAACAGGATCCCTCTGTCCTCCGAGGATGGCCCACCCTTCAGGGCCAGAGGCATCTGGTGCCTCTGAAGCCGCCACTGGGAGGTTCCACAGCTTTGGATCTGCCGCTCAGAGGTAGTTCCAGACTTTGGACAAAAGTGCTTAGAATTGCCTTCACCTTGTCCTGAACGAACATCCGTGGTCGATTCGCTCGGATGTATGCCGGTCACCTTAAGGTCACGAGGCCACGTGCATCGAATATGCCGATCCCTTTTCCTGGGTCTGAGAATGAAGGGCACGAGTAGCCAGCAATATAAACATCTGACCGGAAGGGCCCACGAGTTGTCGCGTAGAAACATCTCAGTGGCTTCGCTCTGAAGCCACAGATGTCCGAGACTGCCTGATGTAAGGCGACTTTTTTCTCACCTCAGACATCATCGCTGGGCGAAGTTCTGCAAGCCCAAAAGCCTGTGGACCATTCAGGTCGAGCCGGAGCTCCCCCTGAATCATCATCAGCGCTGCCTTGCCATCACATCCAGCGCATCATCATTGGTTGATGACTGATTGAGCATGATGAACCATGATATCTATGGGGGTCTGTATGAATCCGCCCGCCAATCATTGTCCACAACTACGAAATTGAAGGGTCAACTACCTCACTGAAGCATCATCATTTACAACACTATGTAAGTCTGATTATCAACGACTATGAACCAGCATGAACACAACCTGGTTGACAATCACTGAGCAACACCAACAGAATGGTGAGGGATGTTCATGCTGGCTGAGAAGGTTCATGCCCAACACTTCATCTTACACATGATCCGCCATGATGAAGCACAACCAAGCATGTTTGAATACAGTTCAGCTACCTGTGGTTAAGCGATGTTACTCAAACCATAATCGTTGAACAAAACAGTTTTGGGTACATGATATATACCTAAATTGTAATCATTTAGCTTCATGTTTAGCCTGATCATTCCTTTACACTGTTGTCGTAAACATGGTCGTTTCGAGTAATATCCACACGCTGTTCAACATTCACGCTGTTCACACGCTTTTTGCTGGGACAGGGCATGCGTTCCCATGACAGTAAGCATCACGACGCATCATCAATCAATATCATCCATCACTAACTATGATTGAGCATCATTAGCCATCAATTGCTATTGGCAATCAATTTTCATTTTCAATGCATAACCATCAGTTAACTATGATTGCCCGTCAATCCACCCTATGAATAAGAATTCGCACGTCATTAGCCGTCGTTAACCTGCTGTATACCCCACGATTCACCAAAATTAACCCGTTGTCATGTTTAAAACCAGCCATTTACCATCAAGTACAACGCCCTTTTACCATCATGCACATTCAATTCACCTTATGGTTAAAACATCACTAACCATCATTGGTCTAATCATCATGAACCATCAAACATTACCCACTATTAGCCATCATCAACCAACAAACACGAACACTTTCTTCACCATCATCAAACCATCATTTAAACATCAGAAGATCACCATTGATCATCATCAACCATCAAACATCAACCATCATTAACCACCATTAGCCATCATTAAGCATCAAAATCAAACATTAACCATGGTTAATCAACTATCATTAACCGTCATTACTCCATTATAATCCATCATTAACCATCATTCATTAACCATCACTAACCGTCATTAACCGTCACTAATCCATCAGGAGACCATGAACCCTTCACCCTGACTGACCGGTGCTTACCATCGCCCCCTACGCATCCGCTATGCTTCCAGCGGCCTGGCGGCGGCATGTGAGGATATGCCGGCGGGGCTTCTGCACCTGCGGCCAGCACTTCGCCATGGTTCAACGTGGCCAAGGGCACAGTTGGACGGGTGATGCGACGTTGGATGCTTAGTTGGTGAGTTAGTCATTTAGTTTGTTAGTTAGGTAGTTAGTGAGCCAGCTAGTTAGCTAGTTGGTTGGCTGGTTGGCTGGTTGGTTAGTTAGGTAGGTAGGTAGGTAGTTTGGTTTAGTGAGTCGGGTAGTTGGTTGTTTTTTGTCAGGATGATGAATGAGAGCGGCCTGTCTAAATGCCCTATTCGTTTCATTTCCGCTTGCGTTCTATTGCTAGCCAGTATAGCAGTGACCCTTAATAGCAAACCTACCAGCCATAGGCTACCATCATTGATCATCATTAATCATCATTGCCCTTTATGAATCATCACTATCAATCAACATCATTTCACTTACTTTTGTTCAAAATCTTGAACCATTGTTCATCACACTTCACGGTTGAGAATGCTTCTTAGTCATGATTCGTGGGCAACGTTTGTGAAACATTACTTGTCGGCAGCATATATAATTAATCATGAGCATCCATTATAAAGCAATTGTTGCATTATCTCTCAGTGCTTATTGTTGCTTCTTCATCCTGATTGAGGACGAATAATTCAGCAACAATAAGCACTAACCAGGCATCATGATTGACGAACCCACCCTTTTGTTGAGCACCAGCTGTCAGGTGGTATCTCGTGTACTTCTCGTGGCACCTTGAATGAGACTGCTGCTACAGTACCACTATCAAGATACAATATAGAATGACAAATACCAATACCGATATACCAATACCGATATACCATTAATGAATGGAATACTCTCTGGAATACCGATCAAATGATGATACATGCCATCAGTTGACCAACAGAAAAATGGTTTAGTCATTGATAGCTACTGCGGTGTTGCATAACCTTTCTTCATTGCATTCCATTATGAATGGTATGTACCTGTCTTAGTATCATTGATGATATGGCTATATGTACCCTGGTCTGTTCTCAACAACAACCTAACTTTCCTAACCTTGAGTAGTCATTTAGTTTCGAACCATAGCCATCAATTCATCAACATTTCCCAAAGAAAATCCCAAAATTATACCTTCACAATCTCTAAAAGATTTAACCATCATAGTTTCCATTTTAGAAAACTTAACCATCATCATTTCCAAAAAACGCTCAAATCCCAGCTGGGAACCATGCAAGTGCTATGGCCATGTGCCGCCCGGACCGGACCCACCTGGTGCTGCCGCGGGCGGCGGATATTGCGCCGGTGGCTGCTCCGCACCTGAAGCCGCAACGAGTTGGTGGTCACGGTACCGAGGTCGGGTGGTTGGTCAAGTCATGCCTCGTAGTGGTTCAGTGGTGGCTACCTGGTTGATTGGTTGGATGGTTTATTGGTTAGTTGGTTTGTTGGTTTAACTGATGATTAACTGGTTGGTTGGTTGGTTAGTTGGTTGGTTGGTTTGTTGGTTGGGAGTCAGTGGGTTGGCTGGTTGTTTGGTTAAGTGGTGGTTGATAGTGGTTATATCTGGTTGGTCAAATGATGATTGATGCTGGCCAAGTGATGGTTACCTGATGACAACCTGATGGTTAATATGGGTTAAATGATGTTTACCTGGTGGCTAATAGCGGTCAACTGATGGTTACTTGGTGGTTTTTAATGACATCGTAATGGTCAGCCTGTGATTAAGCAATAGCCAACCGTAGTGATTCATAGTGAATGAGCGGATAAATAGGAATTATTAGTGACTTCGTTGGTGGTTAATGCGCTGGCCAGTATTGACTGGTTGCTCCTTTGTGCCACAAAGGCCAAATGCATAGTCGGTGCAGGAAGGAATGGATAGTCCCGACCAAAAATATACAAACTTGTGCCATCGAAGATCCGCAGGGCTGCTTGAACAACTGCATGCGAAAGCAGTGAAAAAAACTCGCAACCACCATGTGCATGAAGCTTCCTCTTCCAAATGCTTCATGGGAGCAATCGTTTGAACTACTCGGTGACGTCCTGTTGGGCATCCCTTCAGGTTAGCTACCAGGCGCCTAAGATGACACCCATGCAGGTTGCTTTGTGTTGCTCGTCCACAACCGCCGCCTAGCAATGTCATGCGCTCAGTTGTTCAAAACGGGGTGTGCATATGCGTGCATGGACGGCTGTGCATGAAGTGGGCCAACCGCATTTGCAACTCCACCCTGTTCTGCTTGAGCATGCCGTTCAATTGACCAACCACTTGTAAGTGGCAAGCCAAACCAAAACCTGACGTCCTTCAATCCTTCACACGTTGTGGCTCCGGGAATCTCAGATTTTGAAATTGCAGGCTGTGAGACTTGGCCGCAGCTCATGAGGTGCCTGCAACACGTGGCTTGCGGCAAACGGCCGAGTACTTCGCGTTCCCAGGAACTCGTCGAAGAGATTGTCGAGCTCGCTCGGAAGGCTTGTGGCAATCACCAAACTCCTTGCGTGTCTTTTTCTTGAGTGGAAGTTTTTGTGATAGTTTTTTGTGTTAATTGTTTTCATTTTTTGTGAAAATTATTGTCTTTTCATTTTTTTGAGAAGTTTCTATTGGTTATCAGAACTACTTTTTCCCAAGTTTTGATTTTTTGTTTTTCTTAGAATGTTTATTTTTCAAAAACAATCATAAGAATAGAGGATTTTGTAACCGTGGATAGTCATGTCAGAATCATTAAAGCACAGTATGAACAATTTTAGCGACATCCCAGCAATGGCCGAACTCATCAGTCACACCAGAGGTAGTTGATCAACCGTGTGATTGTAAGAGTTGATCATAACAACAATAAATGTGTATATGCAAAGGTAAATCAACATATGCATGCAATAATATATATTTCTAAAACAATACATACATAAACTGAACATTGTTGAATTGGGGACCAATCTTGGTACCACACACACACACACAGTTTGATGATGGTTCAGAATGATGCTGTATTTACAATAATGGTTGAACATGACCAATCAGTCGTCGCCAGCAACAATTGACTCATGAAAAAAAATGACACCCAGTCATTTCCCAATGATGTTTCATCATTGCCTGTATCACTGAACATAACTCATGGGTTCATCAACCGTGTGAAACACCCAGTATCATTCTTCCATGATTACCAGGGATCGGGCCCACAAAAGTTATAAGGCTGTGGGTCAAAACCCCGTACCCCTTGTTCCCCCATCAATATCCATTGTCTTCCCTATGATTTGGTGGGTCATTATCACCCATGATTAATGGTTAGTATTGACTGATTGCCATAAGTTGGTGATTCGCTTCGCAACTTGACAAGGCGTTTGGACTATCTGCCACAAACGCTTGGTAATTACCTATCACGCCATGTTCACCGACGACTCGTTAACATATTATTGGTTTATATCCCCCAAAATCGCCGCTATGAACAATGCCCTACATTATATTAGCCTAAAAGTAACATAGTTGATTCTTGGCCACTATTAACCTATCAAACAGCTACCGCGAACCACTTCTAGCCACAATTAATAACTACTAAACCCTAAAAATCACTATTAACCACAACTGTCAAACACTCTCAACCACAACCACCAACCATTATTAACCACTAACAACCCCTATGAACCACTACTATTCGTTTACAAGGCACGGCCCCGATCCCACCATCAACCCTTCCAAGCCCGGGATTGCACCTGGCGCTGCCGCCGGCGCGCCGGGATAACCCGGGCCTGGTGGCGCCTGCGCGCTGCATTGGAACTCAGCGCATGGATGCTCAACCAACCATCAGAATGGTCAATGATAATGGTCATTATGATGGTTGATTAAGCATCACTATTAAGCATTAGTTGTTATCATCACCGTTAATCAATCATCAACTTATGTCATCAATTATGACTATGAATCATTGACAATTATGATGACAATAATGGTGATAATCAATGCTAATGGGCATGGTAATCACTGTTAACAATAGATGATAATAACGGTTTAACAGTGGTTGACAGTGGTGAAACAATTGTAATATTGATAATGATAATTGATACGATTAATAATAAATAACAATAATGGTGAAAGAATTAATTGGAAGCCTCTATGAGGGTTCTAACCAATCAATTATCATATTACTAATGATTAACCAATGGTTTTGTTGGTGATTTTCATGATTTCTAGGGGATCATAACCAATCATTTTTAGGGATAGACTGATTTGGGGGTAAATCGATTAGACATTTTTCGTCTACATGAAATGGAGTTGATAGCTTCATGTGTCTTGATAGATGTGTTGAACCTAAAGGGGTTTATTAGTGAGAGTCTTGATAGATGTGTCTGGCTGTAGATGTTCATTAGAAACAATTTGTGGGCTTTATTGGGCTATAGACCGGCTATTGATGTGTGAGTTTCAGGGTTTAAAGAAATAGTGCAACAGAACTATAGATGTATTATAGAACACAGAGTGATAGTTTTAAGAATAATTTTCCTGATGATCACTACTTTCCTGCAAATTTCACTTTGATTCATTAAATGATTATGAAATGTAAACACAACTCACTCTGACACAATCATTCATGCAACAAAGTACTGGCAAAATTCTTTTTGCGAACATCTATATGTTTTCTGTATGCTTTCAAATTTTTCCAGATTCTTTCAACGTGCCATATTCCATTGTGTTAGGGTTATTACAGTGGGTGTGTCGATGTGCTTTTGGCTTTAGGTGTTTTCTGGGATCAGTTACCAAGCTTGGGAATCGTCCGATTTGGTATTTTATCTACTCCAGTGTAGATATAGATTGATACCTGATGTTACACATACAAATGAATAAATCCATAGTTGCATCTATACACACATATAGAGAACATTCATGCACCTAGGTAGAACATGTAAATCTCGATCTATACAAACGCAGTACTTGGCCAGGTAAATCATCATTATGTCACATTATCCTTGATGGCTTCACACATGATATGGGATTGCCCAACAACGCTGAGATCCCAAATAGGATCGTTTACGTCTGATACCTATATTGTACGAGGATATTCTGCATCATTGCGTGGGAGACTAGGCTTGAGCGAGAAATGATTGTTTGCCCAGAAAAAGAAAAACCTAAGCGCTAATCATCAAAAATAAGATGCAATTTCAAAAAAGTTTGCCATCAGTTAACTTCACCACCTTCAAGTACAGTATCAACAATTCCCCAGCAGTTGCACTAGCAGCTTGCACCCATCCATCCATTTCCCGACCAGATTCACCAGTTGGGAGATGATGGTTGATTTTCTGACGTTTGTCACCAGTTTTTGGCAGGAACCCACTGAGCAAACCAGATGTCAATCCCCCACATCTGACTTGATCTAATTTCACAGTTGTTCTATTATTATTGTTACTTATTATCCCTTACTATCAACCAGTCTCAACCATTTTCAACAGCCATTCAACCATCAGATCCCCACGATTAGCCACCAATTCACCGAAGCACCCATTCAACCAATCAGCTGGATCCATTCCCCCTTCGAACCCCAAGTTATTCATCGACCGCCATGAATCATCAGTTCATCACTCATCAGTTCAGCCATCCATTCCCCAAACAGTTTCGCCACCCTTGTTTTAGCCACCAATGAGCCACCAAACGAAGCACCCATTTAATCAATCAGCTGGATCCATTTAACTGGTGGTTAATTGGTCAATTAGTAGCTCTAAATAGCCCATTGAAATGGTAACTTATAATATTCATTTATCAAGTCATGATATTATTTTAATGGGCTATTTAATAATCAATCACCCATTAATAATTCCCCAAGCAGTTCCACCAGCAACCCTTGACATCGACCCCAAGCTCCGCTGCGCCGGCGCATCTCCACCTGGGTCGCCGGCGGCTGAGCCGCGGGAGGCGGCGCCTGGGAGGCTGCCTCGGCGGGCGAATGGTGGGCCAATGCGTTGGGGGTTAAGGGTGGTTCAACAGGGAGCATTGGGGATGATGGATGGTGAACTGATGATTTTTTGGATGATTTTCTGGATGATTCATGATGATTTGTTGATCAAATGATGGAGTTAGTGGTGTTTCTTTGATGATTGGTGGTTGATCATGGAAAACGGAGGGTTAAAAAGGGTTGAGCTGATGACCAATGGTGGCTTATGAAAACTCATTGGCACATAAGGGATAGTAATGGTGGCTTTTAATGGCCACGGAATTGACGATTAACCGAAAATGAAACACGTGGGGAAACTAGTGGTTGATTAGTCTTTCATAATGGGAATTCGTGGTGAAGATGATAGCTACATGGTGGGCAATCGTGGCTATTCACAATGAACTGATGGTTAAAGCCTCGGTTAATCATGCTTAAACGGTCGATTGATTGTGGTTGATAATGATAAAATGGCGTTTATACTGATGAATAAACTAACGAGGAAGGGTGGTTGGGCGATTGCAGATTGGACACCGAAGTCATCGGGAGTAAACTTTGCACTTGGCTGGTGCAGTGTTGGTGGGACGCCAAACAAGCAACATCAAACAACTATACCATCTCCGTGTCTATCTCAGTACGGGGTGAAATGATGCCAAGACCCCCAAGTTTAGTTGGCAACTTGGCTTGAGTTTGTTGGGTGAGGTGGCCCCCAACAAGTGGTCCAACGTAGCTTTTTGGCGGTCCTGGAATGCCTATACTAATGGATATGGTGACGGGAAGTGGTGCAACGGTGAAATCCCAGCATGAGGGTTTTCACAAAGTTGGACGTGGCCACTCGTGATTTGTAGGTGTAGCTTGCTTGCTGTGCGTACTGACTCCGAAAGAGATAGCAATCGATCTCGCGGACGATGTCCATGAGGCGTCCCACGCGGATACGTCTCCGCGGCCAATTCCAGGCCATAGAGCTCAGCATGAATGCCAATGCGAGCCGCCCTTGCATCAGGGGGTGCTGGTGGCGCCAAGCCACTGGCTGGTGGGCCCAGCTGCCGGCAGCTCTTGCTGCTGGAAAGCCCCCTGATGTTAAATGCGTCATCACGCATCGCGCTCTGCCATGCACCCCAGTGCGGCGCAAACGCCAGCGTGCGCGATGGGAGGTGCGCTTGATCAACATGTGGAGCGTTCGCTACCACGGTCAGCATTTCGACCTTGGTTGTTTGCTTGTATCTGCGATGGTCTCCCGACGCACTGGCTCCCACAGCAGGGAGGCTCACTTTCCTCGAGTTCCTCTGTGGACAAGGACATGTGTGGAAAGGACTGCGAGCTGACTCGTTGAATTCTATTGGAATCGACATTGATGGCTTCCAGAGTTCCCGGGGAGCTCAAAATCCATATGACTCGGTTGGGTCATGGTTTGATCAAAATGGTTGATGATGGTCGGTACTGATTCATTCTAATTGATCCGCTTGATGGTTTCAGTTCCTATGGAAACATAGTCAATCAACCAACCATTTGTTAATACTGCGCCTCCAAGATCTCCAGTCATGAGTCAGAAGAGAACCACCCTCTACCTGCAAGAATGTAAGTTCTTTGCGTCGAGATTTGGCTATGGGTCAATATCAACCATCAATACTGGCTTATAATGACCAACCAAATCATAGGGAAAATAGCCTGGTTAATGATAGGGGAACCAGGGGGACTAAGGGTTTTGATCCACAGCAGACAAGTGCAGAGGAGGCCATCAAGCCGAACCCCCCCACGCAGCGTGGCCATCAGTCATAGACCATTAGCTAACCATCACCCACCAATGATCACCATAAACCATTCATGGACCATCCAAAACCACCACTAACCAACCATGAACCGACCATCAAATCAACCATGACACCATTAAATCACCATCAACCTAACCATTCAACCACCAGTAAGCAACCAGAAACCCAGCATTACCTCAAGAAGCACGGCTCATCCACCACTAACCTGTCGCCTTGGCCCGAGCTCGGGGCATGTCTTTGTTGCCAGCCCTCGAGCTCACGCGGCTGCGTCCAAGTGGACTCGGCCGTGGCCTGGACAAACAGTTTGGGGAAGCGGTCGGGTTCGGTGCTTGGGAAGGGCGGTCAGGCCTGGGAAAGGTTCAACAACGGGGAACAGTTGTGGTTTTTATTATGGTTTATAATGGTTTATAATGGTTTATTATGGTTTATAATGGTTTAATTACCTGGTTTCTAACTGTTATGGTTTATTATGGTTTTACAAGCTGTTTTTATAAGGGTCAGCTTATAATGGTTTATAATGGCTTAGTGGTTTATTGATAGCTAATAATGGTGAATCAATGAATTTTGATGAATCGGTAATTACGAAGCAATTTTACAACATAGTTAACAATTCGGGTGACCAGTTTATAATGGTGACCAGTTTATAATGTTGAATCAACGAATAATGAATGGTTAAATGAAGAATGGTTAGCAGATTGTAAAAAGATGGTTCACTGAAAGTTAACCCATGGCTAGCCGATGGTTTATGATGGGTACTAGCGATTTGGACTTGGTATGCAAGGGTTCATCCAAAAAAATAGGGTTGATCATAGTTGATATACTGGTTGACTAGGTGGTCCACAAGCTGGTAGAATCATCGTTTTGAAATCGTTTTACCATGATTAGGGATGTATTAATGATGCAATTCGTGATGAATGACCGTTCATACATGCATGGCAACCAACGGTAACATTGGGAATGCTAGGGTTAGTAGCAAATCATGATGGTTCATAGATATGATATTGTTTGGTTGATTTGTCGGTTGCTTGGTTGGTCGGTCCACGAAAAAACACTAGTACCCTCAGGGGATATAACATGATATAACCAGCGACAGTTGGATAGATCTAACCACTTATACTTGATCAAGGATATGGTTTCATTACAGTTAGACTTCAAATCTAGTCGTTTGAACCATCAATGATATTCGGTTTCCCTGTGATATGTACAGTGGTACTTTGTAGTGGTTGATCGATATTGTGCTAGTTAACTGTCGAGAACCTCAGCTATGGTTTGTGAGCTATGTTGGCTCATGCTTAGTTGCAAATTTGTGCCGAAAACTCCTCAGCTAAAATTCAATTTCTAGTGCTCACACAAGGGAACGGCTGGGACCCACGGTGGTCACGGGTGGCGCCATGCGGCCTGTTGATTCACTGTGGGAGGTGCCAGCACGTCAAAGTCCACGATATTGAGGAAGCGCTTGGCCTCGTCCATGTAGTGACCGAGGCAAACATCGTCAGAAGGATTTCGTTGCGAAATGACACTGCTTGACCGTCTCAATCAAGTCCATGAAGGGATAGTTCCCCATCCTTGCCAAAATCGCGCACGCCGACTCGGTCTTGCCTAGACCGCCCGTGCCGGACATGACCAAGACTTGGCTATTCCATCCACTTTTGGACATCCTCTGGAACGCTGAATGCGCTCAGTTGCATTCTCCTTCTGTTTGACTGTAGTGATTCATCAGTCCTTCAACTCTGCTAAAACCTGCAAAACATTGTTTGAGAAAACTGAGCAAATGTACAGCTCGCACTTGTTGATCACCTGTGCTCATGTCACTGATCCTCAAAATCCTTTGCAAACCACTTACTTCCTTAATCTCAGGGACGTAGGGCACTGATAGTAGATGCAACCACTCCAAAAGTGCTTCCAACCATGAACGATATCCCAGTAGCTCGGCATACCGGCTCTTCCACTGTCGGAACGCTGGCTTTGGCATGAAAACTCCATGAGGTAACTCCCCTTCGCTTGACATTGCAGACCCTGACGCCAGTGGGAAGCGTGCTGTGCTTTTGGAAAAAACATCTCTTTCTGTCCGATGTCCTTTCTGAGCTTTCTAGATCTTCACGATATTGATCTGCCATAGTTTCACAGTCAGTTGCATTCTTGGGCTCAGCTAGTTCAGCAGGTGTGACCAAATGATTGTTCTTGTTATGATCTGGTACGTACTTCAACACCCATTTTGTTGTGCTTTCTTTCCGATTTGGATCCTTCTGTGGGATCATCTTCGACTTCCTTTCTTTCTTCTTTTACAAGCACATTCATAGTTGAATCTCAGAAATCTTGCTTTCCTCCTTTGCATCCGTTTCAGATTCTTTACGATTCCCTTCAATTTTTAATCCGTTGAGGTTCTTCAGCAGCCACTATTTTCATGACCAAAATCGCACCGTGAAAATGGGTGACAATCAAGTACTGACAGTTAATGGGCCATGCATCTTGTAGCTCTGGCGAGGTTTCAAGATTCACAAATTCTTCCATGAACCAGTTCCGGGGCTGACAGGTTGTAGGCTTTTTTGCCTGGTGTGAACAAGCTCTAAACAGCCAGCAAACAAAGCTTGACCAAGCTGCTTGCATGCTGAGGTATACCAAGGACATGGCTTTTGTTTGTGTCGTGTTTGCCTCGTCATATAAATGGCTGTGGGTCCAAAACCTGTACCCCTGGTTCCCCTATCATTAACCATTGTTGTCCCGGTTTTCCCTATCATTGCTGGTAATCATCCCCCACTATGGGTTGTTTAATATTGTCCCATAGCCAAATAAATCGATGTCATCATAATTGTACCGATGTGTAG
Source organism: Symbiodinium kawagutii (assembly GCA_009767595.1). Classification (NCBI taxonomy): domain Eukaryota; class Dinophyceae; order Suessiales; family Symbiodiniaceae; genus Symbiodinium; species Symbiodinium kawagutii. Next base: position 494,662 of record VSDK01022274.1, on the reverse strand, counting down.
AGACCATGAACGCAGTGCATCTCAGACATCACAAGAGCTCCTCGTGCACACCACGGTCCCCATGAACCGGCTCTGAATTTTGCAGTGATCTGTTGGTGCCGTGGTGGTGATAATTTGTCGGCTCTATTGTTTTATGAACGTGTTCAATGTTTAAGGGCTGTCTTGCTCAACAATCTATCAGACTTATGGTGAATGATAGCCATGCTTATAGCTAGAATTTTGTATGATTCATTGTTACTGATAGCCGTGATCCACAATGAATGAGAACAATGGCAACGGCAGCGGCATCACTGGTTCCTTGCAATCCACAATGACTGAAGATTGTTAATCTTGGTGTCAAAAATGATTGATATGATATACTGTAGAACATCAAATGGAATGATAGTGATATTTCCTATCATGCAGCATGCTTACACTGTTCAGTCATATTCTTGACGAACAATACTGGCTGGTGGTTTCAACCCCTATGAAAAATAATAGTCAACCAACCAATTGTTGATAATTACTAGGGAAAATAAAACATCTTTGAAACCACCAGCCAGAATACTATACCTCAATCATTGGTATCTTATTCTCACAATGAGCCATCGACATGTGGCTGGCCGTCCAAAGCGCTGCTGATGCCAAGAGCCACAGCAGAGGCCCATCAAATATTTGGCTTCATAAGCTACCCTTTCCTAATGTATACGAACGATAACCCCATTTGGTAGCTTCTCAACTTATAGGGGTAGCCCTAGTTATCATCCAATAGGAACCACTCCTAGTTAAAACTAAATACAACTTATATACGGGGTTCCCAAACTGGCTTGAGAAACCAAACCATTTCAACACAAACCATCCCCACTTGCAGCGGCTGCAAGATTGGGTGGACACATCTCATATCGCTAGATCTCATTGTGGATCTTATCGAGCCATCAAACGACCCAGCAGCAAGCATGGTGACCTACGGAGTGGTACCCCCTGGCGATAGCGAAGTTTGGTTACATCACTAGGGTACCCCCAAGATAGCTGAAACGAAATGGCTTACTAACTAACTAATAATCTAATAATCAATCATAATCAGTTAATCATTCTTAACCACTATCAACCATCATTAACCATAGTAAAGCACAGCAATAGCTAACCTAACTGATAACTACCAGGTACAACTCAGTCTCTGCGACCTCGTTGTAGTAGTACATCCCTTGCGCGCACTTGTTGATTTGCCATGGCCTTGGTGCGCTATGAGAAGCGGATTGGATGGAGGCCTTCGCTGAAGGGAAAGCTGTTGGTCGACATCCGGCCGGCAAATGAATTATGGACATTTGGCCGAGATGATTAATGATTGATAGTGGTTAACTATGGATAAATGATTGATAGTGGTTAACTATGGATAAATGATTGATAGTGGTTAACTATGGATAAATGATTGATAGTGGTTAACTATGGATAAATGATTGATAGTGGTTAACTATGGATAAATGATTGATAGTGGTTAACTATGGATAAATGATTGATAGTGGTTAACTATGGATAAATGATTGATAGTGGTTAACTATGGATAAATGATTGATAGTGGTTAACTATGGATAAATGATTGATAGTGGTTAACTATGGATAAATGATTGATAGTGGTTAACTATGGATAAATGATTGATAGTGGTTAACTATGGATAAATGATTGATAGTGGTTAACTATGGATAAATGATTGATAGTGGTTAACTATGGATAAATGATTGATAGTGGTTAACTATGGATAAATGATTGATAGTGGTTAACTATGGATAAATGATTGATAGTGGTTAACTATGGATAAATGATTGATAGTGGTTAACTATGGATAAATGATTGATAGTGGTTAACTATGGATAAATGATTGATAGTGGTTAACTATGGATAAATGATTGATAGTGGTTAACTATGGATAAATGATTGATAGTGGTTAACTATGGATAAATGATTGATAGTGGTTAACTATGGATAAATGATTGATAGTGGTTAACTATGGATAAATGATTGATAGTGGTTAACTATGGATAAATGATTGATAGTGGTTAACTATGGATAAATGATTGATAGTGGTTAACTATGGATAAATGATTGATAGTGGTTAACTATGGATAAATGATTGATAGTGGTTAACTATGGATAAATGATTGATAGTGGTTAACTATGGATAAATGATTGATAGTGGTTAACTATGGATAAATGATTGATAGTGGTTAACTATGGATAAATGATTGATAGTGGTTAACTATGGATAAATGATTGATAGTGGTTAACTATGGATAAATGATTGATAGTGGTTAACTATGGATAAATGATTGATAGTGGTTAACTATGGATAAATGATTGATAGTGGTTAACTATGGATAAATGATTGATAGTGGTTAACTATGGATAAATGATTGATAGTGGTTAACTATGGATAAATGATTGATAGTGGTTAACTATGGATAAATGATTGATAGTGGTTAACTATGGATAAATGATTGATAGTGGTTAACTATGGATAAATGATTGATAGTGGTTAACTATGGATAAATGATTGATAGTGGTTAACTATGGATAAATGATTGATAGTGGTTAACTATGGATAAATGATTGATAGTGGTTAACTATGGATAAATGATTGATAGTGGTTAACTATGGATAAATGATTGATAGTGGTTAACTATGGATAAATGATTGATAGTGGCTAACTATGGTTAAATGATTGATAGTGGTTAACTATGGATAAATGATTGATAGTGGTTAACTATGGATAAATGATTGATAGTGGCTAACTATGGATAAATGATTGATAGTGGCTAACTATGGATAAATGATTGATAGTGGCTAACTATGGATAAATGATTGATAGTGGCTAACTATGGATAAATGATTGATAGTGGCTAACTATGGATAAATGATTGATAGTGGCTAACTATGGATAAATGATTGATAGTGGCTAACTATGGATAAATGATTGATAGTGGCTAACTATGGATAAATGATTGATAGTGGCTAACTATGGATAAATGATTGATAGTGGCTAACTATGGATAAATGATTGATAGTGGCTAACTATGGATAAATGATTGATAGTGGCTAACTATGGATAAATGATTGATAGTGGCTAACTATGGATAAATGATTGATAGTGGCTAACTATGGATAAATGATTGATAGTGGCTAACTATGGATAAATGATTGATAGTGGCTAACTATGGATAAATGATTGATAGTGGCTAACTATGGATAAATGATTGATAGTGGCTAACTATGGATAAATGATTGATAGTGGCTAACTATGGATAAATGATTGATAGTGGCTAACTATGGATAAATGATTGATAGTGGCTAACTATGGATAAATGATTGATAGTGGCTAACTATGGATAAATGATTGATAGTGGCTAACTATGGATAAATGATTGATAGTGGCTAACTATGGATAAATGATTGATAGTGGCTAACTATGGATAAATGATTGATAGTGGCTAACTATGGATAAATGATTGATAGTGGCTAACTATGGATAAATGATTGATAGTGGCTAACTATGGATAAATGATTGATAGTGGCTAACTATGGATAAATGATTGATAGTGGCTAACTATGGATAAATGATTGATAGTGGCTAACTATGGATAAATGATTGATAGTGGCTAACTATGGATAAATGATTGATAGTGGCTAACTATGGATAAATGATTGATAGTGGCTAACTATGGATAAATGATTGATAGTGGCTAACTATGGATAAATGATTGATAGTGGCTAACTATGGATAAATGATTGATAGTGGCTAACTATGGATAAATGATTGATAGTGGCTAACTATGGATAAATGATTGATAGTGGCTAACTATGGATAAATGATTGATAGTGGCTAACTATGGATAAATGATTGATAGTGGCTAACTATGGATAAATGATTGATAGTGGCTAACTATGGATAAATGATTGATAGTGGCTAACTATGGATAAATGATTGATAGTGGCTAACTATGGATAAATGATTGATAGTGGCTAACTATGGATAAATGATTGATAGTGGCTAACTATGGATAAATGATTGATAGTGGCTAACTATGGATAAATGATTGATAGTGGCTAACTATGGATAAATGATTGATAGTGGCTAACTATGGATAAATGATTGATAGTGGCTAACTATGGATAAATGATTGATAGTGGCTAACTATGGATAAATGATTGATAGTGGCTAACTATGGATAAATGATTGATAGTGGCTAACTATGGATAAATGATTGATAGTGGCTAACTATGGATAAATGATTGATAGTGGCTAACTATGGATAAATGATTGATAGTGGCTAACTATGGATAAATGATTGATAGTGGCTAACTATGGATAAATGATTGATAGTGGCTAACTATGGATAAATGATTGATAGTGGCTAACTATGGATAAATGATTGATAGTGGCTAACTATGGATAAATGATTGATAGTGGCTAACTATGGATAAATGATTGATAGTGGCTAACTATGGATAAATGATTGATAGTGGCTAACTATGGATAAATGATTGATAGTGGCTAACTATGGATAAATGATTGATAGTGGCTAACTATGGATAAATGATTGATAGTGGCTAACTATGGATAAATGATTGATAGTGGCTAACTATGGATAAATGATTGATAGTGGCTAACTATGGATAAATGATTGATAGTGGCTAACTATGGATAAATGATTGATAGTGGCTAACTATGGATAAATGATTGATAGTGGCTAACTATGGATAAATGATTGATAGTGGCTAACTATGGATAAATGATTGATAGTGGCTAACTATGGATAAATGATTGATAGTGGCTAACTATGGATAAATGATTGATAGTGGCTAACTATGGATAAATGATTGATAGTGGCTAACTATGGATAAATGATTGATAGTGGCTAACTATGGATAAATGATTGATAGTGGCTAACTATGGATAAATGATTGATAGTGGCTAACTATGGATAAATGATTGATAGTGGCTAACTATGGATAAATGATTGATAGTGGCTAACTATGGATAAATGATTGATAGTGGCTAACTATGGATAAATGATTGATAGTGGCTAACTATGGATAAATGATTGATAGTGGCTAACTATGGATAAATGATTGATAGTGGCTAACTATGGATAAATGATTGATAGTGGCTAACTATGGATAAATGATTGATAGTGGCTAACTATGGATAAATGATTGATAGTGGCTAACTATGGATAAATGATTGATAGTGGCTAACTATGGATAAATGATTGATAGTGGCTAACTATGGATAAATGATTGATAGTGGCTAACTATGGATAAATGATTGATAGTGGCTAACTATGGATAAATGATTGATAGTGGCTAACTATGGATAAATGATTGATAGTGGCTAACTATGGATAAATGATTGATAGTGGCTAACTATGGATAAATGATTGATAGTGGCTAACTATGGATAAATGATTGATAGTGGCTAACTATGGATAAATGATTGATAGTGGCTAACTATGGATAAATGATTGATAGTGGCTAACTATGGATAAATGATTGATAGTGGCTAACTATGGATAAATGATTGATAGTGGCTAACTATGGATAAATGATTGATAGTGGCTAACTATGGATAAATGATTGATAGTGGCTAACTATGGATAAATGATTGATAGTGGCTAACTATGGATAAATGATTGATAGTGGTTAACTATGGATAAATGATTGATAATGGTCAACTAATAGTGTTAGTTTATAATGGTTAACTATGACATCATCCGAGATGAATTATGGACATCATCCGGGACACTAGTTAATAATGGTTAAGTACGGATTAATGATTGATAGTGGTTCACTAATAGTGTTAGTTATGTTAGTTTATAATGATTAACTATGGATGAATGATTGATAATGGTCAACTAATAGTGTTAGTTAATAATGGTTAACTATGACATCATCCGAGATGAATGTTGGACATCATCCGAGACACTAGTTAATAATGGTTAAGTATGGATTAATGATTGATAGTGGTTAATAATGGTGAGTAGTCGTTAATGATGATCGTTAATAATGGTTCATTGCTATGTGTTGACTATTACTATGGTTGATGACGGTTAATAACTATTAACCATAGTAAAGCATAGTAAAGCAAATGATGGTTAACAATGATGGTTATGAACTAGCATTATCATTTGGCCGGCAAATGATGGTTAATAATGGTTGCTAGTGGCTAATGATGATTAACTATGCATGACTATGGTTAACTAAGACCCTGCAAAATCCCGCACACCAACCCTGCAAAATCCTGCAAAAAATGGACAAGACTTAGCAATATGAGCCATTCATGATGGTTAGTGATGAAGGTCAAAAGCCATGATCAAGAGTGGTTGCGAGAGTTGGTGATAACGGTCCGTGAGGACTAGAAGTTGATGATGGCTACCGATGATTCGTCCAAAATGCACTGATGGTCAACAAACTTTGGTTGGTAAGCCGTACTTACTATCAAGGGTAAGCCATGGTTGTTGGCAAACAAGCTTACTTAGAGGTTGCTATCAAGCCGATTACGCTCTGGTATACTAACACGGCAATGGACAATCACTATTCTTGGATGGGAAAGCCTAGGAAACCAGCTATTGACGTGGTGGCTTTTGGATCCCTTGCTAAAAGTCTAACGGCTTTAGTGGCCATATGGTAAATCAATCATATCCCAAAGCACCTAAAAAACTACGGTAGTAGCGATTTCATCCACCCAGTTAATGGTGGATTCTCCTGTTTAGCGCTGGTTCAGTGCTTGGACTTCGTTGGGATTTCGCGAGCTGCAAGGCGAGGTGATCAGGGAGTTCAGCTGACATGGGGTGCAACGAGTCATTGTAGGGATGCTACTCGGTACGGTTCACCTACCTGGTTCAGCAACCCTTGTGGGGTGACTTGGATTTCCCAGTTTTCGACCCAACTGCACATCCATTCCATGCCAATTCCCCACTGATGTGGTGAACCCTGGGCCATCCCTGGTAGCGGCAAATATAGATGGATCTCATAGGCGATTCTGTGAGGCGCGCCTTGAGTTGGCGCATTTTCGCCTCGCGTTCGACTGGAGGCAACTTCCTCGCAAGGCCAGCTTCGGGATTGGTCACAAGCTCGCGTAGCTGAGCCATCACCAGAGTTTGTGATTCAAAGAGAAGTCGGCGAACGGCTCCAATGTCCTGCATGCTTGCCATGCCACCCAAGATGTTCTGCTGGGCTGCAATGAAGGTGTTGCGCATGTTGGATTGCAGCTTTCTTTGTGGGTCAGCTCCCAGCTGGACGGAGTATCGCATCGCCTGCTCTCCTGGCAGGGCGCCGTGATATTTGAACGTGATAATATACTGCTCATTGATCTGAACTCCAGGTTGGCCACGCAATGATTGTACTGCCAACTGTTGATAGTCAAAGCAGCAGTTTTCTAGAAAACTACTACGCCCACCTCTGTGAATAAACAACCAGCAATAATCAACCTGAAGGCAATTTGCAGCCCAATCCTGCTCTCTGATTTTGCTGCAACCGGGTGAATTTGGTGACCCTGGGTGGGTTGAAGGGTGCATTGTTCTTGTGTTGGTCATACCGCCAAGGGTCCCTGTTTTCGGTTAGGAAAACTGCCACTCCAGGTGGCCGCGGTCGCCTTCTTGCCGCAGCTGCGCAGCTTGTGCAACCTGAAGTCCAACCCAACTGGAGAAGGATCCAGTGATGGTGTACAACCTCTGGCAGTTCTCCCGGAGCCTCAGGATCTCCTGCTCCTGTCGCGGAGTCTGCGCCTTCTTCCCCATGGCGCTGAGCCACTTCAGGCCTTGCGCAAAAAACCTAGAAACCAGCTAGATTTGGGATTTTCACCTGTCGAGAATCAATGCCTACAACCATCATGAACCAGCTTCTCAGCCCCTGTTCACCACCGTTATGACCGAAGACTATCATATACAAAACATTCTCGTTCCGCACTATCAAATACTATCAATCGGCTTCTCAAACATAACAAGCCGCTTTCAACCGCTCTGAAACGCCATCAAACAAATTAAGAGGTCATGCCCACATTATTAACAAGCTTATTTGCCAAACTATGCACTTTATGCACGTTATGACTAGATGCCTCTATCAGTTGCCATCATGAGCCATTATCAACTGACCACTATTTGCCAGTAATCATGTAAACCATGAAAACCCTCATTGGCCATTCAAAACAAACTACCGTTTCCCACTACTTGAGAACCATCATAAGCCACTACAAACCGTTAAAACAATGCAAAACCACGATTAACGCAACCCCTGAAACCACCATTAACAAACTATAAGCCACTATTCGCAAGCTCATTCACCACTTATAACGCCGCCCCTGAAACACCCGTGGTCACCACCGGAGAGGCGGTCGCATTCCATGCCCCAGCGGCGGTTCTCGGTGGATGATCTCCGACATCAAGGCCGGTCACAGCACCTCGATGTAGGCGACTGGAACAATGGCCACGGCGTGGCACTGGTTGATGCCTAAGCATCCATGGTTCACAAATCGTGAAATAGTGGTCAATGAATGGTTCATCAATGCTTAACTCATACTTAATCAATGGTAAACTGATGGTGAACCAGTGGTTGGTTAAGTAATGGTTGATCAATGCTTCACTCATGCTTAGTCACTACTTGACTAATGGTTAACCAATGGTTCATACTAGTGTACCAATGGTTAGCTAATGAATGGTTAATCACTGCTTCACTAGTCGCTGCTGAAGTAACGAAAAATCGTCAATGCAGTGCCGCCGAGTGTGAATGACAAACGGCGTTGCCCCAGAGAGCCACCAAACTACAAATAACCTGGGCATTGTTTCCCAGACAAAGCCAGTGACTCCGCTGGGTCGATGGCCACCTCCCTGCTATGCAGTGACTGGTGACTGCAGCTCCTACAATTTCACGGCCTTCGTCGTTCTCCAAAAAATGTTCCTATATTTTTTGAACTGTCTGGAAATCTGCTGTAGTCATCCCAGTACGAGGACCCAGCTCATGTCCTGGAAGGCCGGCGCGAGAAATAATTGCGCCATGTGTTCGCCGAATGCGTTTCACCAAAACAATTTTTAAACCAAGCTTTTTCATCAGCGTCTTGGCCGGCGCGCTCCAGCGCGAAGCTTCTGAGGCTTTTTGAACGCCGTGGACCTTTCAGGGTCCACTTGACTGCCCAGAGCACATGCTGAAACTTCTCGAAGGTGCTAAAGGGCAGAGCAGCAAAGGACGTCCACGAACCCTGACGCGAAAGGTGACCGTTTCCGTCGCGACGGTCACCTTGGCGAGAATAATATGGGGATGATGATGATAATCACCAACAGTCACGTGTCACTTCCATCCCGACGAAAGTGGCGCGCTGCTGAAGTGCCAGCGGAGTTTTCCTAGTTCCGTACTTCCCGAGGCGAAATGCGCCGGAAATGTGCCATGCACAACCGACTGTTATGGATTGTGGATATTGCTCTTTCCTATGCACAAGTGTGAACTGCACTTACAATCCAAAACGGTTGATTCACCATAACCACGATCGACGATTGATGTTATTGATTCATCTTAACTGCTTGGTGGTTTCAACCCCCACGAAACACATTGGTCAATCAACCAACCATTCCAAATACAGGGGAACAATCATACATGTCTTGAACATCACCAACCGCTTTTATGCTGACAACACCAAGTGATGGTTTCTTGAAATGGGTGTACCCCAAATCATCCAATCTAAGTCTGTTTTAGTAATATAAACCATCCATTTCTCGGGGTCTCACTTTTGAGAACCCCCCCAATATGACTAATGACTCATGACTCCTCATTATGATGAAAACACCCTCATGAACCATCACTGATAGGTTGTTCCGAACCATCCCGGAAAAAGCAAAACATCAATATTCATCCCCACAAGGGATCCCAGGTATGATTGAAATACATCTTGGAAACCACCAACCAAATCTTTCTTATTGGTCCATCTACATTCAGTTGGGTATGTGCCAAAATATTGGTATGGTTTCCATGTCATTTTTGGTGGGGCCGAAAATGATATTCCCTACGGCTTGGCACATGCCCAGCTGCATCAAACTCAGTTTACTGATGAAACTGATCTTTGGATCCAACAGCGGGGATGTCATGACCCACCAGTGATGCCCAGTTGCTAGCTGGTGATTTATCCCGATCTTTGGATCTGGCATCGCGCATCACAGATTTTCCCCCGGATGTGTTTCCACTGCGAGGTGCATCTCTTGGTACAAGGCAGCGCAATACTTTGCTGCAATTTTGAATCAGGATGAACCACCACGAAGCATTGGTGGTCACTAGGCTCCAAGAAACCACTTAAAAACATTCATCAACCATCATCAGCTGTTGTCAGTAAGCAGCTAGAAGTGGATTAATAATCATCATGAACAATAAATTCAACAACAATCAACCGCAAATCAAGCGACATCAAGCATATCACAACCACTGGATCACCCATCTAATGACAAAGGTTCATCAAATTCTCACCATAAATTAGTCAACGCGAACTATCTTATTCTAACCACTAGATTCTTGGTCACATTGATATTACTGAGCATGTCAACGATGTTGACCATCACCTAGGATTTCTTGGCGATTTCCGCCATTCTCAACGGTTTACCGGGGGCCCATTCAATAACAACGGCTGCCAGGTTCGCCATCTTCTCTTCGCAAGCCAAGTGACGGCGCCCGGCATCCGGCGCGCGAGTTTCTAAGCAACTGAGCCCAGTCGTTTCGGCGCAATGAAATTTGACTTGAAGAAATGTGTTGATTTGATGGCCAGTGGATAGTTGATGGTAAGTTCATGGTTGGTGGTTTAGCTGGTTAGTTGATGGTGAGTTCATGATTACTTGATGGTTCACTAGGCTTAATAGTGGTGAGCTTTGAGTGGTAGGGGAGTCATGACCCACCAGTTCTGAGACCAAGTTCTAGGTTGTGCCAAGTAAGAATGATTGATACATATGGTGGTTTCTCAAAATAGGGTATCCCCAAATCATTCGCCATTCATAGCAGTAAACCAGCCATTTTTTTGGGGTCCCTATTCTAAGAAACCACCATATTGATACTGCTTGTAGTTGCTTGATAGGCAGCCAATTGGTGGGTTATAAACAACCACATATGGCTTATAGCCCCCTGTTTGCGTGGCCGTTGACCGCAGCTACCTTCGTTATAAAACCACGTTATGGCTGGCACCTTCGGGGCCCCCCTCTGGTGGTGCAAGCACACCAACGACTTGGCAAAACATGGCCGTCCAACTCTGCAGCTACCGGTTGGTATGGCAGGTATGGTGGACAACATGTGTGGTTGTAGCTATAATCATGCCACTATTGGTATGTAATAATCTAATAATCATAGTGACTGTTGGTATCATAGTTGGTATATTGTAACAGATTGTGGGTTATAATAGTACTTGTTTCTGTTCGTATGGTGGAGTTGGTACAATGGTATTTTCTGACAATGAGAACAGTAACAGGTATTGTGGGAGCATGATACCAAGCATGGTTATGTTATTGTCTATGACCAACTAATCATGCTTGGCAACTCCAGTGTGGGGGGGTCCAGATTTTCATTAGCAGTGGATCATTAACAATGACTTTAGTTGACAAATGAATAGCAGTGTTTCATTAGGTTGGTGAGTGAAACTAATACCAAACAATAACGTTTGAAGCCATCATTGGCACTTATGGTTGAGGATTCCCTTTTTGAAACCACACGTCAGTTCATAACGCAGTGAGAATGGTTATTATCCATCAGAGTTCACGACTGTTCTCAGCCATCAACTCACCATCAACAAACCAGAACTAATCATCAACCAGCCATTGCCCTCAAGCATTGCTGAGAATAACAACCAGCCATTGCCCTCAACCATCAACCAGCCATTGCCGTCACTCAAAAGAATGGTTCAGAAAAGGGTCCTGATCTGAGTATCACCGACCCGCGGATCCCCTGATAAAACCAGGCTGGTGCATTGGTTTGAGGCTGGTTGAGGTTGGTTCAGCTTTGTTAAGGTTGAGGTTGGCTGGTGGTTGACGTTGGCCGGCGAGGTTGGCTGTTTGATGAAGCCAGTCATCGATGGGCTTGGTGGGTCGATACAAAGCAACATCAACCCAAGGCAATAGCACCAGCAATAGCTACAGTAGATGGATCGCTGGACGTCTTAAGACTTTTTTCTCGGTCTCCAACACCCACTTGCAGTTTGTCTTTTTGCATCTCTGTGCTTGAAAAAAACTTGGACAAGAGACGACTGCGCTATGCGAGAGAGATTGGTGCTGTAGGCGCTGACATGGCGTTGTTTCTATCCTGGTTGGTGTGAAAGTGATGACTAACGACTAACCACGCTAATCGATCAGGATGACTCTCAGCTATGCTTACTCAGAGCAAACAATATGGTTAATTCATCTTCTGATCATCAACAATCACATGATGAATCAGAGGATGAATCATGGCTCAATTATCAATTAATGGTAGCGTTAGCCATGATTCATCCTCTGATTCAGCATGTGTGGTATATAGATCCAAAGGTGGGGGCACCATGCAACACCCGTAGGTTGGGGTGTGCGAGGGGGCTTCACATTTCACAACGAGTGGCAGGGAAAATCGACCTGGGAAACCCCGCTGTTGAAACCGCGAATTATAAGGGTGTCCTGCAGATTTTCCCACCATTTCTGGGATGCCAATTTGGATGTGCAGCTGGGGTTATGACCACGAAGATAAACCTGCAAGGTAGCTGAACTAATCCCTAGAAACCATGGTGAATGTAACCACTGACTAAGTGGGGGTGCACACCCAAGTAAGATGAATGGATTGTTTCGTGGTGGATTACTTGACAGCATTGATTCCCAACCATGACCATACATCATTCACGGAATTGCTGGCGACGACTGGACGTGCATAGCTGGTGACATTCACCAAGGCTATGCGGGTCACGACCTGATTGCTAGAGCCAACTACCATGGCGATAGGAGTTATGACTCCTGACTGATCAAGCTATTTACAATGGTTTTGTGCCAGGCAGCTAGCCCCAACTCACTATCCTGGTTTGCACCGAAGGCGAATTGAATTGGTATTCCTTGCTATTCATTCATGACTATCACCATCACTCCAATCTCCTGCGATCAATGTCAATGCTGTTTCCTCGGGCCATGTGAACCACGGGCTACCAGTGGCTGGTTTCTCAGAAGCCACAAGTCAGCAGTGGATGGCAGGCTGGTAAAATGATCATCCTGGAAGTAGTAGTTGACAATGGGATAATAGTGGCTGATTAATGGTCAATGAATGGTTGATTAATGGTTAATTGATGGATCATTCATGGCTAATTGAGGGCAATGGTTACCATTTACGAAACGCCTGGAAGTGAACACCGAAGTGTAGCCCAGCAGAAGGATTGTGCTAATCCAAGGGAGCCAGTACCAACACAGCTCTGCAGATTGAACCGC
>VSDK01022274.1:428553-481227 GCA_009767595.1 Symbiodinium kawagutii | reverse complement strand
AACCGCTCAATGACCAGTTCTTTGCTTGCTTGCCCCTCTACTCCTGGTGAACATCTCTCAAATGGTGGTTTCTTACAATGGGGGTACCCACGAAATGATTGGTTTATTCATAGAAATAGTTTATATGGGATGATTTGGGGGTCCACTATTTTGAGAACCCCCCCAAATGACCAGAATAGTCTTCATCTTTGTTGAGATGTTCACCTATCCAGTTCTTGGATGCTATTGACCCATAGCAATAAGCAAAGACCGGAGACTATCTAATCCCCAAAACACTGGAAATCTATGTTCGTGGATACCTGCAACCCAGGTTCTAAAGCACTGATAAGCAGTCCTAACCACTATTAGGCCAGTTATGAACCATTTTTAGCCGTTCGCAACCGTTCTTAGCCGTTCTTATATAACCATTGTTAGCCACTTATTACACCTCTAACTAACCATCATCAACCAGGTCTTAACCACTACGAGGCGGCCACACTTCTTCACTGCTCACTGTCATGTGACCCAGTTGAATTGGGAGTTCTCCGCTGAGAAACCACGCGACCACCAATGGCGTTCTCCGGTGGAATGCCATGGCGCTACAAAATCAGCGACCTGTTCCCTTCAGGGATGGTCACATCGCCATCGGGTGAATGAACGTTGACCCCAACACACATCAGTGAGTTTGTTCATGGTTGTTGAACCATCAGCCATGAACCATGAGCCATTTATCATTAATTAACCATTCAGTTGTTCATGCTTTTTCTTTTGTTGTTGAACCGCTAACCATTCATCAATGATGAGTGATTAGCCACTATGGCCAGTATCATCGCTGACCAGTTTTTTTAGTTGTTGAGAGTTGATGATCGGCGACTGGACTGATGATTGTTAATACTGACCAGTTTATACCCTGTTTTATAAGTTTCATTTGATATGACAGTTGCTGGTTAAACTATTTCCCAGCCAAAGTTTAGCCGCTAATTGACGATGACTGTACTTGCTCATGATTATTGATGACTATCAGTATAACAAATAGCCAATCATCCATTATAGTTTTAGTTGGTAAAAGCGTTTGTTACCTTCAATAGCAATAATGATCAATCATAATTTCATTGCTCAACACAATTAGCTGACAGAGACAATATGCTGCTTCATTAACCGGCTAAGTAACCATCATGACTAAGTGCTGTTGACGAACATTCACCACCATCGATTTTCAAAGATCATGAACCATTTTGGTAAGGACGGCTCACCAGGCACTACTCCCGGCTCGATCCAATCATTGCTAGGAATGATTGGTTGCCAACTCTAATGGCTGGCAATAAGCAAATGGTTCGGAGATTCTAGTCAGAACTGGTTGGTGGTTGAACCACCCCCATGAAAAATGTTAGTCAACCAACCATTTGTTAATCATTACTAGGGGAAATAAGAATGTTCACATCTGCCAGCCAGATAATGATTAAGAGGAGATGTAACCAACCATTGGTTAGATGCTGGCCAGGGGATGTGATTATTACATGGCTTTTAATGTCATTAAGCTAGTAATAATCATTTGAGCAAATGGTTCGGGGATGCTAGTCATAATGATGAAGAGGAGAGGCTCTTACTGGTTGGTGGTTTCACCCCCTATGAAAAATATTAGTCAACCAGCCAGTTGTTAATAATAACTAGCAAAAAAATGTTTGAAACCACCAACCAGCAGTTTTTTAGCCATCATTGTCGGTTGTCATTCCCTACTATAAATCAGCATTAAGCCACCAACCAGTACTCCTATGGGTGTTTCTCAAAATGGGGAACCCCCCTAATCATGCAGCTTATGATTGACTTTTCCAATGTTAATCAAGAGGGATGCTTTCAGCCAACATCAGTTCTGACAGCTGCCTTGCGCAAAGTTTGACTCATTGTCCTTCTGTGTACATGACCAGGGGAATTGCTGGCAATGGCTATCTTAAAACCATCAGGCTAATGATTCAGCATAATGAATCACTAAAAAGACTATGAGCTGATTCTTGTGAAGCATTGTAATGGTGTTAAAAAGCTATGAGCTGAATCTGGTTGACCAACACTCATGATAAGATAAGATAAGATAGTTCTACCATCATTCATGGGAGATTCGCACCAGCAGCACACCCTTTTCTTCTAAATAGTCAGCTGTTCCACGATCAATACATGGCTTATTATGGCTCTCTCGTTTGCCATGATCAACTACCAGTCACAATTAACTCCGGATGAATGAAGCATAAGTTTACCCATTTGGGGGGGTACCGTTTCAAGAGGGGGTTTTGGGGGAGACCCCCTGCAAACAGCTTCTACATCTTCTTCACCTTGTGAAACCACTGTTACTCTCTGTGCTGGGTCAACGTTCCACTGCTGTCAGCTCAGCTCGACCTCGATGAAGGTGAAAGCTTGCCGTGATGAGGAATGGCTACCATGAGGCAACCAGAATCCATTGTGGCTCATCACTAATGGTTGACTAATGTTTTATTGCAATTTTGGCTGGTTAATCGTTCATAGTCAATGACGGACCAATGAGTAATATTGCATTCTATTATTAGTTAAACACATTGACATATTTATCGGACTTGATTTATGTTCTGGTGATTAATGATGGCTATCAAGTTGACAATGGAATGCACAACAGTTGACCGCTAATATTGCTTGTCAACCTCGTAGCGATTCATGGTCATTAACATCAAACACAATCCATGATCCTACTTTCACGAATGTTGATAACCGCAACAGAACTGTTATCTTATTCTATTACCGAACTTAATCATTACACAAATCCTAAAGAAGCACTGAACAGTAACAATGACAGATTACTATTGACGATCAGCAACCATTATTTTGACGAATAACAATGGTCTGTCACTGCAATCAAAATAATCAAATTCCATTCGTGGTTAGTAAGCACTAGTCCAACATAATCCCATGGATCATCAATACCAACAAATAGCACTAACAAATAGCATAGTGATGCTTTATGATCAGATTACTGGGCGGCTAATAGGACTTAAAAATGGAATCAACCACATTATGATGCTCTTTATCATGCTGTTTTTAGTTTTTGATCTATAGCTATCTATCTATCTATCTATCTATCTATCTATCTATCTATCTATCTATCTATCTAAAAAAATATATATATCTCTATCTATTTTAAAGATATATCAAAGAACTCAGTGGGATATAATGGTCGCTCTTGGTGAATACAGGGCACTCGTGGTCAACAATGCTTCCAAAAACAGTAGCGGTCAAGGATTGATGGACCCTTCGATAGAACAATGTCAACCAGCGCTGATAAGGGTATGTGCCAAAATAGTCGTCAATCGTTATACGCACTATCAAAACCACTATAATAACTATCATGACTCATGACTATTGATGAGTATACTAATCTTAATCTTAAACAATCAACGACCACTGCAATAACCACCAATCACCATTGTATCAGCCATGATAACCACTGTATTAATCATGATAAGCCAGTGTAATAGTCTTTGGAAGATATAATGGTTGGTGCTTATAATAACCACTCTGGCTCAGGTCCACGATTATCGTAACAATAAGAATCACCAGTTTTTATTTTCACTATAACTATATATCACTGTACCGACCACCACTATAACAACAATTCGCCATGATATAACCACTATTAGTGTAACCCCTTGTTGGAATCATTATAACCACCCATCATGAATCTGAGATTATCATTATAATAGTTGTAATAACTATCATAATCATGTCACCACTATATCTATATATCATATATCAGTGTTACTGCCACCGCTAATTATTTTAGCAAGCAATTATAACAATATCAGCATCATAATCTAAGCCATCCATTGCAAACATCTATGATAATAATTCTAACCACCATTATAATTAAGCCTCATAACCACCCATAATCATCATAATTGTTATTATGATGGTGGTTACATGATGCTTATTATCGTAAGCAATTATAACAAAAACTACAATCATAATCCATAACAACCTATGATTACAATTCTAACCACCAAATCTAACCACCATCATAATGAAGCCCAGCCATCATCACAACCACCCATCTAACCATTCGCCCCCCCTGGGCGGGGCTCCAACGTTACGTTTCACTGAAGCGAAAGCCGGACAGGAGCCTGAGGGAGTCCAGGGCAGCCAACGACAGGTGCTGGTTGAGTAGTGGGGTAGATACGTGGCTTACCCCCATGTTAGGTGTCGTGGTTCAGGGATGGTTCATGGAGAATTGATGGTTTCATTGAGTGGTTCAGTCTGGTTGACAAACTAGTTGATCATGATTTTATTGCTTTTATGATGCTGAATCATGGCGAAATGAAGCTTTTGTGAAGGTTAGCTATGGCCTATCATGATAGTCGACCAGCTTAGTAGTTGGTTCACGATGCGCAACTATGATTCACCATGCTCGAGGATGTTTGAATAATGCTTTGGCGCAGGTTATGCAAGCTTAATGATAGTTTAGAAGCTCCTGTATGCATGGTTCGATGGCGGTTCAATGCTAGTGAATCATGGTTTAGTGATGTTCAATCCGGTCAATAATGGTTGTGGGTTATCAAAGACTGTTATTAAACAATCATTCAATCATGGTTGTAAGGATTGCTTTCTGATGGTTGCCACAATCGTGGTCAACACCGGCTGATAATAGCTATTGACAATCAGTAAACATGGCTCCCACGATGCTTGTGGGTTTATAGCCAACCCCTCTGAAAAAAATGAGTTGATCATTCCCCGACGTCGGCGCAAGCAGCTCCGCGCGAGTTGATCAACGAACCGACCCACATATCGGGGACAAGAATCTTCGAAACCACTGACCAAAGTGGCTGTCTACCCATGTTTGTCGCGTATTATCCCCTATTAACCCTTATTAGGCACCAGCCATGGTCACATTTCTCAGCCGCCCAGCGCTACGGAAACCGTGGTTGCTGGCTCTGGCTACACCAGGGTTGGTGACATCGCGGTTGTATCAGCGGGTTCGGAGTCCTAAGAATTTGCGACGTTACGGAATTCCACCACCAGAGATTTTTCAACACTACGAACGATAGCCTCAAAAAATGACGAACACCAAAATTACCACGAATGCCAACCCTGGATTGATCAACCCCTGGTTGGTTGATGGGGGTGTATCCCCAAAAGCCCTAGTTGATAAACCCAGGGTTTATTTCTCCAGGGTTTACATTACTACGAATGATGAGTTGATTCATTATCATTCTTTGAGTGTTTCTCAAAATAGGGGAACCCCTACAATCTCTTATCTAAAGCAAACTATGTGGGGATGATTTGTGGGCCCCCCCCTTGGAGAAATATCCATGGTCCATATTGCTAGCTGTCGACCATCTGAATCATTGAATAAACCCACTACAAACCACTACAAATAACCATATCGGTCATTCAAATTCATGCTTAAGTGAACCCTCTGGTTTCCAACATGGTGACCGCTATGGTTTAACCTCTCACTTAAACCACTACCAATCAACATACTGCTCATTCATCTGGTGTTAACCCTATGGTTTCCACATTGCTGCTTGAAGCAAAAAATGCCCCCACCCCCCGAAAATAACAAGAACTCACAGTCTCTACGGGCTTTCTGCTGAACAGAAAATTTTTGGCTCGACCCAAAACCCGTCTGCTTGGTCTGCACTTGGTATACAATGGTGAAACCATGGTTAACGCTTGGTTCACATTACTCAACATGTTTCACCATTGTTAACAAGTATTCAACATAACGCAACATGAGTATCAACCAACGTTAACCACGAATTGACCATGCTTAAGATATATAGCTAGTACTGGATGATAACTAGGGGTCCTCTACTTGAGAAACCAGCAGTTCTTCAGTAGAAGTAAACAACATAATCCTAAATCATAGGCATAAATGACGACAAACGACCCTCTTCCTTTATAAACCACCATCCTTGTTGGCCATCATCCCCTATTGTTAACCACTATCCTTGGTTCTAACCCCATCGAACCATCATGTCTCCCCTGTCGCTGGGTGCTCCCTGGGTGCACCGCCGTGGTCTCCCCGTGGCGACCCTCCGCGACGAGGCACTGGTGAAGCTTGGGTCCCGCCGGAGCCCTGGAGCTGAAGCGATGGATGATGCTTGGCTCAGGATGGTTGATGAATTTTGGTGATTAAGTAATGATTAATATTGATGGGGAATCAAGTAATCATCAAAATGAGGATAACAAGGATGGACAATAATTGGTTAAACATTGGTTAACATTGGTTAATTCATTTAATTTGATGGTTAATAAAGATTTGATGGTTAATTTGATGAATTTATCAATCAAAATGGTAAATCATTAATCATCAAAATTTATTTTGATTGATTGTTTGCCTTATTAATGGTTAATCCTTATCGATCATTGATGGTTGGTTAACCTGATGAATGATGGTTGACTACTAGCGAATTAATGGTGGATTACGGACGATGAATGGATCATCCTTATGAATGATGGTTGATTGCTGGTGATTAATGGTTTGTTATGGTTGATTAATGGTTGGTTAACCTTATGAGTTTTGATGATTAAGTAATAATTAACATTGATGATGATTAATTCATTTAATTTGATGGTTAATAAGGATTTGATGGTTAATTTGATGAATTTATCAATCAAAATGGTAAATCATTAATCATCAAAATTTATTTTGATTGATTGTTTGTCTTATTAATGGTTAATCCTCATCGATCATTGATGGTTGGTTAGCCTGATGAATGATGGTTGACTACTAGTGAATTAATGGTGGATTACGGACCATGAATGGATCATCCTTATGAATGATGGTCGATTGCTGGTGATTAATGGTTTGTTATGGTTGATTAATGGTTGGTTAACCTTATGAATTGTGATGATTGATTGATAAGGATTTGTTTACCTTATTAATGGTTAATCCTTATCGATCATTGATGGTTGGTTAACCTGATGAATGATGGTTGGCTACTAGTGAGTTAATGGTGGATTACGGACCATGAATGGATCATCCTTATGAATGATGGTTGATTGCTGGTGATTAACGGTTTGTCCGCCGGCCCCTGCCTATGGCCAAGGCAGGGGCGGCGCTTGGGACCGCCGTAGGCGTGGAACCATCACATTGCGTTTGGCTTTGCCAGACCTACGCATTGCCATACCTAGCTGCGGCTCTCGACAGGGTATAGGCCTGAACCTCCCGAGAGGGTATAGGCGTCAACCGTTGGCTCTGGGAGTTCCATGGCGGAGCCATGCTGCCAAAGCATGAGTTTTTAGGCTGTTCAAAGCTGCCGTTTGGCCCCCGCAAACTCTTTCCGACAGGGTATGGGCGTGAACCGTTGGCTTTTGGAGGTTATCGGCCTCAGCCGTTGGCTTTTGGAGTTCCATGGCCGGAGCCATGCTGCCAAAGCATGAGTTTTTAGGACGTTCAAGACTGCCGTTTGGCCCCTGCAAATCCTCCCCGACGGGGTATAGGCGTGAACTGTTGGCTTTTTGGAGGTTATAGGCCTCAGCCGTTGGCTTTTGGAGTTCCATGGCCGGAGCCATGCTGCCAAAGCATGAGTTTTTAGGACGTTCAAGACTGCCGTTTGGCCCCTGCAAATCCTCCCCGACGGGGTATAGGCGTGAACTGTTGGCTTTTTGGAGGTTATAGGCCTCAGCCGTTGGCTTTTGGAGTTCCATGGCCGGAGCCATGCTGCCAAAGCATGAGTTTTTAGGACGTTCAAGACTGCCGTTTGGCCCCTGCAAATCCTCCCCGACGGGGTATAGGCGTGAACTGTTGGCTTTTTGGAGGTTATAGGCCTCAGCCGTTGGCTTTTGGAGTTCCATGGCCGGAGCCATGCTGCCAAAGCATGAGTTTTTAGGACGTTCAAGACTGCCGTTTGGCCCCTGCAAATCCTCCCCGACGGGGTATAGGCGTGAACTGTTGGCTTTTTGGAGGTTATAGGCCTCAGCCGTTGGCTTTTGGAGTTCCATGGCCGGAGCCATGCTGCCAAAGCATGAGTTTTTAGGACGTTCAAAGCTGCCGTTTGGCCCCTCCAAACCCTCCCCGACGGGGTATCGGCGTGAACCGTTAGCTTTTTGGAGGTTATAGGCCTCAGCCGTTGGCTTTTGGAGTTCCATGGCCGGAGCCATGCTGCCAAAGCATGAGTTTTTAGGACGTTCAAAGCTGCCGTTTGGCCCCTGCAAACTCTTCCGGACAGGGTATAGGCGTGAACCGTTGGCTTTTGGAGGTTATAGGCCTCAGCCGTTGTCATTCCTTGCTGTCTCAGGACCTGGTAAGTTTGCTGGCGTTTGGTGGAATTCAACCTGCCCCGGCCGCTCCCCCCCCCTTTTCAGGGGGGTCGGCGGCACCTGGGCGCTAGCCCATTCTTTTATGGTTGAGTAATGGTTGGTTAACCTTATGAATTTTTGATGATTAATTGATAAGGATTTGTTTACCTTATTAATGGTTAATCCTTATCGATCATTGATGGTTGGTTAACCTTATGAATTTTTGATGATTAATTGATAAGGATTTGTTTACCTTATTAATGGTTAATCCTTATCGATCATTGATGGTTGGTTAACCTTATGAGTTTTGATGATTAAGTAATAATTAACATTGATGATGGTTAATTCATTTAATTTGATGGCTAATAAGGATTTATTTACCTTATTAATGGTTAATCCTTATTGATCATTACTGTTAGTGGTTAATCAACCATGAATGGTAGTGGCTCATGATGGTTAATAAATCCTTATTCATGCTTTTTCATGGTTAATCCTTATTAATGGATAATTGATGGTCCACTTATGATTACTGGTTATTCCTTATGGTGATAGATTAATCCTTATTCATGGTTACTCCGTCATGATAAAATGTTCGTTGATCCTTGTGAATGATCGGATCATGGTGAACTCGAGGGAGTAAATAAGCAACAATAGGGTGAATGGTTGATGATGATGATGATGATGATGATGATGATGATGATGATGATGACGATGATGAAGATGATTCTGGTGGTGGTGGCAGCAGTGGTGGTGCTGATGATGATGGCTGAGGTGATTGATAAGGCCCTTGAAACATCCTTCTTCAACATATGATGGTTTCTCAAAATAGGGATAGCCGGAAATCATCTTTTTAAACCATTTAGATTAACAAACCATCCATTTTCGGGGTTCCCTATTTTAATGAACCATCATATTTCAATGTGCATCTCCGCATGGGAATTCACGAGTGCAAGTGCTGCAACTTGAAGACCCTGAAGCGCAGCCTCTGTTCGTGGCGGTCACATCTTTGGACAGCCGACTTGAGCAGTTTCCAAAGCAGACTTTGTGGCTTGTAGATCCCCTGCAGAACTGGATTTTTGGTGGACTTATGGGTGCTTATTCAATACCCTCGACCCATGTGGTACCATAATTAAGCATTGATTTCCGTAGTATTGTTGGGAATTATCCTCCGTAAACTTGATGGTGAATATTGACCCAACTCTCCATACGCGGTAAATCCAGCTACCAAAAGCACGAACAATCCAGCATAAAAAACCCAGCATTTACCAAGTGCCTGAAACCGCTCAAAATCTTTCAAGGGTGCTGATTCTTCGGAAATTGTGGAACCGGAAAGGGTCCATCGATTGATAGTCAAATGGAAGGTGATTGAAAATCGATAGGCAAATAGGTGGATTGATGAACACATTCTGAATGATTGACAACTGATTGGTTGATGAAATCATCGCTGGTTGGTTGGTTGGTGGGTTGGTGGGTTGGTTGGTTGGCGATGGGACGTTCCTGCTGGCGGGTCTCCCGGTGCACCTGGTTTCTTTGACGAAACCTCAGCTGAGCTGAAGAACGACCGGTCGAAAATGGTTGGTTTATTACTACAAATGACTATTAATGGATGATTTAGGGGTACCCCTATTTTGAGAAACCACCATATATGGCTATGGGTCAATATTAACCAACAATAATGGTGGATGATAACCAACAAAACTATAGGGAAAACAAAGGCTAATGATAGGGAAACCAGGGGTACAGGGTTTTGACCCACTGCTATATAGTAGTTAGCAATGAGGTAACTGATGGGACATATTGAGGTCATGATGAGTAGTTAGCAAAGTTTGAACAACTTAACACTGAGTAACTAGGGTGTTTCTGATGATTAACAACTTAACACTGAGTAACTTAGCAATCATTAATGATAGCAATTAGTGGACACTAATTAATTGAGAATCTTGTGAGAAACCATGACATTGATGAAGTAATTGAGTGGACGCTATTAAGGTCATGATGAGTTAGCAATCGTAGGGTGTTACCTATACCAACTATAGTTACTTTCCCACTAATGATGAGTAGCTAGTTTCGCACTAAACATATAGTTGGTAAGTAGCCACTTTCCCACTATTGAGGTCATGGTGAGCTCAATGATTAGTGGCTTGCAATCATGGCGAGTTAATTTAGCTACCTTCGACTTTCCAGCGGTATGAATCATGGTGTTCGTATGATGGGTGAGAATAATACATTTTGCATTAGAAAACCTTTCTGAGTTCGGTTCAAGATAATCGCCAGTTGCTTAGCCTGTAAGGCCTTGGTTGCCGGGCTTGCCCTCTGATAAGCCAAACTGAAAACAAAAAACATTATTTTCTAAAGGTAAAAAGCTCGAAATGCTCGATTTTCTACTTCCAAGTGAGTTTACCAGAGTAAACCAACTGCCAACAACCCTCAACGCAACAATCGAATCCTCGTGGACTCACATTGAGGTCACTGTCGCCCGATGATGTGTTGGTCGTCATCTCCACTTAGAGTCATTGGGTTGGTTTGTTGCGTGGCAATGAACATGCCTGCGATAAAGATGAACAATCCCCAGGAAAGGTTGACTACCGGGACTCTGTTGGATTTGATCATGGAAGCAGGAATGCTCACGAACCGTTGTTATCCAATGATACCAATGTTTTCTGGCTGGCAATCAAGCAACTGGCCATGGAAAATCACCAGCGGTGGGGATAATATGGCTGTGGGTCAAAACCCTGTACCCCTGGCTCCCCTATCATTAACCATTGTTTTCCCTATAGTTTTGTTGGTTATCATCCCCCATTATTGTTGGTTGATGTTGACCCATGGCCATATGGGACAAAATTGGAAGACTGATCTGTTGGATACAACGCTTTTCTAAGGTTGGAGTGAGGCCACTATCCCAATCACAACAGGCTCTTGTGTAGCCATGTATCCAATGTATCCCATTGCTGGATGCATGCCCACGGGATGATGCCTTGTTGGTGGCTAACACTGGCCGTCGCTGCACGCTATGATTGATAACCGCCATATCTTGTTTTGGGACAGGATGAATCATTTGAGTTGATATTTGAACCCTGGTTGAAACTGCTTCACCAGCCCTGCTTTTTTGATGGGGTGGCACCAATGGCCAGCTATGAATCCACAGAAACACTGAACAACAGCCATGATGGGGGCTACTACTTACCTACCACAGCATGTGGCACCCATTACTGCGCATGCAACAAGCGCTGCTTGATTTGCTTGGGCCTTCCCCGATGCGAAACCACACTTTGCTGATGACACCTTCTGAATTTTTAGGATTTTGCAACCTATGCACCATATGTTCATGGCCTATGGTCACAAGCCCTCAGTCCCAAAAAATCCACCACAATGGCCGTCCCTCTGTCAGATTGTATCCCTGTAAAATTGTTTGGAAAAATTCTCTACACACAATACTTGGCAGTGCAACACCGATTTCATGCAACCCCCAACCCTCAAAATGTACATCAGGGTTCCTACTTGGTTCCTACTTGGCCCACTTGAACCCCTGTGAATTACAACACGAAACCAGGGAAAACAAACAAAAAAAAACGATCTGGCGAAGAGACAATTGATAGTGGCAACCAAACCTTGTAGCTGCGAACTTTTCACCCTTTCAACATGGTGATTGGCGGATCATCGCTTCTCAACCATGAGTCAGGGACAACAGCCGTCTGGAGGAAAGCGTTCCACTCATGAAATTTGCGGACTCTTATCAAATCATGGTTGGTTGATGACTAACCCGGTGGCTAGCTAAAAGGATGGTAAGCGTTGTTCATAGAATTTGCAAAAATAAAGAAGATGCCTTTCCAGTGATCCAATATGCAAACATTGCAAACACCCAATGGCTTATCTGAAAGTGCCTGCAGGATCGTTGCCAAATCCGAATGTAAGAGGGGGATAACTCAACGGTATCCTGGTATCCTGGTCAGCCTTGCAATATGACCCACTGAGCAACCGAGTCGACAGTGTCTTAAAGCACGCACTGCTAAGGCAACCACAAGCATGATTGTCAAACAGAAACTGTTTGGAATCATCAACCTCACGCGTTGGCAAAAATTATGATCCAATCTCAAGCACCACTAGCCATTGGATGGTGGCTCTCCACGCCTATGTTTGATTCACCAGGGTAAGACAAACGATGCGTTGTGCAACCAAACAACAGTTTCGCGCTAGCTCGCGCGAGCAAGTGTTGATCTGCGTTCCCCGTCAGCTTGACATTTCCCTTGAATTCTCATTCCCCCTTCTGCCGGTGACGACTTGACACAGGAGCAATCAGTGGACCTTTGTTGGCTCCTCTCTGATGCCTCTCCGTCATTTCATCCATCTTCCTCTCCTCCCTCTGGGCAATCTCATCGCTCATACCTGTCCATCTTCAAATCCAAATCCAAGTCCCTACGAGTTTGCAATTGCAGACTGCGCGGGGCCTAGGCAACCTGTTTCCTCCTGAGCCCGCTGGCGAAGACCTTGACATAGCTCAGCTCCCTGCCCATTAAAACACTTCGGACACGAACAGCACAGCTCCACATCTTGCTGAATGATTGCCTTGCGCACGGAAGCGCCGTGCGCTTTCCGGGTCCACTATCACCCCCGCCACTCAAATCTGCTGCCATTGGCCCCGCACACAAAAGCCTTTATCACCAAAAAGTCTTTCAAATGTAATTTGAGACGCGAATAAGAACACATCTGGTCATGCATGGACATGGCAGTGCTTGCGAGGAGGATGTGGTTTTCCTTCATGATCTCCCATTGATGTACTTTGGTACATCTGGAACATGGGGGACCATGGACACGGAGAGATGGCCCTTCTTCCTGCCGGCTGCCTACCAAGCTTGCTGAGGCAGGCTGGAAAAGACTGTCTGGAACAAATGCTTTCGCAACTGCAAGAAGGCTTCGGGACAGCACATGTCCGGACAGTTTGGGCCCTTGCTGAAGGGGTTGAACCTCAGCGGAAGCTATAAAACTACAATTTGAACCCTTGCTACAAGAGCAATGCCAAACACAGCTCGCACAGCAATCCATTCCTGCCACCTTCACATGTCTCTGGTAGGCCATAAGGCCTGCTCCAAGGCCAGCTCTAGCGCCAATGCCACTGCTGCCGTGGCGCAGAGTGTATACGGCACTCAGGGGCATCTGTGACCGCTTGTTGAATAGTTCCAAAGCTATGTGGAAAGCATCGAACAAACGTCCTCAAATGCTGGCGTTAGGCCAACTTTGCCGCAATTTCCCTCCAGTCCACCGAAAGCTTGCCAAATGTGCTGGGGTCTGACACAATGATAACTACTGCGACACCCAAAACTTGAACATGGATGAGCTTTTCTTCAAACAAACCGTGCCCGGCAAGGATCGTGGACACAGCTTCCATGACCGCTTGCACATGCCCTAGTGCCCCCGTATGTCTCTGCTGTCTCTGTATGGGTGCTTTTGTTCTATCGCGCGGGCTATAATATCATGGTGCCTCAATGGCAACCAGGTCCCATTTCTTTACCAACACTAATCAATTTTTCCAGATTGGTAGATCCAAATACAAGCAGCCCCTGCCTACCTTTTGATGGTATCTCGAAACCTATTCATGGCAAATTATCCAGTGCTAGATATTCTCAATTGATGCACATGGTTGTTTCTCAGAATAGGGGACCCGAATCATCCAATATCAGTGGTTGATAATTACTACTGAACCAACCATCTTGGGAGAACCTAATCGTTATGAATCATTCATGAACCACTAGAGATCTAGATTATGGTGAATATTTAAAGATCATATTTTTTCATCTTGGATGCTTATCTGGTTGGTGGTTTCAGCCCTTATGAAAAATATTAGTCAACCAACCATTTGTTAATAGCTACTAGGGAAAAAACATGTTCAAACCCACCAACAAGTTATCAATGGATTATATTCTTTTTTTTCTCAGCCTGACCTCGCTCCGACCTAACCGGACGGCTGTGCTGCGAGGCGTTGGCACAACCAAAGGACGTCAAAATTGTCTTGCCAAAGCAGCATTATATATTCGATTATCTTCGTGAAAACCCACCAGCCAGCTATGGATTTTGTCAGCGTTTGTGAGCGCCAGCTGCCAAGCTTCTCCGCTGCGTCTCTTCGCTCACGGAGGATTTGAGCTCCTGGTGGAAGCGGCGGAAGGCGAGCAGCCATGGTCACCTTGAACCGTGAACCCCGAGTGATGAATGGTTGACTACTAAAATTGATGGATCAATGGAGCTAGCCCCGTGACTTGAGAAATGCACAAATTGAAGTTTAATGATTTGTGAAGAAGCTCTTGACCATCATTGCCAAACTAGTTGGCCATCATTACTCATGATCAGCAAATGGATTTTCTTGAGGGAGACGCCCAAACGGGCGCTGGAAACGGCAATGCATTCATAAAAAGGATATCACCATTCTGATCACCATGATAAATCATGTTGCTGGTTTCTGGTTGTTGTCGGTCTTGATCATGATGTAAAGCCAGCAATCATTATGAACCAGCAAGTAGAGATCAACATGATTGCTGATCAATAAGAACCAGTCGTACAGCGCAAACCAGCGAAGTTTCCAGATAGGGAACCTATAGGAAGGTTGGCTGAGATGACTGGCTTGCAAAGCAATTCAATGAGGAAGTTGTTCTTTTTGTGGGCTGGTGTTCTTGTGGGCTGGTGTTCTTCTGTGCTAATGTTCTTGTGGGATGTTTCTCTGTGGCGGTGCTTTTGCATGCTGGTGTTTACGTGGGCGGGTCATGGCGGGTTTTTTGTCGGCTGATGTTTCATCTGCTATTGTTTTGGTCTGCTGGTTTTGGTTGTTGGCTGTTTGTCTTTTGTGCTGGTTTGTCGGTTTGTCTGCTTTTGTTTTTGTTTGCTGGCGTTTTTGTCTGCTGACGTCTTCGTGGGTTTGTATTTTGCTCTGCGGGTGGAAAAGTGTGCTGGTGTCCAGATCCCTATCTGTCTACCTACCTATCTATGCATCTATCTCTCTCGCTAGCTGTATCGATCTTAATCAAACAAAGGCTGCGGGACCCTAGGATTCTGACATTTATGAACTAATTTTTAAGGGTTCATAGCCCAGGGTAAGTTGGCTGGGTGATTCAAGGTAAAGCATTGTTCTGGTGGTCAACCATGGTGACTTTTCTCTGAAGTAGAGTTGGGGTCCCAGTTTAGTCAGTTTCTAATGGTGAATTTGAAGTCAGTCATCATGGCTAATGCTGGTTAATGGCAACATCTAATGATGAAGAATGCCCAACTCATACTAATCATCGTCAATTTGAACCATGATGATTCTGGTTACTAAAGATTGCCCATGGGGTACTTCTGGTTCATGATCAGAATGAAAATCATCATGATACTTGCAATTACTGGCATGAACATCAATGGTAAGCAATCAACAGTAGAATGTCATCTTGCGGTGGTTTATTGACCCTAGTGTTTTTAAAGCAGCCTCCAACATACGGCGGACTCTTGCCGGGCTTGTCGGCTTTTGGTCTCAGCCATCCTCTATCATAAACTGACCACTGACCCCCCAGAAGAACTAGTTTTCGCAGAACATCCTCAACACATGCCGTTTCCATTTTTGGCATATTTCCGTTGTTGGTTGATAAAATCAACAACAAGACTCGAAAGGGGCAACCCATCCAAAGAAACCTCACAAAAACGAACGAGCAAAGGAACACACGCACAAAAAACAACAGCACCACCACCAGCACCACCACCAGCACCAGCACCAGCACAATCATCACCACCACCGCCACCACCACCACCACCACCACCAACAACAACAACAACAACAACAACAACCACAACCACAACACCAAGCCATCCACAAGCGCCTGCAACAACAACATGCCGACAGCCACCACCAACTACAAACGGCCCGGCAGCTGTGGGTCACCTGCGCTAGTCGCTTCACCAAATGGGCGGAGAGCTCCTAAAGCAACGGGTGAACCATGAGGGCCGATTAATGGTTGGTCAATGGGTAGTCAATGGTTATGGCCAGTGAACATTACTTAATGGATCGAATGGTGAAGTACAGGTTAATCACTGGCTAGTGAACACTACTTATTTGACCTCAATTGTGAATCAATTGCTGACTAATTATATAATGGTAGAGTTTTATGGTGATTCATCAATGGTTCATTCATGGCTAATTGATGTACATGGTGATTTGTTTAATTGTCCATTGATGGATGGTAAATGTTTGTTCGTGAACGAGTCATGGTGATTAATTAATTCATTGTTAGTCGATGCTTAATGACGCCGAGTGAATGGTTAATGATGGTTTGCAATGGTGGTGATGGTTCATGATGGTTTATTCTGGTTGAACCGATTTGATGGAATATTGGGTCATGATAATCATAAAAGTTTACATTGGTTTGCGAGCGTTGACAGTGACTAGTGGAGGTCAATTCATTAGTGATCAACAGTGACTGATAGCAACCATCTAGGCCATAGATGAACAGCAGAGCGACGTGTTCACGACAACCAGTAGTACGAACAATGACCAAGATCAATAGAAGTGAACAAGTGGATCAAACATGGTTCATTGTAGGGGGAAACAGTTGTACATGAGCAGTACCCAACAATGACCATCAACTAATTTGATTTGTGAAAACCATCTACTAGTTGTCAATCAGCACAACCATGATTGATCGACAATCGGTGGACAGGAATGAATTCTGAGAAAAGGAGCCGCTTATATCCGCTTATCATCATTTGCCATCAACTAACTTACAAGTTTGTTGACCAAAAAACCCTTCAAATACTTCGTGACTAAGTCGAATCTACCATGAACCAATCTGTGCTCCCAGTTATCTTTCTGTCAATTTGATGAATTCACCATGGGTTACCCATCACCCATTCCTAAAGTCCTAAGGATTAAAACCTATGAGCCCAAGGAATTTTTTAGTAAACGATAGTACACCATCAACCATCATTTTATCCTGGATTATCCCTGGTTATCAGCTGATTAATGAACCACCGAAATATGATTCTATGCCGGTGACTGGTAGTTGCCCTACTTATCAGCTAAGTTAACCAACTGGGGGACACCACCCTGTAACCATCACCTTGGTCAACCATGAAAGACCATTCTAAACCATGATTCAACCATCATTAAACCACCATCAACCATAGTAAACCATGGAAAACCATCGACTTTGGTTCACCCTCCTGGTAGTTGTTAGTAGTTATATGGCAGTGGGTCAAAACCCCGTACCCCTGGTACCCCCTTCATTAACCATTGTTTTCCTTATAGGTTGTTGGTTATTCTTCACCATTGTTGATGGTTAATATTGACCCATATCATAGCCATATGGTGGTTTCTCAAAATAGGGGTACCCCCAAATCATCCATTTATAGTCATTTATAGTAGTAAACCAGCCATTTTGGGGGTCCCCTATTTTGAGAAACCACCATATGACTATATCAAGTTATATCTCCTAGAACTGGTAGTGCTTCCCTAGTGATCCAGTAGTGACTCCCACGGGTTACCTGGGGACATCACCACCCATGGATCAGGCGTGGCTCCTTGGGAGGCCGACGCCCGCGGACCTCGTTGACCGGGACCTCGTTGACCGTGGCGGGTGGATGGGTAACTTGGGGTGATGATAAGGGCCTGAAGATGGGTGATGAACCATGGTGGTTAGTTGATGGTTAGTTGATGGTTAGTGGATGGTTGGTTGATGGTTAGATGAGCTAGTTGCTTGGTTGGTGGATGGTGGATGGTTAGTTGATGGCTTGATGGTGGTTAGTCGATGGTGCTTGATGAAGTGGGGTAAGCCCAACTAACTATCTTGGGCTTCAACTAACCAGCGATGAACCATGGTGGTTGATGGTTGATGGTTGATGGTTGACCAGCTCAAGATAGTTGTTGCTGAACTAGTTGCTGAGCTGATGAATGGTGCATGGATGGTTGGTGAATGGGCTTAAGACCCTTGTGGTTGATATGAAGTGGTTAATCATTAGTGGTGAAGTGGTAACTTGTGGTCACCCTTCATGAAGCCATTGCTTGGTGAATGGTGGATGGTTGGTTGATGGTGCTTAATGAAGTTACTGGTGAAATAGTGGTTGAATGGTTGACTAGTGGTTAAGATGGTTCATGAAGTGGGTAATGATGGTTGATCAGGGGCTTCAGATGGCTAATGAACTGGTTGCTTGGTTGATGAATGGTTGATACTTGGATTGGTTGATAAGGGCAACTTATGGCTAATGAACTGATTAATGAACTGGTGAATGGTACATGGCGGATGGTGAATTGACGCTTGAACCGAAGAGAAAAACTCAGCATCTGATAGTGATTGACCATTTTACCTTCAACTTCTTCATGAACTACTAGTGCTTGCGAAGCGGCTCATGAATCAACAGCTAGCAGATGGCGAATTGATGGCAAGTGGTTGGCGCTAGATCCTGCGAATCCCTGCATCACAGTAACCAGTATCAGCCATCAAGCATCAGCTATCAAGCATCATCAACTGGTTGGTGGCTTGAACGCCTGTAAAAATATTTGTCAACCAACCATTTCTTAATAACTACTAGGGTAAATCAAACATGTCAATCAAACAACCAACCAGTAGGTGTTTAACCATTGTTGTTGCTTAGTATCCCCTATTGTTAACCACTATGAAACTCCTAAAAAACCTCATTGTTTAACCATCACTAGTGATAGCCCCTCACCACCAGCCAGTTCCTAACCATCAGCCCACCATAGCTGGGGGTTTTCAGCTGGTGCATCGGCCATCAGTAGCACTGACCCAGCGTGGCTCCTGCACCACGGGCACCGCGGGCGAGGCTCTGTTTCTGCCCCCACACTTCACATTTCGCCCAGAGCTTGCAGGTCTGTTGAAAGGTGGAGGAGTAGCCGCCGAACCTGAAGAGCTGCTTGCAGGGTGAGCTACAACCGCCGGTCTCCTCCTCGCCGTGTTCGTCGCGGAGCTGAGCGGGCTCCGCTGTGCCATTGGGCTTCCTGACGCCAGCCGACCACACGTCCACTTTCGCTTGGTGGCACCCGGTTCCACGCTGAGTCCATGGCTCTGAAAAAACTCCGGTGCGCTGTACGAGCAGCTGAACGCCTGGCGCAGCTATTTCCCTCTGCATTTCTGGTGCCGCATAGTGCCCAATACAGTGTGCCATCGTTGGTTCTTGAGACCAACCATTTTCGTCTGGTTACCAATACCCACTGGTACCGAGACACGATTCCACTGGTTGCGTAGCACTCCATGGATTTCACTGACCAGTGAATGCTACCTTTCTACGCAGGAATGTTCGGAGCCTGTGCGAGCTCGCCATGCAGCTGGCGCGTCGAGTTCAGCAGCACGGTTGAGGTGACGCTGAGCTCAGTAGCAAGGCAATGCCTGATGAATGCCTCACTGTTGAAATGAAATGCCATAGATGCAATGCCTGATGAATGCATCACTGCCATAGTTGTGAAGTGTCTCATTCATGTTTGACATGATACTTTGATTCTCTATTTTCGAGGTCAAACAGAAGCAACCTTTTGATTCACCATGTGTATCACTGCAAATGGCCACATGCCAGAGCATTGTCAACCGTCATCGTCATACGAAATCCACAGGTATGGTTGAACGTGAAAATCATCCTGAAACTATCAACCAACTAATATTGTGGTCATTATCCCAATAACCAGCCACTATCAATCAAACTTAACCATTTATCACTCACTCCTTGCAACACCTAAGCATCAAATAAAAATCAATCTACCACAGTCAACCACTATTAATGGCAACCGTCAAATAATCGTCAATGAATCACAGTTACCTGTAAATCAATCACAGTCAACCACTACTAAGCACAGCTAAGTGGCTTATCACCCATGAATCAACCACTATCAACCACAGCTAAACGGCCGCTGGTTACCCACTCACCAACGGGCCTGGGGCCCAACCATCAACACCCACCGGTTGTTTCCTGTGCTTGCGCCCAGCCTCCTTTGGAGGTTCCCTGGCTTCCGCTTTTCCGGCGCGGGCCCTGGCAGATTTCGAGGGAAATGGATGATGAAGGAGGATGAAAAACAGGGGTTGCTAAGACGATAAGCATCCTGAAATCGAGGCTCATTCATGATAGGTTTCACTTAAACAAGATCTAGCCAATTTAGTTGCTAGGATGATTTTACAAGGGTTACGGGTGGCATGAGGTTTCTTACAATGGTCAAGGGTAATGTCAACGATTCATTGAGGTTCTAGTAGTGGTTGTGTATATGGATGGTTAATCATCCTTATCTGGAGGGTTATTTCATGATGATGGTCAGTGACAATGGTTTACTATGATGATAAGCTATGGTCATTAATAGTGGCTAAATAGAGGCCAAATTTATTAGTGGCAATGGTTAATTGTGGATAACTAACGAGGATGATTACTATGAGAAACCATGGCTAGCTTTGGTTAATAGTGGTTGGCTATGGGTCAATTGATAGTTTGAGGATGCTCAGTGATGGCTAGTGACAGTGGTTTCAGGATGATTAAATTTAGGAGATATACCACCAATCATGATGCTTAGCGATGTTTGATGATGGAATTGCTGGGAAACACCTTGCCAGATTCATCTACCAAAAGGTATATTGAGCGCTAAATTGTGATGATTACCATGAATTTCAAGGAGAAATCAATGACCAAACCCCCAACCACGTGGCGGAGATGAAAACCAACTCAATGTTGGTAATCCTTCGAAAATTCCAGAGGTGCACGGGGAACCCTGTGGCGCACAGTAAACGGCGATAGTTTACCAATGGTGGCTTTGTAAACCGTTGGTGTGAAAATAAACACCGAATAGATGGCTTGGACATAGTATGAACTTGCAGACCTTCCGAATAGATGGCTTGGACAAAGACCGCCAGCCCTTCTGCTAACAATGGTAATGCTAACCAACCACTTTCGAACAGAACCCGGACCCAACCGTCCTTTGTCTGGCTTTCATCGCCACAGAGTGTGGGCCATAGAAGGTCCGGTTCCTGAGTTGATGGAGAAAGGTGAGACATACCTGTCGGAGAAGTTGTTGGCACTTGGATGTCCCCGGTGCGTGTTAACAGTGACATTTACCACGGCCTAATTGTGGTTTAACTATGATCTTATGATCAATTCAATATGGTTTAGCGATGGTTTCCATATTGGCGGTTTCAACCCCTATGAAAAATATTGGTCAACCGACCAATTGTTGGTAATTAGTAGGGGAAACAAAAAATGATTGAAAACACCACCGAGTTTCCCACTTGTTATTGATGCTTTTGCCATGCCTGCAGGGGTACCGCCACCTTGTAGGGTTTGTTACCGTGCCCGGCTACAACCCCGAGGTGCACATCGGTTGATGCTTGGTGTTTCATTGTGGTTTCGATTGGTAGATGAAAAACCATTAGCAATCCATACGCCATGATAGTTGCACATCCAGTTGCAATGGTTGATGCATCATGGTTGATAATGGTTTTGACTGGTACTGGTAAAGGTAGATGAAAAACACCGACGACCGGTAACAATGGTCACTGGCGATGATACGCAATGGATCATTGTGATCTGAAACCGTTCTCTGGATCACTGGTAGGTATGGATGGATACTTTGCAGCCAAACACGTGGAAAAATCACGGAACATGTGCGATTAACAAAATCGGGTGGCAACCAAATGGATCATCACAAGGGATGGTGGTGGTCCACGCTTGTGGACACCAACTAACAACATTGCCCTTTCATGGCATTCATTGAACCCATTTGTCTGGCATTTCGTAGTGACACATATCCCTGTAGCTACTACACATGGCTGGGGGATGCTGTGGGTCAATGCCCTGTACCCCTGGTGAACATCCCGTTTATGACCAAACTAGTCCCGTTTATGACGAAACTAGTCTAAGTGCTGGGATGTTCACCTACTCTTTTTTTGGATGTTTGGTATTGCCCTTCTTCAGTGATCAATTCTTAGGACCCTCAACAATCAGCCATAGACACACCTTGATGTATACACGTACACAGACCAAGCGTTCAATTGTCATCAAGTAAGGAACCACGTCATTGAAAGCAGGGTGACAGGGACGGAACGTCCCATGATGTTTTTGCGCCGCAGTCGCCCAGATAACGAACTCACCCGGTGCTCCAACCCAGCCAAACACCATCACCAGGCTGAGGATGATCACAGCAAGGAGCTTGGCGCAGAACTCAGGCAAATCTTTCTCTTTTATATAATACCATTTGAAGGCCCTCGGCACGTCTCGCTTGGCACAGCGCTGGGGTACGTGTGGGCGCCGCCACAGGCTCTGCCTCACCACGGCGCGATGCCTGGGTTGTGCAGCTGGGGGGTGATCATATTTCGAACCAAAGTTGTTTCTGGCCCTCGTGTCATTGATCGGGCGGCCCTCACTTGAGATCGTTCTGTTAGGGTTTTGTTTAGGAACCCTTCCTAGTGGGCTCTCCGCGGCACCATCCTGGATCAGGATTGCCTCAACCTGTTGATTCTGTGCGGGATCTTTGGTCTCTGTGGAACACAGCAGAACCGCTCCGTAGTAGGCATCCTTCGAATGAATCTTCTCAGTCACACTGCCAGTGTTGCCGCCGTTGAGCTTCACATTCCCAAGAGCGGCATTGGTGAATGGCGATCAGTCCCCCTTCACGGTAATCCACTGGCTTGAAGATGATCTCAAAGTTGGGGTCCAGCTGTAATGTTTTGCAATCAAGAATGGTTACCCTGGCTGAATCTAAGTATTTGATATGGAGAACCGCTATCACCAGCAAAACCATCCAAAATTGGTGGCTGAACCCCCCATGGGCCTGATGCAAATCAATTTGGCGATAGACCATGGTGGTTATGGACCTGATGCAACTTGTCGTTGGGCGATTTAGCATGAGCGGTCCTATGCCGGACCTTCCGGCAAGGAGTCCTAGTTGGCTCCTGCACAACCTTCCACCTTCCAATCCTCCTCCTCCCACCCAGACACATCTTCCACCTCCCAATCCTCCTCCTCCCACCCAGACACATCTTCCACCTCCCAATCCTCCTCCTCCCACCCAGACACATCTTCCACCTCCCAATCCTCCTCCTCCCCGGACATTTAGCAATCAACCAACGGACAAAATTTCACCAGCTGCCAAGGTGTTGATGTCCTGACCGGGGGTTCCTACATTCAAACATGGTTAATTTCGATCAAAAAGCACCCCAAGAGACGAAGCAAGATCTATATCCTACTAGTTCAATGGGTAATAGTCGTTATTTCAAACACTATTGGGTTCAAAAGTTATAGAATTACTAACCCTGTCGGATACTACCCTACCTGCTAGTTGCGATATCTACTAGCCGAAACTGGTTCTTATTACCTGGTAGTAACATATATGATATAATCTTCTATAGTGCCTATTAGTGATGGATATGGTACTATTGCCTGAGTACCCCTGCGGCTCCACCGTATGGTGCCTATGGGGTCTGACACCTGAGGCCCCCAGTAGTACTAGCCTCCAGCCATGGGGGACTCACGCTGTTGGTTGCCCTTTCGCCGGAAGTCTCATAGAGACGATCATCTCCATCACTCCTGGCGCATCGCTTCGGAAAATCCGTGAAGTTCGTGGTTAATCAGCCTGGTTAATGATGATGCGCAACCGGCTTGATACCTAATCAGGGTGATTACTGAATTCACGAACTATGTTTGGTTATGAATTGGTGCGTAACCAGCTACTGGGTCATAACTTATGAGTCATAACTCATAACCATCATAACTGATGATGGTTAATAAGTATATGATACCTTGTGAAAAAAAACGATCGATAGCTGCTGGAACCTTGCAGACTTTCCCATCAACCATTTTGCAGATATTAGGATTGCCATGATGAGTCGACGACTTATTCAAAACATGCTGAGTTAACTCCCAACCACCAATGTCAGGATCACAAGCATGATTTTGCCAAAGGAGTCCAGAAAATGATGAAAATGATGATGATGATGATGATGATGATGATGATGATGATGATGATGATGACGATGATGATGATGATGATGATGATGATGGTGAAGAATCGGAAGAAAACGATGAACTCCCATTTACTGAAGTGTCCCGGATAATCATTAGCACAATGGCTAGTACACGATAACAAGGGCTGTTCCTGAGCTGCTCAAGCTATGCAATTAATCCGTCTCATGGCAAAAACTTTTCATAAATCATGTCACAGCAATCCCCAACAAAAACAGAAGCGAAAGTGATGGGGGGATTCTTGAGGTCCAACTTTTTGATCTGTTATTGGAAAACTATGCCCCCAACCACTTGTAAGTTGGTTTACAACTGACTTAAGTACTGTTTACTACCAGTTCTAGGGTTTTATAATTGAATTCAAAGCTGCTGGGGGCCCATCTTGTGCGAGTAAGCATCCAGGCTTCTTTTCTTAGTTTCCAGGATGACGATCATGACTCATGCAAAACGACTGAATAGGTACAGTGTTGGGCCGCCTGGTGGTTAGGTAGCGATCGATTCTACTAAAGATAAATAGCCTCACAAAGCATGTTGTAGTGGCTATAGACATGAACTAAGAGGTTCATGTAGTCAAAACTTGGTCTGTAAAGCCATTCTAGTATAGTTATATCTCCCATAATTGGTCGTGCATGTCGTTGCACTGGTAACTTCACTTCGCTAATGCCCAAGTGGTGTGGGTGACCATGTTGAATTGCCAGGACGGGTGTGCAACCCTTGGTCAAAACTTTCCATTTGGTTAAAAACAATTCAGTTAAATAGCCATAAATGGTTGGTGAATACTATGCCATAAATGGTGTGGAACTTCTGCTATTCAAATTGGTACAGGTTCAATGTCGCAAAGGTGGCAACAGCGTACGTTGACTTACTTCAACACATATCGCATATATTCAAAATCACAGTATGCAATAACAACATTGTGACTTACCATAATTGTCTATAATTACCCACCTACTGTCAATGACCAAATGACACTGTGAAAGATTCAGCTGACAAAAATCGTAATTACTGACACTAATACCCAGGATTAAGACACCCCTGGTT
The DNA here is from genome assembly GCA_009767595.1 of Symbiodinium kawagutii. Taxonomy (NCBI): domain Eukaryota; class Dinophyceae; order Suessiales; family Symbiodiniaceae; genus Symbiodinium; species Symbiodinium kawagutii. Next base: position 455,997 of record VSDK01022274.1, on the reverse strand, counting down.
GATTAATTAATTGGGGGGTTGCCATTGTAATGGACAACCAAGGCCTTTGGCAGATACCAACTATTAATCAACTAGGGGTTTATTAATCCTGGGTTAACATCAATCATCTAAAAAATCGGATTTTTCCATTGCCAGGCTTCGGTTAGAAATATCTCCTAACATCGAGAAAATCAAAAGACTTGGCGGGAAGAAATCGTGACGCGGGCAAAGATTGGCACAAAATCAGCAACCATTCTCAAAACACCATTGACTATCAACCGTGATCAAAAACCAATTGGTTCAAAGGCAACAAAAAACACGAACTACTGACCATCATAAACCAACCATTCACCAACCATGCGCCAAGCATCCGTCAACCATCACCCACCCCTGGCCCTGGTTGCCCGGCGGAAACCGCCAGCGGCCGCTCCGGATGTTGAGCTGATTCATCAGCGCTCCGAAGCGCAACTCGTCGCGGCGTTGCTCCTGGGCGGCCACCGGGGGAACTCGTATGTTGGTTGGTCAGCTAATGAGTTGTGGTGTGGCGGCCCCCAGTTGTGGTTGGTTGCTCAACTGGAAGTGATGGTTGGAGGATGGGGAATGGATCAACTAGAAGTGAGGATGACCCGTGAGAAACCTCGCGGTGCTGATGCCATTGCTGGTGTGGGGCTGGATAGTAATGGAGAGTTACTTGGTTCGGATTGATCTATGCAGTTATCTCGTTCACAGGGCGGATAAACACAAACATAAATCGTTGTGAGTAAAGACCGTGTACCCCAAGTGAACATCTCCAAGATGACCAAACTAGTGTTTGTTGCGAAGTTCATCTACCCCTCTGTTGGATGATTAATATTGATCCAGTGCCAAACTAGCAACACTGGGGAGCCGCCAAGGCCATGTACCACAAGCAATAGTGGTGACATATCAGGAAGATTGTGTACCTACTTAACATAAAACTGTTTCTGGTCATGACAGTCACGGTGAATAACGGTTGCCATATGTTGCCAGCGGATACTTCTGGCATGGTTCCTGCATAGCTGCGAATAGTAGTTGTCAAATTATGCTTGATACAGGCAAGTCTTGACCACAGTGTAAAAGACTGGCTACAGACGCTGATCGAATCATGCTCATAGCAACACGGATGATGAGTCAAAGTCCATTTCCATGTTAATTACTGTGTCTAAGTCTCGGTTCTCAAGAGTGCTGCTGGTTTTTTCAGTCGCCAACGCTGTGTGAACGCTTGCGCTGACGTCAGTGATTCATAATGATGAAGCACAGCGTAGAGCCTGGCTTCCAGAACCTGACGCCAACAGAATCCACACAACGTATATCCTGCTTCACAAACTCATGCCTCGTGAGCCGGTCAAGGACATGCCCGCCTGATCATCCGCCAGCCACATGGGGATGCTCCATCACAGCCTGCAGGTGAAGCGCACTTGGAACGATCCACTTCACTTGGTTGTTAAGGATCTTGCAGTGCTTCGACCGCCAGGCAACGTAGTTGTCAAACACAGCCACCATCCGTTCCACATCTTCATTCCCAGCAGTCGCTAAGTACACCGCCGCGCGGTCGTAAACGGCGGCGTTGAATTCAGAAACGGTTCGTCACGGAAGGGGCGGTGACACCTTGTAGTGGCGCAGCCAGAAGATCTCGGCCGCTAACCTTGCAGGTCCCAACCGAGAATCCAAGCCTCTCAATGTACCTTGTCCTTCCACAACTCACCCTGGACAAATTTTGATTCAGGTACGATGCCGCGTGCCAGCGATAGCTGTCTACGCCGCAGACGTCCCGGCTAAATGGAACTCGTTGCCAATGACTATAGCCGTCGCTTGTCAGGACTTTAAAATTAATTACGAATCCTGGAGAACCCGCTAAAATCAAATGATTGGCTGGTTTGTTTAAAGCTGACTATGGGGGAATGAGAGCTTTCAATACCTGACCCAGGCTTGGTGAAAACAGAACTAAGGGGATGGCATCAACCAAATTAATCATGGAGCCGCGATCAGTATTGATGTCAGTGTGTGTTTCAGCGTTATTAACCATCATGCCATTGCGTTCTTGTTGGTTACTCATCGTTTTTACGCAACTCTCCATAATTTTGGCCCATCATCAAATCAATCATTCTTAACCGCAAATCCCCTGACCGATAATACTCAGTTCCATCATACACATCACCAATACCGTCACCATGATCAGCCATTGCGAACCTCACCATGATCATTAATTAAACATTGCTGACCCTCCATCATCAACCATCAGCAGCCATCATTTACCACAATTAATTAAAATAAAACATCATTCAACCAAAATTCCTCTGCTTACCTACCACGATTAACTACCATTGAGCTCCCTCCCAACAGCCAGCTCACCATGGTAGACCTTTGCGAAACCATCGATCGGACGATTCAACTGCCCAGCGGCCATGAAACCGTGAGCTTCTTGGAGCCATTTCCGCTCCTGAAGCCCCGAGTTGGTCTCAGGTTTCCACCGGCAGGGACGCTACAACTAAATTGATGCCCACAGGGATGGACACTACCCATGGCAGGTGGCAACAGGGGATGGTAATGATTAAAAAATCACAGGGGATGATGTTGTTCATAGTGCTCAATCATGGTTCATCCAGCCTTGCAGTGGTTAGAGTTGAATAATGATCTTGACTGGTTGCTATCTATGGCCATATTTGGCGAATAAGCGCTACAGTGGTTCCCTGTGACCGTGGTAGTGGTCAGTGATGGGTTACTCACAAGGGACAACAGCTGGTTCCTGGTTGAGCCGCGGGAGGTAAGCCACGGGTTGTGCCATGCTGGCAACTTTAAGAAAACCTCCGGCTAAGCTACCGTACTCATGGTGTAGTAGCTAAAAACAAGAAAGACGCAAAGTCGCTTAAACAAAAGCAGTGGCACGTAGGGATGTTGAAAAACGAATTAGATCATGGCGATGTTCTGCAAGGAGTGCCCTTCCAGCATCTCCAGCGCAGGCCACGCTTTTCAACCTTTTTCCAAGCAGAAACCAGCAATCCCCGGATCAAAAGGAAGGCAACTCTCAAAATATCAGCCGGGCGAGCAATCGACCGCTTTCGGTGAAAGACGGCTCACGGCCAAAAACCAAAAAAAACAAGCCAGACCTGGTAGAGGGAGAACCAACCCTTTGGGTAGGCAAAAGCCTCACCAAGATTAGCCGCAAAAGAGGTTTCCTCTGCAAAAATCCCAATGTGTTCCCACCTGGCAAGCTGCAGGGCTGACTGGCCGAAGGGATCACAGTAACAGCGGTCACCCGGACATGTCCATACAACCTGAGGTGTCGCGTCGCCGCGTCGACGCCAATTCGGCGGGCGCCGACGCCGCATATTGGCGTTGCATTGCGCTGATGTGGCACAACGAAGAAAGGAAAAGCAAGTTGACCCTGATTGCCCTGGGAGAACCGCCGGCTCGTTCTGAAACCTGTTGGTTGAGAGCCTGCGACGCGTCTTGCTCATTTTTTTTCAGACCTCTCATCTGTCCAGCTGGCGCGCATCTTGCACACATGCCCCACAGCTGAGACATATGTATGTGCACACGCTCGCCAACTACACCCCGTTGGAAAAGTTCCATGCTGCCAAGCAAAATGGCCTGGGACGGCACCGGCAGCTGAACTCATCAAATGAGCACTGGACGCCCCGTGGCTCAACCATGACATAGAAGGGAACCAGAGATGGGAAACGAAGATATGACATGAGAAGCGCTTCGTTGGTGGGTGTGTTGGTTCACGCGCTGGCTTTTTCTCACCAGAAATGATGGATTTCCGAACATTTTATGTGCACAACCAACCAGTACTGTTGCTCTCATATGGCTGTGGGTCAAAACCCCGTACCCCTGGTTCCTCCATCATTAACCATTGTTTCCCACTATTATTGTTGGTCATTATCCCCATCATTGATGGTTAATATTGACCCACAGCCATATTGGTCTCAGTATTGTTGGTCTTATTGAAATATAGTCATAACCAACAAATAATCATGTTAACTATTAAACAACGACTATCGGTCTTACTGTTGGTTATTATCCAAATGGCTGGTCAGTAGTCATGGCTCCATTGGATTATCGCTCGATCCAGCTCTTGATCTAACGGCACTGCCATTAGTGGAATCGTATGGAATCTAGCCATCATTTACTGCTACGATCATCAACCATCATCAACCAATATCATATGAATCTACAAAATCCCCTGGTTAGTGATGATGGTTGATGATCATATGAATCTACATAATCCCCTGGATGATGATCATCAACCATCATCACTAACCATCGCCAAGCATTGCTAGCCATCATAGCGGTCATATCATTGTTGGCATTTCCCTGTTATTGACCAACAATAATGTTTCTCAACTTTTTATTAGAGGTTGGAGAGGGAAATGATATCCCATTGCTGGTTGCATTATGATGGCTGGTCATAATTATTGTTCAACTCATAGACCGATAATGATGATTATGATTGGCCGGTCATCATGAAGTATTGGTCCCATTATCTGGTCAAGTATGGTTGCTGGTTATTCTCAACTTCTTGACCAGAACCAACCATCATTACCTACTATCAGTTGAATGGGCAGCGATGAAGTAACCCCAGCTGATAGACCATGGTCCTATGTCAGCGCGATCTTTGCGCGACAAGATATGTATGGATCCCACATGAACCGATGAGATATGACAACCATCAGTTGATGAGCAGCCGACTGGGCAGGTTCGGCGCAGTACATGCTCTACATTCTGCCAGTTGGCTCATCAACGATTACACCAAGATGAAGGATGCTTTTTGAACGGTTTTTTGAACGGTTGTAAAGCAACGGCTGCATAATATGAGTGTCTTACATATGCAGCATTCTATCCCCACTTTTGCCCAAAGCAATGGTGTTTGATGGTCAGAAATCGATCAACAGCCTAAGCATTGAACTGTTTGCCTTGATCACTACGGGTGATGATAAACCTTGGCCATAATGGTTATAACCGTGGTTTATAAGGGTTATCACCATGGCCTGTTGACTAGGTCAAAACCTTGTACCCCTGCTTCCCTTATCATTAACCATTGTTTTCCCTATCTCTGTTGGTGAACTTATCCCCCATGAAATCGGTTGGTTAACTGCGGCTGACCCAACACACCATCTGTTGGACTAGTACTCTTATCCCCTATAATTGTTAGTCATTATCCCCTATTATTAACCATTAACCAGCTATTGTTGTTGGTTTACTCTGGTGCCATTTGAAACGGCCGCGAGTTGAGCCTCGCGTCACCCCACTTCCTACGGACGCGGACCTGGTTGAGCCGCTTCTCTCGCTGATCGTATTCGATGAAGGGATTCTTGTCTCGGTTCACCTGGCCAGGACCACGGTGGGAAAACATTGGAGATCAGATGGGTTTCCGATGAGGTGATGAAGCTATAACCATCAATGAGATGGTGGTCAGTTGATGGTTACTTGATGGTTTTTGAAGAATAAAATGGTTTTTGAAGAATACAATGGTTTTCCAATGTTTTCCAATGAGATGATTTGCCTGAACTTGGGGTTTATCAAGCTATAGGGGTACGCCAATTATCATCCTTTATCAACCGTTTATAGTAATAAACTGACCATTTCTTGGGGTACCCTATTTTGCAAAACTACCATATTGGTGAATGATGAATGATGGCGTGTGATCTTTCATCGTCAAAACACTGTTTTAGTCGGCAAGGGCCTAAGGGGAAACATCAGTGTGCCATGTCATGAAATATATGCCAAGTATTGCTGCTCCTACCAATAAGTTGGCTCCATCAATAAACAATTTTGGTTTGGTTGTACCCAGCCGCTACCATGTTGAATTTGTTTGACAAGTCTAGCTGACTGACGGGAAGTACTGATAACGTTTGATCAATATGGCCAAGAAAAAAACAGCTTCTTCATCACTGTTGGCCAATGTCGCTAGTAACTGTCAAGTAACCCTGGCAATCAACATTATCAATCATCATTAGCCACTCCATCATCAATCACCAGCTAAACATTGAACCATCTTCTTAACAACTGGAACAATCAATTAGCCACCATTTATCATCTTTGAAGCATCATTCAACCATCAATTGAGGACCAGTGAAAGATCAATACTCATTATCAACCATCAATTAACCACTACGAACCATTATTATAAACCATGGTTATTCAACATTTTTCACCAGGATGAACCATAAATTCACCAGTAACTATGCAGAACCATCAACGAACCATCATCAATTTACCATCATCAACCAACCACCGTCAATCATGATCAGTTCACCATCATGGTTAACCATCAACTAAGCCAGTTTTCACCAGTCAAAGATCAAGGAACCATTATAAACCATCAATGAACCATCAATCCACGAGTCTAAACTATGGTTGTTCAGCATTTTAGCCACTACCCTCTGGCAGTCCATAACCTGCTTGCACTGAAAATCACCCTTTTATACAGGAAAAACCATGAAATCAATAGTGGATTTTCTACACAACTAGGTTGGGGACTGCCGGAGTGTCATAACCTCACCATTCCAAACCATCAGTTTCACTACAAATCATCAGTTATTGAGCACTTGAGCCATACAAAATCATCAATGAACCATTAATTCCCCATTGTAAACTATGGTTCTTGAGCATTTTGAAGCGCTGTAAGCAATATAATCCATCAGATATTGACTGGGTCAGCCCCTGTGAAAAATACGCTTGTCAACCAACCACTTGTTGATGATTATTAGGGAAAGTGTTTGAAACCACCAGCCAGTTGAGCATTTAAACCACTGTAAACCATCAGTTTCCATGGTTTATTGATGCTCTCCCCAATAACCATGGATTCACCCGTCGTAAAAGATCAATGAACCATTATAACTTATAACCATCAATAAACCATCACTTCCTTATAACCATCAATAACTATCAATAACGCATACTACAACCATCAACAAACCTTAGATTCAAGCATCACTACTAGACTATAACCCATCAATGTCACCCCTTTCCTCCATCGCCGACCCCGCCTTGCGCCGCAAAGGCGCGCTGCGGGGTCGCAAATCATCCCTCGCTCGAGCACCCAGTGCGGGATTCGACCGAGCGGGGTGCGGTGGGGTGGTACACCCCTGTTGAAATTCGTTGGTTCATAGGCCCACTGAACTATGGTTAACTATGATTAACTACTGAATAGGGATTGAGCATGGTTATAGGGTTTAATCATGGTTGATGATTAAACCAATTATTGAGATTGGTTAACACGGGAGGGGGGGATTCATCATGGTTATATTAATGACGCTAGGTTGTTTTAATCATAAACCACCGAGGCATGGTGACATCTCCTATAACTGGTGCCCGAGTGAACTAAGCTAGGTTAACAGGCCCTGGGGCGTACCACTCTGTATGGGATACCCTGTGGGATAGCTTCGGGTTACGACTATGATTGGGTTTATATATGAATTTTACCAAGGTAAATGGATTTGCGGGTTACCCATGTTCAATTGTTTCCAGCTTACCATCGAATTAGCGAGCTGACTGAAGGGTTGTCGATTCACCCGTGGATTTCCACTTACTGTAGACTATATGGAATTATTGGTTTAGCTGTGGGATTGCCGGTTTAGTTGTGGTTTTACCAACGTGTAATGATGGGATTAGCAAATTAATTATAGAATCATCGGTTAGGAAATTGGCTTGAACCGTCGGTTTGACTGTGGGATGTGCAGCTTGTTTCCCCAAAACTACAAAACCGATGAGGACAACATGTTGCCACTGTGATATATAAATATATCGTTTCACGAATTGGCAAATGGCAGTACCAAAAATCTGCTGGAAGCGCTTAAGTGGTGTTCAGCTATGGGCTGGTTTATCAAAGCTTAACACGATCGCTCATGAAGTTATGTCTGTCGTCCAATGAGATATGGTAGTTTTTCAACAAAGGGGAACCCCCACCAATCTTCATTTAACCATTTCACATAACAAACCAACCATTTTTGGGGGTTCCCTATGGCTTGAGAAGTACCCATATGGTAGACGGTGGAAGCTGCTGTGTTGATTGGCAGCTGTGGCTGTGGCATGTTGCTGTTGCGCTCCACGATGCGAGATCTCCTCTTCTTGGCGAAGCTTCAATCGTTTGTTGCCCCTGGCCATGCGCGGTCTGCAAGGCCCGTTGGTTCGCGGACACACCGGCATCTGCGAGGGTTCTCTTCTTGGGCAACCGTGAGCAATGAAAAAGCAGTGCAGCCTTTCCCTCCGAAAGGCTTGAACCCATCGTTTTTTATGTTCAAGAAACGGCAACGGCCGCAAAAGAAAAGGAAACGAAACCTTCGATCTGCTCGTTTTGCCTGGAGCTTGGCTTCCTCGAATGTGCTCCAGCTTCTCCTGCCATGCGGCCTGAAGGGTTGACCTGTGGGGCCAGCATTCTTTCGGGCTGCGAGCGTTCTCTTCTTTCCAGTGGCCCTTTGTGAACGCTTTGGCGAAGAGACCTATACAGCATCCCCAAATAAGTACCATCCATTTATGGGATTGTTGTAGCGGATGGTAGGTATACCTACCTCATTTGGTGTGTTCCATAATCCACTTCATAATACCATCAACTGTGAGCAGTGAGTTCTCCGCCATCAAAACTAGGTACCTTTGCAGTGAGCTATGGTCAGGGACAAAATTTAAGCAAACATAAGGGATCTCGAGGAAAGTGTACGTTGTACTCTTCTTGTTTTCCACTATTATTAGTTGGTGGTTTCAACCCCTATGAAAAATAGTAGTCAACCAACCAATGGTTAACAAATACTAGGGAAAATAACAAATGTTTGAAACCACCAGCCAGATTGCTTTTTCCTGGGACATTTGTAACATCCGATATTCTTCAATTCCCCAAGTTTTGCATGTTTTTTCCATAATTCTTGTCGTGAAGAACATTAGGGTTTCCCCGATCCTGCACGCCTTTCGGGCCTTTATTTCATTTTGCTTTTTCTATAATCCCGTCAACAACTGTAGTCCGGCATGCATCATCAGCAACCAAAGCCACATGAATGCGTATAGACATGCCGAAACTGTTCTGCAACATGCTACAAAACCCTATCATGAGCTGCAGTGCTTTGAATGACGGTATTGGAAGAATTTACCTTCCGCCATTGTGCGCTGCATTAAGACATTCATGCAGCTTGTACCAGTTTATATGTAGTTGCTTTCCCGGCTGGTGGACTGCTAGGTTGGAGGATGGAAAGTGAGCAACTGAGCAATAAGTTTACAAAAGATGCAAATGGCAGCCCTGAAAGCGCAACCAAGCGTGCTTGTTCGTTGGGATAACCAAGAACCTGTTAGCAACCATAGGTTCCTAACTATCACCAGCCATTTTCTTGTTCTCAACCATGTAAAACTGGTATCCATATTAACCACCACCCGTTTTACCTGGCTAAGAACAAGCCATGGCATGGCTGGTGGTTCGCCCGGGTTTACTGCGCTTTACGACTGGATCCCAATGTTGATGCTATTTTGCTTGATCGGTGGTTGGTGCTGCTTATCAACCTGCTTATTCACCACTACGAACTGTTGGTGGCTAGCCAGGTTTGGCTTCAAACCAGTGAACGTTTCGTTTTCCTTATCCTTTCTCACCGTTTTACTTCCTTGGATCCAAACGTCATGGGTGCAAAAGTCGGGCGGTTTGCGCCAGTTGTTGGTTCAGACCTGAACTTGGGATTTTCCGTTGAAACCCATTGGTTCCCCCAGGCGAGAGCAAGCGATCTTGTGGACGAATCCAATAACCATGGTTCCAAACCCTAAAACCTCCATGGATCCCTGCAGTACGGATGGCCAGTCGTTGAACTGAACCATTCTTGTTCTTTGGTATCCCCTATGGTTAACCACTATGAATCACTATGAATGGGTTCTAACCCCTATAGTTATTATAGTTGCTTATTATCTCCTACTCTCATCTACAGCTGTAACCCTCATGATCCCCTACAACAATATATTAAAGCCACTAACCCTATAGATGAACCATTAGTATCCCCTATTATTCACCAGTCAACGGCTATCATTAGCCATCATCAACAGTGATCGCCACTAGTTGAACTGAACCATTCTTGTTGTTTAGTATCCCCCATCATTAATCTCCTATAAACCCAACCAATAGTTGAACTATCAGTACCCTAGCCATCATCAACGGTGATCCCTGCGGGCGGATCCCAAACGCGACGTCACCCGCGGCGCCTCAGCAACGGGTTGGAGTTCTTCCTCTGCACGGCGCTGCCGCTGGAGATTTGCCGTTGGAAACCTGGCTACGGTGGGGTGACGTGTAGCCACGCGAAGGTCACCACCGGTGGTAGCTGTGGTGGTTGGTGGTGTGGGGCCATGGTGGCTGGTAGGTATATGTTGAAGAACTAGGCATGCTTAGGTATGATTGCTTGGTCATCTATGATCATGATGTATTTGGTTTTGCTGCTAAATCATCAAATGGTATGGTCAAGAATGTGGTATGGTGCTGGTAACAAAGATGGTGAGACCGTAATGATTGATTGATAATGACTAACGAGCAATCTGTATTGATAGGGTAAGAACAATGGCCGGGTGACAGGGTAGCAGTCACAAAAAATCACATGAGATAAGAACCTACGATGGTGGACAATAGCTATGACAATCGCTCGGTGGATCAAAATGAACAAGCAACAGCAACAACTGCAACTACCACCATTTTTGAATGATACCGGCACCTATCACTGTAATGTTAACAACCAGTGTCTCCAATCAGCAAGCACTTCAGCTTCCAGCAGTGATACAGTGCCCAAAACAGATCCGCTTCGGACAAGCTGCTGGTGGCCTCCTGTGTCGACCTTCCGCTTCGGACAAATGCTTCGACCTTCTGGGCCTCTGCACGCTCTGTCGCCCAGTGATGGAGCGATCGCGGATCTTGTCCCCGCGCCCGGGCGCCTCCGCATTTTGCATTCCGATGCGCAACTTGCGCAACTTTTCTTTGTCAAGGGTAGTAACTTTCCTGAGCTGCCAATCCTCAGAAATTTCTGAGGGTAAACCCCCGATAAGCGTTTTCCATGTATTAAATGCACCAGAACCCAAGGGTGTCATCTTCTTGCGCTCCTCAGCGGCTCCGTGGCCAAAGTTTGGGCTCCACTGAGGTCTCAGTGGTCCACGGTGACAGCTGGCAGCTGGTTCTCCTCATTGAGCCGTTGCGGGTCGCCAAAGCCGCGGCTCAACGTTGCAAAATCCTGGCGCTCCGCAACGTGCCTCCAAGGGATGAAAAGCGACATGGCGGCCCCAAGCTGAAGCTTCGCTGCTGTGGCGAGCCTTGGGATGGGTCATCTCCTGTGGGGTTGGCCAAAGGTAGCCAAGTCTTGAGGATCTGTTGGCGAAGTGGCTACAAACCATGAGGCGGGAAGATGGCGCGCGGCCAAGTCACGCTCTCCATCGATCTCCAGTGAGGCCAGTCTCACTTCCATGGACTCTTGCTGCCTTGTTTTTGCCTTGGGCAATGGGTTGGCTTGCACATTGGCAGTTCATTCGCAGTTCCACACATTGGCACGGCCTCTGGAGGTTCCTGTTTTTTTAGCAGAACCTGGTTGGCTGCAACGATGGACGATCTTGATCCACCATCCGATTTGCTGTCCTGTGGACCTATCATTGGGATGTCACCATCCATGCTTCAGGGGCTGCAGCCAAGGGAGTCTGCACAGGGACGTCTGACAATTTCACACCAGTGACTGATCAGGATAAAGAATATCTGACTGCAGTAGCAGGCAAACTTGGACAATGCACAATTTCATAGGAATTGGCTATCCATCAAAGGAACTCATCACCCATGGATGCTAAGAACATGAACTTTTCGTCACCAATGTTTAGTATCAAGGTTCATCATGCCATTACTAATTCAAACTCTTGCATCGCAACTTCTAGCGTGATTAGTCCTGAATCAATAGACGGCTATGCAAATTTCCCACATGACAACGCTAGTGTTGTGGGCTGTTCATCTACCCATTTTGGTTCTAGTTGTTCATGATCCATCCACGTCCAACTAGTTTGTTAGAGTTGGTCAATCATGCAATCGCTCGGTTCAAGTTACTACGTTTCGTTTACCATGCCATGTCCAGTGCCCAAGATGCCATTGCCACGGAGACCAAGTCGCTGTTAACCCACAATAAGGCATATGCGTGGCAAAGTTGTTGATCTGTTTTGAACATCAGTGATTCAAGGGATGCTAAGCAAGCTAATTTACACAATTTTTCTGAACCAGGTACACATTCCCTATGGGGTATACCCATGGCTGGTGGTCGGATCCCAAGCCTGACCGCCAAGCTGTCCATGTGGTGATCAATCACAGGTGAGTCAATTGCCATTGCACCACCATTGTTGGTTGTTGCGGGTGCTGAATCAAGATGGTTATCACACAAATCAACTAGTGTTTGCAATTGCTGTTTCATCATAATTCATCAACCATACAACTAGCCATATTGACTCATGTTGGCTAGTGTGCTTTGTTGTTCATGAATGGTGCACTGCTGTTTTGGCTCTTGTTTGTTGACCAAGCAGCTAGTCAACTCTTAACTCTTGTTGGTTATTGTTGCTTTTTGGCCACTATTTGCAAACTGGTTTCTAGGATATCAACTTAACCATTAAACACTTAGCTTCTGGATAGTTTTGGATAATTAATCACTAATGACAAATTAGCTATCAACTATTAACCACTATGAAACTCACTAATTCACCAACAACTTAACCAGTTGGTATCTGGATGGCTTTCCACCCTTTTTCAGGACCAGCTGATTGAAAACCATCCAGCTCATTGACCTGTTATGAAGTGGTTAATCACCATTATCCAGCTCATTAACCAGATTATCAACTGGTTTATAACCACTATCCAGCTTTCACCAACCATTTAACCATTTAACCAGTCATTTGCCAGCATTAACCATTCATTAACCAGTCTGATCACCACCAGGCTATGGGTCAAAACCCCATACCCCTGGTTCCCCTATCATTTACCATTGTTTTCCCACTGGTTGGTTATCATCCCCCATTACTGGTTGGTTAATATTGACCCATAGCCATATAGTTGGTATGTATCCCCTATAATTGTTGGTTATCATACCCTATGAGCCGTTAACCAGCTAGTTGACCATTGTTGTTGGTTGGTTAACTGCCAATTGGTTAATATTGACCCACTGCCAATTGACTGCTTTCTTCCCCAGTTGATTGTTGCCACACCAACCGTGACGCCTGAAACTTGCCGTGCAAATCCCATTGACCTTTTCGGCGTTGGCATGGGTACTACCCGGTGGGCCCCAGCTAGCTAAGATGCTTTACAGAACTAGGCTAACTACTACTTATCGTAAATATTGTTAAGCTAGTTAAATGGATACTTAGATATTACTAAACTAGTTAAACAGATAATTAGATATCATTAAGCTAGTTAAATGGAGAATCAGACATTACTGAGCTACTTAAATGGATACTTAGATGCTATTGAGCTAGTTAAATGGATGATTAGACATTATTGAGCTAGTTAAACTATAAAATGTTACTATAATAGATGTAACTATAGTTGAATAGATTATCAAAACAACTTAAAACGTTTGAGGGGCCCACCTTGTAGTAGTTCATTTCTGAACAGTTTGGTACATCATCAGGTCATGTAGGGGATGTGAGCAGCTACCAGATTCTGATTCACAACCACAGTAGAAACAACCTGGTTGGTTAAGTTCAAGACAGAGCTGTTGGTGGGTTGCTTATAATGAGAGGGGTTGCTTGCACTGGGAATCAATCTGTATGGGTATATGGGGGTTGCATTAAGTGGTGATACCCTCAAATCATCCTTTGCATTAACGATTTCTATTGATAAACCAACCGTTTGGGGCCTTCCCTATTCTCAGGACCCCTGAAGACAATCTGCTGGCTTTGATAGACTTTAAAACAGCTACCTGGTCCCCTTGTCATACTGATCACCGGCTTGACTAGGCTGGTTGTATTTTTTTGGTTGTAATCTGTTATGGTCGTAAAAACGCACCAGGGGTTATTTAAAATAGAGAGTCCCAAACATGGTTGGTTTATCATCAAAAATGACTGCTCTGGTAATAAGTGAATCCGGCATACTGGTCAGAATCAGTCTTGCTACACTGACTCCATATATTATGGCTTCGTGCAATCATAGGACATTGATGAGCTTAACCAAGGTGATTGATGGTTGATGGTGGTTTCTTGGTAGTTGATCAGCCAAAAAACGTTGTCAATTCATGGTTGATTATATGGCTGTGGGTCAAAACCCTGTACCCCTGGTTCCCCACATTTTTAACCATTGTTTTCCCTATGATTGTTGGTGATTATCCCCCATGAACGTTGGTTAGTCAATATTGGCCCAGCTCGCCATATATTGGATACGAATCGTTACTCGGATGTGTCGCTGGGATTTGGGAAAACACATGGTCAAAAACCCTCAAAAATAGCTTAAACATGCTAATAATTAACACCTATAACCATGGTGAGCTGACAATTGCTAAGTGGGCATGCACATCCAAATAATTGATTGTTGATTGATGGCTATCCGATTTGTCCGTTCTATTGATCCATTATGGTAATCCCCAGCCGCGACCTAACAGGAGAACCACAGCTCACAACCAGTGAGCCCTCTCTGTTCCTACGGGCTGGGCTGTGGCAAGCTGAGGGGTGAACCGTGGTTCATTGTCAAGAATCGCTGGGAAACAATGGCGAACCTATGGTCACAATATTTGCGATGGCTATGAACTATATGTTAAGTATCACTGATTCACTCAATTCACGTTATTGATAATAAGTGTTTCCTGATAGCTGACACGCAACGATGAAGAAGGAATTGAAATCGGAAACAACCCATGGCTTTCCTGAAATCTTTCCTCACAGTAGCGTAGTGAAGTTCTTCTCCTGAGAAGACTGCTTTCCTGCCCTTGACTTTTGCCCACCAAGGGACTTGATCTGAAGAGCCAATGACTAAATCCTTTCTGCTAGCAATAAAATTCTCCATGTCGACCACAAGGATCGCCAGTGGCTGTTTCAAATCCGCTGTTGGAGGTGGGATGAATTGCGCGGAACCATCCATTGGGGTCACCTTGACTGTCTTCAGGGATGTGATCAAATCATCATACGCCCCCATGTTCCCCTCCAGCATCTTCTTCAAAGCACCTGCCAAAGCTCTTGTGTAGTCTCCGAATGGCTTGTCAATGATGTACACCGTTCGGTGATGCGCCATGGCAACGTAGTCTTTTGCCATTTTGCCGTCCAAAACCATGGGGTGAGAACCGCTCTGAGACTCGTCAGTTCTTGCGCTAGCGACCTTGCGGCCATCCTCCGTGGAAGTGACCCTTTTGGGAAGCCACGAAAAGGTCCGCTTCCTTCTACCTGTCTGCAGCATCCTCCAGCGAATGTGGGAGAGCCACACGCATAGCCCTAACGTCTCGCCCTCAGCCACCCATGATCGAGCTTAGAACTTCCATTGGGTGTCCATGGCAGTTGTGTTCATGGACGATTGATCATCAGTAGAAGTGGACAACGGGCAACCTTTTCGGGCCAAGCGATGGAGATCATTATTGGGATTTTTAGCCACCAGCAACTGTCTCTATTGTTGGTCAATCTGCATATGGACCTGATCTTATCAACACGCTTATTGGCCAATCGTTGGCGATCGACACTCACCATCATCAAGATCATTCTTGTCCATCAATGGTTTATCGGTTTATGCTTAGTGTTATCTATCTATATATAAATTATTGTTGCTCTTGCTGCTAAGAATATCATTGTTGACCCTTGCATTGACGACTACAGCATCATTGACCATCACAAGTCATCATTAAGCATGATTCGTCATGATAAAATTGTAGCCACTACGAAAATGATCAGAGACCATCCTCCATCATGAACCATCGTTAGCTAGTACAATGAACCATCAACCCAAAATTTACCATTGACAAATTATTGTTAACCATCAATGAACCACGGATGAACCGTCAATGAATTGCAATGACCCATCAACGAACCATCAATCAACCACCGATCACCCATTATGAGCCATCAAAACACCATCACCTAACCACCACTAATCATCATTCATCATCCATCAACCATCAAATCACCACAAAAACCCTCAAGTAACCCTCAACTAACCACCAGCAACCATCCATTAACCATCATGATCCATCTTTTCCCCTCGTCATTGCCATGGCTGTTCCATCCAGCCCTTCACGTGACCCCAGAAAATGGCACCTGTTTGGCAGCAGCGAGCTCGGCCTCCGTTGCGTTTAACGACTCTGCGGTGGTTTGTGGTCAAACGGCATGGGGTTAGACATGTCCTGGGAACCATATTGTTCATATGTGTTGTTACTATATTATGGTGAAGATTGATATGGTTAAGATTGATATGGTTTTGTATCACCGTTGTTGAGATGGTTGGATATTGTGTGTTTTTGCGCTTCCGAATATGATAGTATGGTTGTTGGTTTAGGTGATTCATATGCTTAAACCGTATAGCTGTTGGTCATAGCGATATGATCACATAGACATGCTGCGTAAAGCAAATCAGTAGCCACACAAGAGCGCGAAAGAGTATGGCCAAATAATACACCGTACTACATTGAAGCTTCATCGTGGTTGTTACATGGGGATTTCTAAAGTCGCAGGGAACCCAAAGAGTGGTTGGTTTATTGCTATTAATGATCAATAGTGGATGATTTTGGGGTATCCCTATTTTGAGGCACCAGCATATAACTCTTCCCCAGAAGCACATAGTAGTTTCCAGATGAATGCCACATGAAATCATAAATCCATTAAATCTACAGGCAAATATCGATGCACAAGATTGAAGCACAAGTACATACTGAAAACATCGACACAGGAATCGATACCATCAATCGCAAAACCACATATCAACTAAATGGTTGATGTGAACCCGAGAGGAGGCCCCATGACTCTTTCGACGTGCCAAACCGTAGCCGGACAGCCCACAAAACCCAAAGGTGATAGTGATGGCCCGGGGCTACACCCATATTACGATTAGATTTTTTAATACATGGCTATGGGTCAATAGTAAGCAACAATGGTTAACTAGCTGGTTAGTGGCTCAATGATAACCAACAATAGTAGAGGATATACCAGCTATATGGCTATGGGTCAATATTGACCAACCAATTTCATGGGGGATAAGAACCAACAAAACAATAGAGAAAACAATGGTGAATGATGGGGGGGAACCAGGGGTACAGGGTTTTGACCCAGAGCCACATGGGGCTAAACTGTCATCGCATCATACCGTGGATAATGTGGGGAAACAACATTATAAGTGGTTGAAACATGGGGCAAATACATATGGATAAACCAAACACGTGCTAGACCGAAAGTTTAAGGGTCGTTATTCGATTGATTCCATCACAACAGGAGAAGTTCAGCCAACTCTTTGTATGTGGAATCAATCTTGGAAATGGAAATTGGGCCCAACCCAGCAGAACTTCCCTAATGGTCAATTTCTGAAGTCTGGAAATCTAAGGCTATGATCTTTTGCCAGGTAAACCTGCTGTAAATGGTGGCTTCGCCACCAGGTCCATTTCCTAAAGGGTAAGCAGTAACAGTTGGGTTAGCTTTTGGTTGGTAAGCAATGTAGTAATAGTTCAGTTAGCTTTTAATTGGTTAAAGAAAGCCTGTTCAAACAGTAGCTGCTTTTAGTTGGGTCAAAAAAAATCATCGAATAAAGTAGCTGCGAAACTCAGAGCAAAAAAAAACCAGTCGCCTGGCCCAGTATGCCTAACCTGGCAATGGAAAATCCACCATTGAAAGCCGATTTTCCCCAAGATTTCCCATTTCTGCCATGATTTTCCATGACCAGAAGGCAACCACCATTTTCCAGGTTAGATCCACCATCATTAACCCCCCATCATCACCACAAACTACCACCATGCACCACCAATGCGTCACCGCCGCTTCACCCATCGTCCCGGGGAGCCTCTCCAAGTCGGGCGCAGGCAAAATCATCAGATCGGCCTGGCTCGCTGGTCGTCACAACAGCGAGCCGGGGGAGTTTTCGACGTTGTAGTTGTGTATGGTTTAGGGTAAATTGACCATGGTTACTGATGGGTTTAATGATGGTTAGTGATGGTTAGTGATGGGTAATGATGGGTAGTGATGGTTAGTGATGGTTCATGATGGTTATGATGGTTATGATGATAGTTCATGTATTAGATGGGAAATTGACCGTGGTTAATGATGGTTCATGAGGGAATCACCAACTAAATTGTGATATACTATGTTCATGATTATATTATGTTTTGTGGTTTATGCTACACACCAATGGTTTATGGTTGATATACTATGGATAATGATGGTCGATTGATGGTTATGATGATATGTATTAAAACTTAAATGTTTCTATACTATGGCTTATGTGCTATATGGAAGTTTCTTAAGATTGTGGTACGCCCAAAGTATCCAATTTTAGTTATGTTTAGCAAAACAATCCAATATTTGGGTCCCCAATTTTGAGAAACCACCATATGTTTATATACTGCAACTGAAATGGACCATGGTTGCTGATGGGTAATGATGGTTAATGATGGTTATGATCATAGCTCATATATCAGATGGGAAATTGACCATGATTAATGATGCTGAACAAGGGAATCACCATCTATATCGTGATATGCTATGTTTATGTATTGTGTTTAGTGGTTTTTACTACACACCAATGGTTTATGGTTTATGCAATAGTTTCTCAAAATTGGAAACCCCAAACAATGGTATATGTATTATGACAAATGACTACTATTGGATTATTTGGGGGTACCCCCATTTTGAGAAACCACCATATGCTAACATAGTTGATTATTCATGTTTATGGTGTAATAGTGACCATTTATCGTTCATTGTTTTTTTGAATGATTGTTTACAATGATAGTGTTTATAATTTCGTAACGTACCAGTTTATTGTGAATCGCGCAACTGGTTTGTGGTAAATTGAAGTGGCTTTTTATGGTGATGTGGTTTAACAACGGCGACTAGCACAAGGGGTACAATGAATTATAGTGAAGAGTGGTGAATAGCTCAACAATTCATCACTGTGAAAAATGTAGTCGTATGGTTAATAGTAGTTGTGTGGTTGTATGAATAGTAGTTGTTTATCGTGCTGATTGATATTATAGATAGTAGTCAATAAAAGTAGCTTGTCGTAGTAGTGGTCTAATATTGCACTGTCGTTGTACATGGTGAATGGTCATTATTGATGGCTTACAATGGTGAATTGCATTTGTTTGCAGTAGTGAATGGCTATTCTTGCTGAATAGCACTTGTTATAATCTCATTGTTGTTGATTCAGCCATGTTCTGAGCCATCATCATCCATTATCTGGCAGCAGTTCAGGAATTATCAGCCATTCTATGATTTACGATCACTACCCACCATAAACCATGACTAATGGTGCTTTGACATGATTGGGCATTGGAAGCGTTGACTAAGCATCAACTCACCATCAACCATCAATTCAGTATCAACTAATCTTCAATTAACAATTCATTCAATTCCAATTGACCATCAATTAACCACCCACTAACCATCAACCCAACACATGCATGCTCAGTCATCCGCAATCAACCGACTCACTGGCGATTACTACTCAGGCTTCGTCAGGGATCACCATGATGTCCTCGCAGCTCGGGGGCTTCACGACAATCGTAACAGGGACACCATAACCACCTCTGAAACTTAGGCTCTGCTTGTGATCATTGTTTATCCAGAATCTTTGGTTAGGATCGTCATAACTTTCGTCTACCCTAAGTTCTCTAAAATCAGATATTGGTTATGATCATATTGGAGGTTGGAAACCACACAGTTTGGGATGACCAGTTCTAGCGTGGTTAGACTCCAGTGACTGTGTTTTCCCACCCGCTGCTGAATTTCAGCAGCTAGGCAGGTTGAAACCAACTTTGTAGCCGGTTCACCGGTTGACTAGCTACCATGTTGACTAGCCAGGTATCATACACCAATTCATTGAGCTTGACAAGCTGCTTTTTATCAGCAGTATGGGGTTCACTAGCTAGCCTGACCAATGTCAACAGAGGCCTACTTACCATTTTATGTGTAGCTGCAATGTGAGGATTATCATACTGGCACCCCGCTGATTAAAGATGCTTAGTCATCCCCTTAACCATTTACCACATTTTTCGCAGCTTTCTCTGGACTCTTGGAGCTGCTGGCATCTGGCAATGCACGCTTTTTGCTTTGCTCTGCCTCTGCGGCCAGCAGCCTCGAAGGCTGTGAGCACATGCAGCCTGGACTGTAGCTCCTGCATCTCATCCTGGACCGACAGCTGGGCCTTGGTCGTCTGCATGGACTGCTTGACGTTCACCAGGTCCTCGAGCACGTGCTCTGCTTGAGCACGTTCGAACATGGGAACTCACCGGTTCACCTTCTCGATCTTCACAGATTGCAGATCCTGCCCAGCTTAGCAGCTTGTTTGCATACAGCATCAACCATCATGATCCATCAAAAAACGATGAATCAACCACCATAAGCTATGACTCCAGCATCAACCAACCATCATTAGCCATTAATCAACCATGATAGAACCATAAACCACAATTAGGTGGCCATTAACCATCATGAACCACCAACTAACCCTCAACCCAAGATGACAGTTTCGAAGATGATCAACCCAACTATCACCCAAGATTCCTGAAAAAAACATGAAATAACCACTGGTTGGTGGTTTCAACCCCTATGAAAAATCTTAGTCAACCAACCAATTGTTAATACCTATAGGTAAAATAGAAAGTGTCAATCAAACCACCAACTACAATAGTTGCTCAACCATTACTGTTGGTTGGTATCCCCTATTATTTATCATTATTCATAGGTTATAATCCCTATCAAACCACCAACCAGACCACCCAATCACCATCATTCACCACTGCTTCGGGATGACCGGCTCAGCGGCACCGCCCAAAAACCAGCTCGGCGGCGCTTCCGCGGCCTCGCCCTTTTGGAACTGATCGCGAATCCGTCGGTGGACGTCCGAGGAATCCTGGCACCATGGAACGCTCATGTGTGCGCAGTAAACAAATCATGATGAAAAACATAAGTAAATACAGAAATAGATACAGTCACATAATTCAATTCAAACAAATGCGAATAAATATATGAAAGAAATGAACAAACAATCAACAACACACACACACACAAATAGAATCATAAATAGATGAATGATTATTATGTATGTGTCATTGGATGGGTTATGCTGGTGGTTAATGATGCGTGATGGTCACGCGGATGATCAACCAGCACGAAGCAACACTCAGAAGCTCGGAGCCACCATGCAGCTTGGGGATTGCAATGCCTTGTTGTAACTTATTAGCCACTTCTTCAGTGTACTTGTTGTTATTCATTAGATTGAACCATTTGTTATTCATGCAAGTGTTACTAGCTAGTGTTTCTAATTCATTCGCAATGGTTATTCAGTGTACTTGTTGTTATTCATTAACTAGCATTATAATTAGATTGTAACCATTGCTAGTCAATACAGATTATTCATGCAAGTGGTATGGCATTAGCCAGTTATAGTATGGATTCATGCAGCTGCAATCAACAACAATGCCAGTTATTCAGTGTACTGCCAGCTTGTACAATTGTTGCTAATGCCAGTTATTCATGCAAATGGTATGGTATTGGCTAGCTGCATGGCATTGAATGCCCTTATTGTAGAATGTTGATGGCTAATAGCTATTGCAACTTGCGATTCGCAAAAGGCTCTGAATTCAAGCATCATGTTCTGTCATGAAATGTCATTGACCATCATTTGACCATTGACCGTCCGCTAAGCACAACCATTTCATCAACAGCTAGTTCCTGCTGGTCATATATAGGAGTTGATAATTGAAAACAGCAATCAACCATAAACATTGAACCACCTTGGAAGTGGAGGCGGTTGGTCCTGATTGACCAGTTTGTCGACCACTATTTGGCCTATACTAGCCATTCTCAAACAATTATCAACCAGTATCCACCTCTGGCAAGTGCCAGTCATTGTGAACCACCATCCAATCTCAACCACTGTCAAGAAGCTTTGACCGGATTCTGAATAGATGTTACGGACTAGCATCGACCATTAACATGTACATCCGTTTCCCATTCATTAATCACAATCTACCAGCGGCCATCAACTCTCCATTATCTAGTTATTCCGTACCATTATCTGCCATTCCTAGCTATACATTAACCGTCAACATCATCAATTCGCACCATTGACCAGCCTATCAAGATCAACAACCATTCTAATCATCCTGAACCAGCCCATGAATATCCATAAACCATGACCATCAACCAACGACCAGTAATTACGCATCATTTAAGCACCCATCAACTCATGATTAACCACCATTAACCACCACTCATCACCACCAGCCAACCATCAATCCATCATCTCACCATTGTGTCGCCATCATTTAACCATCATTGTTGGTTATGATTCCCTATGATTGATGAACTAGTTAACAATAGTAATAACCAACAGTTATTAAATGATTAACATTCTAATATAAGGAATTCCTACTGTCAAATCATTGTTGGTCTTTAGTAACAAACCATCATTTGACCACCAAATAGTGTTATAACCAAAATACAATCATTTGACAATGTTATAATGTTATATTATTTAATATTGTTATTCACAAAATGATCAACCATCAAACAACGGCTATGGCTATATTAAAACAATGTTTTATCATTATAACTAACATTATCAACCAAATTATCAACATGTCTTAATGTTATATTATTTGTCAATCAACCATTGGTTAATAATCACTAAGGTACATAAAAGATGTTCAAAACAAACACCCAGTATATCATTTAATATTGCTTTTAACAAAATGTAATACCGTCATCGCTGGTCATAATCAAGTGGTCAGAATCAACCATGGTTGCCGGTGCTAACCATCATGCTTGGTTATTATTGCTAATTAACATCATTAAGCATGATGGTTTAATAACCGTTAAATGCTTAAGCCAGCTGCCATAATAACCATAATTAACCTGCATTTAACGGTTGCAAGCCCCAAACCACCTGCCTCGTCAACCAAGGCAGGTGGAGCACTTAGATCGCCCTGCAGTGCCGCCCACATGCCCAGCCCACCTCCTTCCCCTCGAACTCTTCACGTGACTGCGACACATGGATGAAAACCTGGAGGCTGGGCCGAGGGATATGGGGACGTGGTGGGTTAGTGATGGTTGGTGATGCTTGGTTATACTAGTGGTGGGATGTACTATGACTATCTATGGGTAGTGATGGGTTAGTTATGGTGAATGATGGTTGGTGATGATTTGTGGTGGGTTATGCTAGTGGTTGATTGATGATTGGTGATGGTTGATGATGGTTGATGATGGTGTCGAAAATGGTGGTTGATGATGCTTGGTGATTGCGTGTGAACTGATGGTTTATGAAGATTGAAGGTGGTTAGGTGATGGTTGACGATGATGGTTGATAACGGTTGTTCACAGTGGCGGATGATGGTTTAATGCTGGTGAAACCATGGATAAATGATCGCTGGTTGATGTTTGATTGATGGTAACGGTTGACTGGCTGGTGATTCAACCCCTATGAGAAATATTGAGAAATATCAACCAAGCGTTTGTTCATCGGTGGAACCACCAGCCCGGGCGTCCACCAGCCAGCGAACAGCTGCCGCACCAGCACCATCAGGGTGGACAGACTTGACCAGATGAAGATCGTGTTCGGTGGGACAGAGGACCGAAGCACCCCAGCACCCGACCTTCGAAGAGAAGGAACCTGACAGCATTTTCCCGGTCGATCAGCTCAGCCACTGGTCGGCTCATGGAGTAACCACTGCCTGACATCAGACCTGGAACTCTGCAACGTCAAAATCCCGGCTTGCTTGCGAATGCAGGGGCGCCGGCTTCTCCCAGTACTTCACGCGGCCCGTAGATCAAAATGGTTTCCACCACTTGGTGACCGCCACTTGGCAGTTTCTCCAAGATCAGCCAAGCTGCACCGATGTGGCTGGCAGTTCTTGGCCTCGCTTCACCGGCTCGCTTCACGCCAGTCGCTGATCTGCGGGTGGCCCCGAGTTCAAAACTCGGAAGGCTCAGGCTGCTGCAAGACAACCGCTGGCACGTGGTACGAAGCTAATGCGATGGCATCACTCACATCAATGCGAGCAACCGCCGAAACCAAATGGAACGTGAAAATCCGGGTCAGACCACCAAATGGGTGTTTCTCAAAATCATGACCCCCAAATCATCCTTTCATACTCAATTTTAAGAATTAACCAACCATTTTTGGGTGCTCCTATTTTCAGAAACCACCACATGGTTGCTTTGGGTGACACTGCTTCCACTTCTGGCAGCCAGTTCCGGTACACACCTTGAATGCTGGGCTCTCCGTGCAAAAAAACACTATGCCACATATCAAAGTTGTGGTGACTAGGGGCGCTCCAACTTGATGTGCTACCATCTAAACCAGAACCTTTAGCAACCTCAAGTTGACCTGCTGCACCTCGCCCGTTGTAGGAACCAACCTTTGAGGTAGCAAAGCGTTTTTGGTTGATCAGGTTGCCAGGTTCATTGAATCACAAGCACTGTGCCCGCTGCTTCACATCTGGTACAAGTTACACGGCATGGCAGCGTCGCTATCTGCAACCTCCATGCCCCATACTCAACCCTTTCGGAGCTGCTCGCCGTCATCATTCATCACATTTCCCCAGCTTATCATCCGGTAACCAAGCATTCAGAACCCTTAGCCAACCATTGATATGGTTGTTTTTCAAGCCAGTTTGGGAACCCCAAAGTCATGGTCGGTTTATTACTATAAATGGTTAAGATTGGATCATAACTGGGGATACCCCGTCATGACTTGATAAAAACCCATATCCAGTAGTCACAAAATCATCTCGTCAACTGACCGGGGGACAGCTGCACATGGCTGACAACTTCGCTCTTATGGCAACCAGCTGCAACCATTTTCATGAGCAAAATATCAACCCCTGGCTTAAACTTTGCAGCCGCCGTGGATGCCATTTAGCTTGACAGACAAGGGTCATCTTAACCATTTGCCGCTTTGATTCTTTGTTAATCTCCCTCAATTACCCAGCTTAACCATTCATTCAAGATTAGCTAACCATTCGACAGTTATCCATCACACTCATTAGCCATAGACAACACAATCAATAAACCATCGTGAAGTCTTCAATCAACCATCATTTAACAATCAAT
Source organism: Symbiodinium kawagutii (assembly GCA_009767595.1). Taxonomy (NCBI): domain Eukaryota; class Dinophyceae; order Suessiales; family Symbiodiniaceae; genus Symbiodinium; species Symbiodinium kawagutii. The sequence goes on along the minus strand of VSDK01022274.1, from coordinate 430,803 downwards.
TGAGACTGCAAAAACAGCATCAACCATTCGTTAACCATGCATTGTCAATTGACCATCGCTTAACCACCAATTCCCCACTATAAACCATAGTCATTCACCATTTCTCACCACTACTCCACCACAAATTCATTTTCACCATCAATCAACCATCAATTCGCCATTACAAACGATATGCTTTTCTCCACATAAGATTTCCATCGTCAGTTCCCGTGGATCCACGGTAGCTCTTCGACCCGCCGCTGTGCCGCGGGGCCTGATTTTCCGGCTCGAGATGCTCCGGGTCCTGGAGGCGGGTGGGAATGATGAGCGAGTGATGATGAATCGTGTTTGAATGAACCTCATATGGTGGTTTCTCAAGCCATGGGGGTACCCCAAAGTCATGGTGGGTTAACTACTATAAATGGTTAATAATGGATGATTTGGGGGTACCCCTATTTTGAGAAACACCCATATTCGAATGGCAATTGTATTGGAATAATATTATTGGTTCATAATGATAAATCATGGTTCATGATGATTCATGATGATTAATCATGGCAATGCAATGATATTCTAATAATTTACAGTAAGACAAAACCAGTAGTATATATCACCAAGCTGTAGTATATAATCACAACTAGCACAAAAAAGACTACCATACATATTTAGCATTATCAAACACTATGTTATTAATCTTAGTGTCGTGACATTCATTCACAAACAAAAAATGATACAGTACTATACTAATGGTTTTAAAATAATTAGCAATGATACAAATGTTAATTATGGAAAAAAAATACCAAAAAGTTTTTTGTGAAATGCTGGTGGTTAATAATCATAGCAAAACAAAAATCACGCAATCAATGATGAATAGTGAGGTTAATACCAGTTGTTAACACTAGTGGTGAATAATGATCTATAATTATTAACGAATAATCAGTATCTTAACGGTTGATAGTGGTTGATACTTTTCGTATTTTTTTACTACAATCAACCACTGGTATTGCCCACTATCATTATTAATGATTGATCATGGTTGTCGTTCATGATTGCGCGTGGTTAATAATAGTGGTTAATACTAGAAGTCAATACTAGTGGCTAATAGCGATTAATACTAGTTGCTAATGATCCTCGGCTGATTGACTCAGATCCAAGTCAATTCTCAGAACCCCTGACGCAGGTGGTGGGGATAATGAGAATAGCGTGACACGCAAACAACTACATCGTGCACGATCCTAATTAGCCAACTCGACTTCAACCTCGCTTTCATCTTTGCTTCTGGTAATTTCTCATCCTTTCCAGCACAGTCAGATTGCCGTACCCGTCCGGAATAGCGATTATCAGCCGAACAAGCACCGATGCTAGCGTTACTCTTACCTTCAGTGATGTGAATGCAAATGATACAACTGACTTAGGCATTGTCATTGCCATTCTTAGTGATATGGCTACTGTTGGCCATGGTTTGCATGGGCACATACAGCGCCTTTTCCTCGAAACACACAACTCAAAATTGCCAACCACATGAAAGACTTCGAATTTGGATGAGCATGCGATTTCACATAGTGGATGCTGTCATAGCTTGATTCATCTTTCTTGAATGATCGTCACACCCAAGCAGTTGGAGCCACTGCATTCAATGCCGGAGCGTTTGGCATCAATCCTGCTGCCCACCACTGCGGGGTCCTGTGCAAGCACATTCAATAATGCAACCAGAACATTGCGGAAACCACCGACGATATCAATGGCTGATGCAAGATTATCAGCCACATTCGACAAGGCTCTGCCGATGGTTAATCCTTGCAAATACTCCGCCTGGCATCTTCCAGCATATGATCCTAGAGCTGGGTGCCCTTCCACCCACTCCCTTGTGGTGGCGGCACAGTTCAAGATGCCAAGAGTGAATCCATCAAGCATTGTTCTCTTCAAAGCTTTCGTGTCTTTGCTTGCCGCCCTCATCTCACCTCTGTTTGTGTTGTTGGCATATAATCCTTGATGACAAACAACGCTGCTGAAACCAGATTGCCAATGGCCGGACCTGCAGTGTACTTGACTGACATGGCCATAGCAGCTGCTCCAATTGCTTCTAGCCCCAAAATGAATCCTGAGATTCCGACCATTGGAATGAAAGAGCACTGCCTGATGAAAGAGCTAGAGCCTGTTGGATCATATGTGTCGTCCACTTGGATCTCATGATTTCCTGAGTTTCGGCTGCTCCGCGCAAATTCAACCATTTTACAGCATCAACCAGTATTAAGCATCAACAATCAGCAG
>VSDK01022274.1:416053-428543 GCA_009767595.1 Symbiodinium kawagutii | reverse complement strand
CTCAAATCAAACAATAGCAGTCATCAACCAGCATCAACCATCATGAACAAGCATTAGCTTTCATTAACCATGATTGTATGCTCTTGGTGAATCATCACTAACAACCATCAATGTACATCATCATCAACCATCATTAGCCATCATCAAGTGTGATTAGCCATCATTAGCCATCATTAGCCATCATCAACCATCATTACCCATCAATAAGTGTGATTAGCCATCAGTAGCCATCATCATCAACCATCATTGGCCATCATTAAACATCATCAACCATCATTAGCCTCATGACATTTGCCATCATGGCCCATGACACAGCACCATGGCCTACAGCTGGTGCGAGGTCCTTTACCAGCCAATGGTTCCCCGGCATGAGACTCTGGAGATTTCTGCGGAACCACGGACGCGTCACAAACTGCCAGTGAGTAACAGTGAAAGGTTGATGAAGTTGGTGCAAAATGGTAAATTCGTAGTAATAACTTGGTAGTAACTGAGACTCTGGTTGGCATCAAATGGTTGAGGCTCAAAATTTCCTGTGAGGAAGGGCTGGCAAATGTCATGCTGCTGTCGTTCTGAAAAGAAGACGGAAGATAGAGAAAGCTGCAACTCAAATATCCTTGTGCTTTCTACTTTCAGAAACACTTCTGTATGACAGAGAGAAAACATCATTCTTACTCATCAGGTCAGCACTGTTTATACTCATGGTCGAAACTCATCTGTCACTATGTCTGTTGGTTGATCGCAGTTTCCCAGGAATGTAGTTCCCTACGAAGCGGCTAGGATCGAATTGCCCCAGTATGCGTGTTGGCTGCAATGCATCTGCATGCAACTCGCTAGTTCTTCTTGGACGAATTCAGATGGATGCATTCCTCTAACATCTTGTATTCAGTTGGATGCATTCCTCGAATTGTCAGTTGAAACCTGTTAGAACCTCTGAAAGTTGTGGCTTCAGGTGGTGTACTGTGGCAACATCTTTCAAACATCCGTGGTCGTCGAAGTCGTGCCATGTCATATCTTGGACCAGTGCTGGGATTGAAAGGCTGCCAGCAGGAACAGATTCTAGCGAGCGCTGACCGTTGACCCCAAGGCAACGTTAATGACTGCTATCCCCGGTGGATGATCCCCGGGGGCAACGGGTCGAAATCTCCACCGCAAGTTGCAACAGATATGGCCGTAGCCTCATCTTGGGATCTATTGAGACAACCCATGGAGCAACATCAACATGGGGTTTCTCAAAATAGGGAGTCCAATAACGGATGGTTTCTCAAAATAGGGAGTCCAATAACGGATGGTTTATCACTTTTGATGATTACTATTGGATGATTTGGGGGATCTCCAATTTTGAGAAAGACCGACATGATAAACCACTAAGAAATTTCTAGCAATTGCTATGAACCAATAGATGGAGTTAAACAGCGGGTACAAAACAGGGCTATGAGCTACATGGACCTTTCTCAAAATAGGGGTGTTCCCATATCATCCACTATTAACCATTTAAAAACCGTACATCATTTTGGGAAGGTGCTATTACCCCACTAGTGGCCATAAGAAAACATTTCTTCCATATATCCACTAAAAAACCCTAAACATCTCCTATAAAATCAGATATTTCCTTTATAAAACCATATCACCTATCAATCCCCTATAAAAAGCATATTATCCCAACAACTTTGTAGCTCGTGACATCTCCAGTGTACCGCACCCCCACTTTATGGCTGGCTGCTCTCACCCTGGTGGAGGTCAACTGCAGGTGATTGTCAGCTCGTGGTCAGGGATTCTTTGTCGTTACCCTCCAACCATGAAATGACCATAGTAATTAACCAATTAACCAATTCATTAGTAATCATATTACTAATGGTTAACCAATTAACCAACTATTAACCAATTAACCATGGTTGGTTACTATGAAATAACCAATTCATTAGTAATACATAGTAACCAACTAATGAACCAATTAACCAATGATTGAATTAGCAACCAATTGACCGACTAATGACAACCAATCAACCAACTATGGAATAAATAATAAACAATGGATGGGAATGGTTATCGTTAGTTGTAACAACCATGATATATTGTGGGAATTCACCAATCATGTAGGTCACAGTCTTTACGGTGGTCATCATCAGTGGTGAATGATATGTGTATAACTAATAATTACTGTGGTTGTTGTCAGTGATTCTTAGGCTATTGCGGTTACCTATCAATTCGCCTGTTTCTCATCGCTGCTCGTTTATCGCTCAGTTTTTTCATTATGGGTGATTATTTTCACTGACAATCATAAACTAACGATTGTGCTCGGTGGTACTGGATGATCCCAAAATACTCTGGTTGGTGGTTTTTCAACCCCTATGAAAAATATTCGTCAACCAACCATTTGTTAACAATTACTAGTGGAAAAAAATGTCTGAAACCACCAGGACAACTTGCGGTCATCAGCCTCCCCCCAGCAGAGCGTTGTCTGAAACCACCAACCAGTATTTGTCAGCAAGGATATGTTTCCGATAATGATGTTAAGTGATCCGGATACTTGGATGTGCACCCCCACGGCGAGCCGGTTCGTGGTGACATGAAGCCATGGTTTCGCAACGGGGTTAGTTCAGCGACCATATCACAGGTGCAACGAACCATGGTGAATTAGCCGCAGCTGCAGGTCCAGCCGTACTGACCATCACTAGGGATGACCATGATGGCGAGGGATCCAGCATCAAGTGAAATGGTTGGTTCATAGTGGCCAATGGGCTAAAAACCAACAAAATGGTTAAACAACTGCTAGTGATAGTACTATCATTAAGTGGCTAATAATGGGGCTCATAACCAACAAAATGATCATCATTATCCCATTAAGTGATATAGTGGCCAATGACCACCGCTAGGGATAATCCGGATGTACTGAAAACTATGGCCAGCTGGCAGCAGTGGTTGATCACTGCTTTTCCATGTGGGTGTTTCTCAACATAGTGGTACACCCAGTTATCTTCCTTTGTTAGCTATTCATGGTAATCAACCATCCACCCTCTATTGGTCCTCTATTTTGAGAAATCCCTATATTAATCAATGTGAACTCGGATTAAGAAACCATAGTAATCAACCAACCATTTTTTGGGTCCCTATAGGCTTTAAGAACCCCCCTATGTGCAATCTTTTCCTTCGCGATGTTATTACCCAATTTTACCATGCATGCGATTGTTTTTACCTTATTGTTGACATGTGAGAAAAACATGTGAAACAACTTCCCATGTGCGATCTTTTTCTTTGCGATCATGTTTCGCGGCTCCGTCTCTTAGAGAGACAGCACATAGCTGTGGAGTTGCACAGATCAGTGCTTGGCTCATCCGTTGTTCTCTCGGATGGTTCATTGATGGATAGTGGTCATCGCTGATAATGGTTAACAGCAATGGTTAGTAATGGCTCATACTGGTTACTAATAACCAACGTAATTTCAATGTTAACATTGTATCGAACGCGGCGGTATATCACCGTTTATCTGCCACTTTTGATAGTGTTCTTGCTAATTGTGGAGCTGAATGCTTCGACAAGATATAACCATCTGGCTGGTTGAAGTTGGCTAATGGTTGATGTCGGTGGATTCGCTGATGATTGACGAGCATTGGCCAATATCCAACATGCAACTGCCATGATCCAGCAGCCCATGCCACAAACGAATACCATGTAACCATGTAACTGATGAACTTGCTAATAACTTAAGGGCTTGATAAGCAACAAGCAATCCATGATATGGCGAACTGGGTCAAGCAGTTAACCAACCAATGGTGGGGGATAACCAACAATTTCATGGGGGAAAACAATGGTTAATGATAGGGGAACCAAGGGTACAGGGTTTTGACCCACAGTATCATGCTGCCTTCAGATTGCGCGAGCGGGTTGTACTCCACACTTGTGCTTCAGTACAGAGTGAAACGTCAACGTGAGCAGTGGCCAGTTGTCATCTCCTGATGGCTTTGTTGGTTTCGAATCTCATCATGAACGATAGTACCAACCACGTAGGAGAAAGGTACTACAAGGAGGGCCCCCCCTAGTTATAACTTGGTTTATGAGGTCATTTAACTATGGTCATATCGACGATATCTAGTAGTTACCCTACTTATAATCCAACTTGTAGCTGGTTTGGGGCCCAGCTTGTATAGACATGACAAAGTTGGGCCAGCCATTCTCCTTCCCAGGTAAGACCCAGGGTTGGTGAATCTGGCACGAAAAATCGTCCATTTGGGCGCTTCTCGAGCCATAGGGGGACCCCAAATTATGCATGGTTTGTCACTATAAATGATTACTATTGCATGATTTTGGGATACCCGCAGCTAATCAGAAACACCCGATTTCATCATTTTTAGGGGTACCCCCAGCCTATTACAACAAATGATCACTATAAATGGCACCCCCCCATTTTGCGAACCCCACATTCAGCCATCCATTTTGCTGCGAAACGACCTCTTACGTGGCCCCGCTCAACAGTGCAGCGCACTCACCATGATGGGAAACATCTTGGGAGCCTCCACGGGAAGCTTGTGACCCTGAGGGTAGCTGGGGGATATCGCTGAAGCAAGGCCGAGCAAGCAGCCATTTGATAGGGTGAAGCTACAACCAAGGTAGCTTAAACTCTGGCAACTACAGATGAACCCTGGGTCATCCCAGCTATAACCAAGGTTATGGCCTACGAAGCGGGATGATTGTCCCACCTATACCCATGGTTATAGCCTAGTAATAGGGATGATCATTGGGGTTATCGCAGCTATAACATTACATTGACTATGGCCTACCAAGTGGTATGATCATCCATGGTGATAGCCTAAACCATACACACCTATCCCCATCCCCATCCCCATGGTCATAGCCTACTACAAGGTGGGCCCCCGTAGTTCTACTTTGGTTTATCAAGTCATTTGACTATAGTTATATCTATGCTAACTAGTACTTTCCCTAGTTATAATCCAACTTATAGCTGCTTAGGGGCCCACCTGGCTATGGGTCTGTTCACCCTGTACCCCTGGCTCCCATCATTAACCATTGTTTTCCCTATAGTTTTGTTGGTTATCATCCACCATTATTGTTGGTTAACATTGACCCATAGCCACCTTGTATAGACATGACAAAGTTGGGCCAGCCATTCTCCTTCCCGGGTACGACCCGGTGAAGGGCCAGCCTCCCATCCTGCGCAGGATGTTAGCACTACCCCATGGTCATAGCCTACCTGGATGATCAACCCACTTAGTAAGTGGCTAGCAACCATGGGAATTGTAACCTACTTAGATATGGCTGTGGGTCAAAACCCTGTACCCTTGGTTTCCCTATGATTAACCATTGTTTACCCTATGATTGGTGGAAATTATCCATGGTTAGTTACTACCCAGGGCTGATCCTCCGGGTCCACGTCCGTCGCCCCCGCAGCAACGACCCGCGGACACCGCGACCTCCGGTGGCTCCACGCGGCAGCACTGAAGCTCCAGCCGCAGGAGGCCTTGATCCAACGCCTGGGCGGCGCCGGTGGGGAAGGGTTAATAATAGATAGTTGATCATCTAATAGTAGTGGTTAGTGATAATGATAATGACAATGGTTATCATTATGGTAATGGTTAACAATGCTTGATAATTATCTAAGAGTAGTGGTTAACAATAATTCATGATGATAATGATGATAGTGGTAAGAATTATCCAATGGTTAACAATGGTTGCTAATTATCTAATAGTAATGGTTAATAATAGTTCATAGTTGATTATCTCATAGTAATGGTAAACACCCTATTGATAGGTTAATCAATTCACTATTAGTCTAGTATTCACCTATCATTAGGTTAAGTGATAATGATGATAGTGGTAGTAATTGTCTAATAGTAATGGCTAATATTAGTTCATAGTTGATTATCTAATAGTCATGGTATACAATAACACTAGTAATTATAATGGTTAGATAATGATAATGATCTAGATAGTTATAATGGTGACTATCTACTAGATCATTAAATAATGATAATAACATAGTTAATTATCTAATAGTAGTGATTAATGGTAATAGTTCTCTAAATGATGATAATGATAATGATGGTGATAATCATCTAATGGCAATGGCCAACAATGGTTGCAGATTATCTGATAGTCATTGTTTATAATAATTCATAATTCATTATAGTTCATAGTCAAAAATCATTTGACATGGTAATGATAATGATGATGATAAATAATACCGATACTATCTACTATGATAATGATCTTGCTTGATATTGTTAATTATGATTTATCTATTAGTAATGGTTAATAATCATTGGCTCTTGGTGAATAAGAATACTGCCTGATTACCAATAATAGTTAATAGTTGGAGACGATTAGGAATAGCTGTTCATGTTGATTGTTAATGATGATAACCATGGCTATGTTCTACTAATCATACTGGCTAACTGTCTAATAATAATGAATCATTGGTGAATGATACCAAACAATAGGAGCGGTTAGTTGTTAGCGATGGTCAACAGAAATGCTTAATAGTAACGATCAAAAAAATATGCTTGATAATGTTGAACCACGGTTCTTTCTGGTCATAGTAAGGTTCGAAAGGGTTCATAAGAATAGTTTTAATGATAAGTAGGTAGTCAAAGTAGTCAACCGGTATAGAACGCACAGGGTTGCGGGTCACAGCCATCAGAGTTGAACATAGGTAGTATTTTAGACCCCCAGAGAGGGTGCAAGCTTGAAGGTCACAACCGTACTTTTGTCAATGAGGTTCATATTCATGCTAAATCAGTCACCGACATTGGGCGAACGGATGAAGTTAAGCAGTGGCGTCGTGGCTGCTCAGCATATCTTGCCACACGCCGATGGCAAACCACCGCTCTTATCGCCGCTTTCTGGACAGCTTCAGCGCCAGGATCACCGTGAGGGGCCACTTGCGCTAAGCATTTTTCTGTTTGGTGGATGATGTTTATGGTGGTAATAGCCATGATGAATGATGGCCATAATGATTAAATGGTGGTTAATAATCATAACATCAATGGTTGATAGTAACAAATCACCATAGTAACAATGGTTCGTGGCAACAGCCATGGTTGTTTTTAATGACCATCAATGTTGGATCAGTAACATCATTAACCATCATTAGCATGAACTAACCATTATTGATGATTGTCATGGTTGATTATGGTCACTACTTGGTTCACTAATCTTATGGTTAGTGATGGTTGATCAACCATACGACTTGGTCATTCTGGATGGTTCCGAATTATTGGCTACCTTTTCTAGCTTCCAAGACCCAGAACGATTACTCACAAGCTAAGCCATCGTTAGTCATCACTGTCAGCTCATCAAACTTTCTTAGCCGTCGGACAACAATTCACCACCCACTAGGCATCCCTCCGTTTTCCGCAGGATTCCCTTGGTTTTCCCTAGCAACCACCATCAATGCCTCACCAACCACCCGATCGTTTCACGCCGTTCCCACGCCCTTCCCAGGCACCTTGGAAGTCTCCGACAAGGCCTCCAGGCCCACATCCTCGCAGGTTGGTGGCATCATTCACCAGGGACCAGTGATGTCAGTTGATTAATGATAGTCACTTGTAACTGATAGTCAATGACTAATGATGACTAACCACAGCTATCATTCAACCAGCAAATACTTATACTTCATGATAGTCAACGATTAATGATAGTTAATGACAAGCCAACATAGCAATTGATTAACCAACATAGTGGTAGTGATAACTGATGATTAGCCCACATAGCAATTGATTAATGATAGTGAATAGTCACTGGTAATTGATCAATGATAGTTAAGGATTTGTCAGTAGTAATCATTGATGGTTCACCATCATTCATGATATGTTAATAATCCGTTGATAGTTGATGATTAATGATGGCTAACCAACAAAGCAACTGATTAATGATAATTAACCAATCAAGAATAGTTAGCCAGTTGAAACTTTGACCCTTATTCAATGATTAACCATGACTATCATTCAACCAGTAAATGCTTGTAGTGAATGGTCAGTGACTAATGACAGTCATTGATCAATTATTCATTCAACCACTGATAGTTCGGGCTAATGGCCAGTGATTAACCAAGGCCAATGGTAGTAAACCTAGCGGCTAACCAATTTACCGTGTCATCTCAAGGCCAGTCTCCGTTTCCGGCGTGCGCGAACTGAAACTCATCGAGGTCTCCCAAGGCCTGCTGCAGGATGCTGGAGAGCTCCAACGTGGTCACGGCTCCCTGCCGCACAGCACTCTCCAAGCGTTCAACTCGACTCCTCAGAGTCTCCTGTTCCTCCAGTTGTTGACGCTTTCTCAGGCGCTGCTTGATCTTAATAAAAGCAGAAATGGATATGGACAATCATTAGGTCATCATATATTGATAAACCAGTGATTAATGTCAATCATTGATTTATGATAATCAAGTATTAATGATACTCACTTACCACTCACTTCAACCAATTATAGTTAAATGGTACCTGGCACCATTGACGATTCATGTTAATGATTAATGTTAATGGTTGATGTCTATGATTGACTTGGCAGTTTAATGTTACTTAATGATTGTGAGTGATGAATGTTAATGATTGAAAAGAATGCTGGTTAACGGTCAATGATTACAGAGTGTCTCAGGGCAATGTCCCAAGTAGATTGTCATTAACCATTGAGACTATCCAATTGTTGATGGTTAAAAACTAATGCTAGCTAATCATTAGTCTTTACTGATTATCTCCGCTGATTTGTGCGCTCTCATATTGATAAGATTGACTAATGACATCGGTAAACTAAACCAGCTATGGAATCAATATTAATCAGCTAAGCCAGTGGATAAAGGTGCAAGCTATGACTGGGCTAGCACCATTGGCGTAATGGTCAATACAAAAGTCCTGATGGTCGGGGTTGCCCCGAAAATCTCCAACTATAGATGGTTTACCTTTCAAATATGATGATTTTTAGCTTCCAGGTTTGATTACCAAAGAGGAAACCATTGAGAGGTTGATAGTGGTGCTTGATTATAGAAATTCTCAAACATGAATTGGCAAAACAATAGTTGATATTGATTAATGACTCGTTGCAAAAGGGATGAATGATGCATGACCTCTAAGTTGATGGTTGATTAGCTGCTTAAGGACAACAAATTCTGGTTGATACTGGCAAATACTATTTTCCATGGCTCCGAAAGGTTAATGGTAGTTCATAATTTCTAACCTTTCCAATTTCCAAATCATTGCTTACGTGGTAAGTAATAATGCCTACGAACTTTGCTGGATAATAATGATTGCTCACTTGGCTGATTTTAGCTGTTAACTACTCAAGATGGTTAATAATGGTTCTTTTCCACCAAAGCAGTAAGCAGTGTTTATAACATATCCTTAAGCATCATTATCAAAAACCATGGGGTTAGCCATCCACGTACCATCACTAACATCCACCAGCTACCACCCATCACCTGACCCATGGGTACCCAGGCGGCATCAACCCGCACCCCTTCGGTCGGACCTGCAGGCTCCGTTGCAGTTGCTTCAAGACCATGGGCACGTAGCCCAGGGCGGAGCCACGATCCTCAGGGATGGTGGTGCATGGGGAGTGGGTTCCCCCATCAGCAACTTGGAGTGTTGGTTGGTGCCCTGAGCCCCCGGTTGGGCCATAAAAAAGGTAGGGTTTTACCCTCCAAAATATGGGTTATAACCTATAAAAATGATGGTTTTGGGGCTTATGGTGGTTGGTGATGATTTTCCATGATTGTTAATGATGATTCACCAAGAGTACACAATCATTGTTAATGGTGGCCAATGATTGTTCATGATGGTTGATGGTGATTAGTGGTGGCTGATGTTGGTTGATGTTGGTTGCAAATGGTGGTTGATGGTGGTTGGTTGAGAATGGAACCAGGAACCGTTAACAACCGAGAGTTGGGAGGACATATAGCCAACAAACTACTCTGTGGGTTGATTGGTGTTGGCTAGTGACCACAAAGACCAACAAAAATAAGTGAACAAGAACTGTTGCGACGTGACAACATGGGAAACAAATTGAGCTGTCAACAACGAATTTTGTTGGTCAGGTGCGGTTGATTGGATGCTGCGGATCTTCTCCGCGGAGGCCCCGTGATCCACGAGCAGTGCTTGGCCCTGAGAGCCGACGCTGTCCGGCAAGCCCGAGCTCTTCAGGCGGTTGCCCAGTGAGCTTGCCAAGCTCCGTCTGCCTCCAAGCCAGACAAAACCCTCGCAATTCAACTCTTGTTGTGCAGTCTGCACCGTCTTCGACTCCAAAATCTTTGAAGCCATGTGGTGGAAGAGATGCTTTGCTACGCGCACTCTCCGTTTGGGGCGGACAAGCAGTTGGTCATAGCTGTATCTCCCAGTTGCATAGTCCTGCCACCACTTGTCATCCAATGTATTGCCATCGTTGTCCAGGTGCAATCGAGCTCCACGTTGTTGTGCAGCCTTCACATTTGCATGAAATTCCAGCATCCGATGTCACTGGATCGCCTTTGGTGCTTGGTTTGCTGTCTAGATCTCTCATATCATTTCTACCTCTCCAAATAACTCTGTCACACTGTTGCCTTCATCCCCAAAAAAACCAAAGATAAGGGTTGGCGCTACCACCTTGGCAATAAAACTCTTCTGTTCCCACGGCTCTGTGCACATCTCTTGGTAAAGTCATCTTCAAAGTCTCCGCAACTATTTCCTGCGCATTTCTACCATTTCAGGCTGCTTGTTTCTTGCAGTTTGACAGTAAAGGCTCTCTGCAGGGGGCCTGGTTGAAATTACTGTGTGCGAACTTTTCTCACGCTTCCCTTTGACTCTAGAGGGGGTACCTAGGCGCGATTACACAGATCTCCTGACGAAATCGCCCTGGTAGGCTTTCTGCAAAATCGATGTGCGAAATCTTTCTGCGCCTACCGGAAGGAACCTCCCTATGAAACGGCCCGAACTTCGTACTGCAACGCTTTGCAAGTGTAGAATGGCCCTCTGAGGGTCTCTCAACAAATTTATTGCAAATGAGAAATCCATATATAAAAGATCAGGGCCCATGCAAAGTCACTCTAACGGAGATGCTGATCGCCGCTAGGGACAACTTTGCATCTTCAGCGTCAAACAAAGTTGGTCGGTTTCAATGGAGCATGATGGAAATTTGTGCGCAGCTTGGGGCTCCTGACCTGGCTTGGCAGTTCTTTTTTCACTTCAAAGGAGGCACTCTTAGATATGCTCTATCTATGATCAATACTGATTAACCATACATTAACCATACATTTGCGAACGGTTAATATTGCTGATTCCATCATCGGCTAATTTATTGCATCAATGGTCAATCTGAGAACCATTGCTGGGTTTGTTAACATTGACCCACCAAACATATTTCCCATATATGGTATAGTCTCAACTCTTGTTCAGCGTTTCTCAACCACATTCTTCCTATATATGATTGAATGACCACCTAAGCACAAACTAGTATCAACAATCAATTCCCCACTATTGACCATCAGTGACCGGTGGCTAGAAGTGTTTGCGAAGCATGTTTTCAGCACATTTGATATGAATACTGTTGACCATCATTTAACATCAGCTGTCTTGATATAAACATGTTCTTAATCCGCCGGTAGATGGTTAAATCATTCAATATCAACCGGCTAATTGAGCACATATTGTTTATCGTTTACTCCCTAGTGTTGCTGATCTTAATCGTAATTATCCACAATTAACCATTGACTATGTTCATTCCCTGGTACTGATTAGATCTATAATAAGCCATTTCTTCACCACCATTCACTTAAGAACGACAATTATCATAACCACTATTGGAAGCCAGCATCAGCTCCTCACTCCCCATTCATTAACCATTGATGATTTATAGTCTAACCATGCTACCAGCACCGTTCTTTGGATGAAACCAGTGACTATGAATAATCAACCATTAATTGAGCATCAACTTGTGATTATTAACGATAAATATATACAGTCAAGTAAGGCTTGTAAGTATATCAGTTAAACACTGTTGATACCATGTTCACAAATTCACGCTTTATCATACCCAATCAGCTATTAGTCAATTCGTTGCCATTAACAATTCACTATCTAGCGCTCAACTCTAAGTGATACTTACCAGTAGTACCCGGGCAAGCCGGGGGCGGAAGTTTCCCAAGGTCAACCACTATAAGATCAAAGAAAACGGTGGCCTATAATTCAGAGGCAAAAGTGCCTATAGTTTGTTGGAATGGTTCTTTCAAACAATTGTGCTTCCTGTTGCGCGACAAAACCACCACACAAAACCACCAGCACAAAACCAGCAAAACAAGACCACCACACAAAGCCACCAACACAAAACCACCGACGCAAAACCACCAACGCAAAACCACCAGCGCAAAACCACCAACACAAAACCACCAACACAAAACCACCAACAAAGCCACCACACAAAAACACCCAAACGCGACCACCACACAAAGCCACCAACACAAAACCACCACAGAAAAACCACCAGCGCAAAACCACCAACACAAAACCACCAACACAAA
>VSDK01022274.1:367348-409684 GCA_009767595.1 Symbiodinium kawagutii | reverse complement strand
TCTTGCTCTAGACATCTCTTGGTTCAGACATCTCTTGCTCTTGACATCTCTTGCTCTAGACATCTCTTGGTTCAGACATCTCTTGCTCTTGACATCTCTTGCTCTAGACATCTCTTGGTTCAGACATCTCTTGCTCTAGGCATCTGTTCTTTCAGACATCTCTTGCTCTAGACATCTCTTGCTCTAGACATCTCTTGCTTCAGACATTTCTTGCTTCAGACATCTCTTGCTTCAGACATCTCTTGCTCTAGACATCTCTTGGTTCAGACATCTCTTGCTCCAGACATCTCTTGCTTCAGACATCTCTTGCTTCAGACATCTGTTGCTTCAGACATCTCTTGCTTCAGACATCTGTTGCTCTAGACATCGCTTGCATTAGCCATCAGTTGCATTAGCCATCAGTTGCATTAGCCATCAATTGCATTACATATCTAATGCATTAGTTGTGAACTTTCGTAACACGGAACTTTCGTATCGAAACTTCCTTTGACTGATTAGTCAACTATATTGGTTTCTATCACCAACTATTCTCATTGAAACCAATATATTCACTACATTAGCTGACCTCAATATTTCGAGACTAGTTGAAAATCGATGAATAATCACCAACAATTTTCTCATGGAGTCACGATGGTTGCCATGGCATCAGACCTAACAATTGGAACAAACCAACACAGTCACAATATAGGATAATTGATATAGGTGTAATCAATTAGTCAATGAGAATAAGCCAATATAGTTTAGACCTAATTAAACCTATATTCGCATCACCAGCTATACTGGTCGACTATATTCCAATTGTTCCTATTCCATGAATCACCAATTGAAATTATGAATCCTCGGAACTATAGTGGAATAACTCCAATTGTCAAAACAATATTCGGACCACCAACTATATGGTTGGTTCATGGTCTATAATAGGTCGACCATTGTTAAGTGTTGGATGATCACCAGCTAGTCGGTTATCATCATTATCATCATTATTATCATGATCATTGTCATTATAGAGCCATCAGATTCATCGCTAACATCATCCCATCAACTATGCTTAAAATCAAATTCGTCATCCCAGCTGATTAATATTGATTTCCAACTGATTGCGATTTTATTAATGACCATTGATAATGATTAGATTCCCACCATATCAATGGTCCCCATTAACCAATAAAATCAACCAACCAATTGTTAATCATTACTAGTTTACCATCCCACCATATCCCCTATAGCCATATAGTTGTCATATACCAACCATTAAAAGACCGTTGTTGTTGGTTAACCATCCGCTGGCAACCATTAATGATCCATTATTAACCATAACCATACTGGTTTATATATGCTGAGAATGGAAACCAGTTAGCCAATATTGATAGAAACCCGCCCCTATCACTAACCATTTACCATCCCACCATCAGTATTAATGACCACCAGTGGGGAATCAATATAATCAGCTGGGATGACGAATTTGTAAAAATGATGAGAATGGGGACCATTGATAATGATGAGATTCCCACCATACCCGTTTCCATTCTCATCCCATCCGTTCCCCCCCCAGGCGTCGGTTCGTTCACGTCCAGCGTCGATGCGCACGGTGGAGGCCACGCCGTACTCCACCAGCGCGTCGCTGC
This sequence comes from Symbiodinium kawagutii, assembly GCA_009767595.1. Taxonomy (NCBI): domain Eukaryota; class Dinophyceae; order Suessiales; family Symbiodiniaceae; genus Symbiodinium; species Symbiodinium kawagutii. Next base: position 408,059 of record VSDK01022274.1, on the reverse strand, counting down.
TGCTGCCCGTGGTCCCCGTGGCGCCGTAACCTGGCACCCGTGGCGTCACGCCGTTGCGAAGCAACGATGAAGGAGGGCTGATGACCAGCAGATCCTCCATGGAAATGGCTGGTTTCCAGGAGATTTCCCGTGAAAAATGGTGAATTTCTATAGTAATGGCTGGTTTTCAAGAGATTTTCCGTAGAAAAATGGTGAAGGATGGGGAGTTGATGATGGTGAAGTGAGGGTTAAGTGATGGTGAAGGATGGTAAAGTGATGGCTGGTTGGTTGGTGAATGATGGCGGTTTCATGGTGTTTGACGCATGGTTATCTTGATGATTAGTTGATGGCAAGTAGATGGTGGATGATGGTTAACGATGATTGGCTGATGATGGTTACAGCTGGTTAGTTGACTGCTATTGATGGTTCACTGTTCGTAAGTTGGTGGTCAAAAGCGAGCCTTCATCACCCACTAATTCACAATGTATTGATCTATCATGATCCAGTGGAAACCATTTTACGCCTATGTACCATTGCTATTGGCTGTTCTTCAACAGTTTCGTTGCTTATCAATCATCACAAGCCATCACCAACCATCATAATGGTCAAGCAGCATTCAACGTCCACCATTTGACGGTTGACGATGGCTAAGATGAATCCCACCATTCGTAAGTGGTAACATCAACAGGCTAACCATCCTGGTGCCTGCCGTTGAAAGGCTACCCCAATGGGTACAGCTTCCAGCTAGCAGCCCCGCGCCTGGTTTGGCCAGCTTCACCCGGACACCTGCGAATGGCACGATTAAGCACCAAAAAACGACAAGATGGGTTCAATGAGTGATCAAGTGATGAATTAAGTGATGGTTAAGCGATCAAGTGATGGTTAATGATGATTAAGTGATGATTAATGATAGTCCATGATGATGAAGTGATGATTTAGTGCTGGTCAATACCAGTTAAGATGATTAGTACAAGTTCAAACAATTAAGTCAATACCAGTTAACGTTCAGAAATAGTCAATGAATGTCAATGATGATTCAGTGATTGTTACGTGTCAGCTGAGTGATGGTCAATATCAGTCCAGTTATATCTTGACGTGTATGTCAAGGACTAGCTCTCAGAGCTTCTGATCGTTGTGTTTATTCTCGTCACGTTACACTGCTAGATCCTGTCGTCATATTTTGGTGTTGCTTACTGTTCAATCATGGTTTCTGTGGTAGTACGGGTTTTTTTGCACCGTGAAAGGGGTCCATTCCAGCTGCCCACCTAATTGTGGGCCAAAAAACAGCTGCAATACTGATGAACAATAAACAGTTGACCATTATAGATAAATATCCAACAGTATTGTTGAATAACAGTTGAAAAACTGGTTCCTGGAAGAAAATCATGGTAATAACTTGATGAACCAACACTTGAACATCAAGAAGTAAAACCGTTGATCCAAGAGTTCCCAAGGGTCTAGCTGTGGGACACTACTGGTTAGCTGAGTTCGCAACTTGTTGGCAACCTCCAGTGATGCTAGAACGTTATCGACCAACTGAGCTAACCCAAGTGGTGGAACCATACTTGGGGATGATTGCCTACTATCACTTCAATAGGATCGTAGCTGGTTGGTGGTTTTGTTGATGTTGGTTTCCCCAGCCCAAGAAAATGCTCTCCGTTAGATTGTCCGAAGGTATGGTGGTTTCTCAAGGCACACCCGCAAATCATCAAATCCTAGCAATTTTTGCTCACAAACGAACCATTTTTCGGGTATGGCTTGAGAACCCCCAAACGGTATGGTTCCGCGAAGTCGCCAAACGGGCGCGAAAAAAACAGCGAGAACCATCTGTGGGGACCTGCGAGCTCCCCTGGCCCAACCATCTGAAACAATGGTTGATTAATGTTGATTATCTCAAAACCCATGGGTTATTGTTAATGAACAGGATCGTTGTTGATTCAATGATAACTCGTTGTAAATGAAAAGGATGGTTGTTGTTTCATTTGATGAAAAAGATCATTGTTAATCAATAGGACCCAAAAACATTACCAACAATATCGGCGTTGCGCCACGGCAAAAAAATACAAGGGACCATGTGATCTATGGAACGGGGTTTCATGGAGGACAACACACATCCAGCCAGCTTGAAGCATAGGGCGCGAGAGAAAGTCACTTGGCTGTGGGTCAAAACCCTGTACCCCTGGTTCCCCTATCATTAACCATTGTTTTCCCTATAGTTTGTTGGGTAATAATCACCATTAGTGGTTGGTTAATATTGACCCATAGCCACATCGGAACTTGTACCCTTCTTCACTCCACTTCCAGTAGCGCACTGTTGGTAGTCGGGGTCATCGAGGCAGGGCGCTGGCGTCCGATGGCAGATCTGCCTGATCAATTCTGAGATCTGCCAGATCTGTTCCCACCACTGCGCTTCAAAAAATGTAGAGGCTGGGCAGGCCGTTGATCCGCCGTAAGTCTTTGTACCAAAAGCGACGAAGAAGTCAGCCCTCTTCAGGTCTGCCACCGAGCTGCGTTTAATTTTTCGACCTGCCTTGGTGTTGACGATGATTGCCTCCACATCAAAGCCTCAATCGCAGGGCTTCCAAAGTCAGCCAAAACTTGTTGGCCATTGGCGGTTGATCCTCTGCACCAATGGCACCCAGATTGCCATAGGATCCTGCTGAGCAATATCCCGTGACCTTGTGGGCAAATTACCCAAGGCTCATCAGTATATCTCGATTGCTCATCAAGTAACCAATCATTGTGGAGCAATGGCTGATAGTTGATCACTCGTTGCATGACCTGCTGACCTTCAAACTTCTACCACTAGAACCCTCCTGGTAACTCCTTGGCTTCCCCCTTTAAAAGCCCTTTAAAAGGGCCATGGGGATACCCTTGGCTCCAAACCGCTCCCTCCCAACCACCAGCCAGACTTTACTGCTTTCAATGGGTTTGGTTTTGGTGTTTTCACTTCCAACTCATGAAGGTAGACCGAAGCTAATGCTTATGTGGCAGTGGGTCAAAGCCCTGTACCCCTGCTTCCCCTATCATTAACCATTTGTTTCCCTATTGTTGTTGGTTGTTATCCCCCATGAAATTGGTTGGTTAACTGCTTGACCCAGCTCGCCATGTATCCAGTGGCTACTCAGCATTGCCCAGGAGAGGAAGCACCTCCATGTCTTGTGAATACCCGAAGACCGGAGGTTGTTGACGGATGGAACTAGCACAAGATGTGACCATAGCAAACAATCAGAACCAGTATTATTGACCATTAGCCCATTGAGCACCATGATTACTGGTTGATAATCCTTAGTGATTGAATAAATTGATGATCCTTAGTGATTAATTATCAAGATCTAGATCCTCAATGGTTGACGGTTGACAAAGCATTATCAACGATGATCAAGGATGATCAACACTCCTCATAACGTTATCAAGGACAGCCACTAACCATTATCAAAGTTTCTCAACTATCGTCAAGCATCAACCATTACCGTAACTCTTATGAGCCATCAATGAAGTAGTCACAGCAACTGGTTGGTGGTTGAACCACCTCTATGAAAAATACGAGTCAACCAACCATTTGTTAATCATTACAAGTGGGACATAAAAAAAGTGTCAATCAAACCAGCAACCAGTATAGGTTTATCAGTGACCATTCTATTCCCCTAGGGTTGTTGATTATTATCCACGATTATTGATGGCTAAATGCTTGACCTACAGCCTTATCAACTGCTGACCAATCCCATCATGAGCCGCCGGATCATCAACCCACTGCCTTCGCGGAAGATGAGGTCGCCAGGCACTTCCTCATCGATGACTACAAGGGAATGGGGTCACCCAGTAAGAAGTTGGTTGACAAGCCATTGAACTATACCATGGCTACAGTCATATATTTACCATAACTACAAGCTATTTAACTATGGTGACTACAAGCCATAACTATGGCTTATAACTATAGGTTGTTTATATCTACCATGGCTATAGTCATATCTACCATACCGTGTACTTGATGCTTGGTATATGACCAGCTGATATGGATGATAGTGAGCTCATCCACTCACACCACTGATGACCAATTGACTCAGTAAGGTCCTGAACCATGATCATAGCTTGGGACCCCCGCATGGTTAATCATCGGATGACCGTTCCCAGTCTTTGACGGTATTTATTGAAAAAAACAATCTCAGCCATTCTAAACCATTGTGTTTTTCATCATAGAGCCTACTTGATATTAGTGGGGAAGTAATTAACCACATGTTTCTTTGCATAAAATTGAAGTTGATGGGTAATAAGTGACCAACAGTTTTTTTTGCATCAATTGCGTACCCCCCATAGCTGGCGAGTGTACCAGCATTTATGAACCCCAAAAACTGTTCATATACCAAAATCGTTGTCGTATACTTAATTGGATATATTGATTACATATTGGTTTAATGTTAGCAATCTATTTGCTACCTATTGGTTATGAATTGCCTGTAGTTTGGTTTTATTCGGGTTTTACATTGGTTGAATATTGGCTTTACAATGTTTTTACAATGGTTATATATGAGTTCCATACGGGTTGAATATGGTTTTATCTTGGTTGTAGATTAGATGTATATATCTGCATACACAAATACTAGTAACATATATTGGCTTTATAATGGTTTTACAGGTTGTAGATTGGTCATGTATTCTTCATTTACAGGTTATATGTAGTGGTTATATTGGAACACATGGTGGTTTCTCAAAATAGGGGAACCCCTCAAATCACCGTTTATATTCACCATTTCCAATCATAAAGCACGAGTTGCCCTATTTTCAGAAACACCCAACTCAATCACCAAAAATCATATGACAGTGATTCCCCCATCATTGACCATGATTTTCCCCATAGGTTGTTGGTGATTGTCCATTATTGGCAGGTTCATATTGACCCATAGCCATAGTATAAACCACAATTGACCATTGTGGTCCCCTATGTTCAACCATTATTAACCATTTATCAACCATTATTCCACTAGTTGCTTGGTTAACTGCTTGATCCATAGCCATATGGTAGTTCAGCATTATTGCCAACCATTATTGACCATCAATAAACCACTATTGACCATTCTTAACAATCATTAAACCATTATTAACCTAGTATTCCCCTTATAAACTGCTATCAACTATTGTTATCCCCTATGTTTAACCATCAATCAACCATTAGTCAATCTAACCATTATGAACCATTGTTATTCCCTGTTTTTCTACCATTTTAAACATCAATAAACCATGGTTTCATGAAGAAACACCCAAATCAATCACGAAAAATCATGTCATTCCCCTATCATTGACCATGGTTTTCCCCATAGGTTGTTGGTGAGTATCTCCCATGAAATTGGTCGCTTCACCACTTGACCCAGCTCGCCATGTTCCTATCGACCGACGAAAGCCGCGAGGAGGCGGTCCTCACAGCGGTGCACCATGGAATCCAAACTCACGGTGCTGGCACCCAGAAGCAGGGCCTGGCGGGACAAATGAAAAGCTGTGGTAGTTTTTGTTGAAGGGTTGGTTATTGATGCTTAATGGTTCGTTATTGTTGGTTATTGATCATGAATGGTTGGCTAGTAGGTGGTTAGATTGGTTGGTTATTGGTTATTGATGGTTATTGATCAGTTTAATGGTTGGTTATTGATGCTTATTGAATTGAATAGTTATCTAATGGTTGGTTCTATTTACATTGGTTGCTAGTTATTGATCATGAATGGTTGCTAGTTATTGATCATATGGTGGTTTTGTATGGTTTTTGATGGCTTAACGGTTAGCTTTTTAAATGGTTAATGGTTATGATGGTTTCATGGTTATTCACAAATTATGATGGTTTTGATGGCTAGTGGTTTTTGACGGTTTAGTGGTTGGCTTCAATGGGTTTTTGATGGTTTGATGGTTTAGTTATTGATGCTTATTGAGTTCAATAGATTTTTAAATGGTTGGTTATGATGGTTTCATGGTTGGTTATATACTAGTTCGTTTAATGGCGGTTATACATGGCTAGTAATGGTTGGGCATAAATGGCTGATTAACCATGGTTAGTTATGTCTACATTGGTTGCTAATTATTGATCGTTGATGGTGTTTGTAAATCAGTATGTAGTTATTTAATGGCTGGTTATTGTTGATTATTGAGTTCAGTTGTATGGTTAATGGTTACGGTTAGTTCCTGGTTAAGCGATGGTTATTGATGCATTCTGAGTTCAATAGTTATTTAATCGTTCGTGATTGTTGGTTATTGATCATGAATGGTTGGTTAGTAGGTAGTTAGATTGGTTGGTTATTGGTTATTGATGGTTATTGATCAGTTTAATGGTTGGTTATTGATCGTTGTTGAGCTCAATAGTGGTGATTGATGGTTGGATTCACGGCTGGATGTCTATTAAGAGCAGGTGACGGTTTATGGTGGTTACTAAGTGCGCATTTATTTTTTGATTGTAGGTGATGCATGTTGATGCGTGATTATTGATGATCATTGATGGGTGATGATTCTGAGTAGCTCCCCCAAAAAAATATCAGTAAAAAAGATGCTATGGTTTCAATGGTGGTTGGCAACGGTAGATAATGGTAAAAGTGATGCTAAATAACGCTAGAACATCACTATTTCAATATGAAACGGTTTTGTATTGATGGTGGTTACTCGCGCTCCATATTGGTTAGTGATGGTTTGCAAGGTGCTTTTTATAGTTGGATAACTGTGCTTTGAGTAGAATAAAGATTCTGGCTAGTGAAGTTTTGATACTGGCGATTGTGATACAGTATCATAGTGATGATGATGGCTTCATGGTTTTCACAAATTACTGATGATTTTCTTGGGTCATTCAATAGCTGCCAATGGTACTATTGGATAATTGTATCATGGGTTGGGCTAACCATGTTGGTTGTGATATTTACCAACAATAGTATCGTTTTTAAACATGACAATGTCATCTGATTTGTTATTGTGAACATTACAAATAACCACGGTGCGTTTGGATGGGTAATGACGATGACATGTTGGTTGTGATTTTACAATGTTGGTTATGTGGGGACACTGGGTTGGCCATGTTGGTTATCATCACAAATGGTTTTAATATTGCGAACTAACGGGTATTAACGATGGTTCAAACCAGCATGGTCAACCTACATGTGGCTAAAATGTGAACAATACATGGTTCACCAACATGGTTCGGACACATCAAATAGCGGTATTAGCATTTGTTCAGTTTGTTGGTAAAGACCCATGGCCTACCATCATTTATAATGGGTATGATCACATTGTTTGACACGGTGGCAAACACCAATGGCCTACCAACAAGACATGCTTGCGAACACGCTTGAGAACGGCCTTGTTAATCCTCCGGGATGAGGACAACCAGCACCAACAGTTGTACGCGGACGGGCTACCAAATATGACCCAAAATTGGAGCAGCGCTTGAGTTTATTAGTTGTATGAAAAGAACCATTGGACCTTGCTTTGAATATCCCCCTAAAATGAAAAGAGCAGTGTATGCGGGATGTTCACATATGTTCACATATGTTTTTAAGTATAATTGGTTTCGAACTATGACAATATCCGCCTGCATATTTGAATGTTGATGGAAATGTTTTGGAACCCTGAAAGCATGAGCGATGATGGGTTTTGAAATTGTTGACAGTACATCTTCCTGTCTGTGTATGCATCGGCTTATGTTCGATTTTGATGCACCATGAATGGTGTAGTATCTGGCATTTATTTTGCGCCATGCATTATTCTTCATTTTCCAAATTCAACGCAAGCAAAAAACAACGCTGAAGAGCGGGTTATGGTGTGTGTGTGTGTAGCTGGTGCTTCGTAGAATGTCAGCGATGGGATTTTTCGTTGCTGCATGGATGTAAGCTATGCCTAGTTCAAACACCCAAGGAACCGACTGTCTATCCTGTGCATGGGCACCATGCAAAATTCAGTCTTGCAAACAACATAACACGTGCCATACCACACTGTAGATCCGAGATACTACTCACATCATCTGACATCATGCTGGCTTTGTTCCTAAACTTTGCAAATGCGTATCCCGCCTGAACATGCAAATCAGACTAAGAAGAGAATCTATTGCAAGCTGAGCGTGTGGCTTACGTAACATTAACTAGCCTCAATCAGCTTACTAACCACCACTAACCATCAGTATATCACCACCATTAATGATGGCAAACTGGTGGTCATTATGACAACCATCATTAGCCGCTATTAACCATCATTAACCACCACTAACCATCATGCTATAACCACTATTAACCATCAGACCATCACTTTTACACGTTTAGCCCGTAGTGCAGTTGACTGCTGTACACCATCCCTACGGAGTGGGTGGACAATACCACACTGCCGATGAAGTTGGCGCATATTTCTGGTGAGCATCCGCCCCGAAACCAGAGCGACGCACACACGGAGCACGCGTCACCTGCGCACTCCAATAATTTAATACACAGTCTTGCCATCAGAATTCAGCATCTGCTGCGACTTCGTTGGTCGCTGACAGTTGCCGCGAGTCCTTTCTTCCCACTCTTGGATCTCTTCCAGCTGTGGCTCAATGAACTCTCCAATCTTGTAGGCCTTCCCTCAGCACAAGCGCGTTTGGCAAATAGCAAAAAGGATTTGTCCGATCCATGCGGCGATCTATCTGCATAGTTTCCAAATAGGCTTCCAATTCCTTTTGGATCCGCAGCTTGAAAGCCGCCTCCATCTGCTCTGACCATGTGGAGCCTCAGCAAGGGTGCAAAGGACGCCAGCACATCCAGAAAATTAGATCCATTAGCTATCATGAACCACTGGTGACCAGCTCATGAACCGCAGCTGCATACGCTGCCGCAGCTCCACCGGTGCCTTCAGCATCTGCCCAGAATCAGTCACCTGTGCGCTGGGTCAGGCGCAGTGAAGCAACCAATTTCAGGGGGGATAGTAACCAGCATTAACCAACCAACTACTGGGGATAGTGGCCAGTAATGGGAAAAACAATGGTTGATGATGGGGAACCGGGGGTACGGGGTTTTGACACACAGCCATTTCACGGACGATAGTGGCCAATTCAGGACCAATCTGACTATGATTCATCGTTTATTAAGGTCTTTGATCATGTGGTTGATGGCACAGGTGGGGGCGATCGTTGATGATTGGCTGATGAAATGGTTTTGCTGGTTGATCAATGCTTGGCTGGCCAATTCAGGGTGACCATGAATTGTCAAACATCGGGTTTACTTATGGTTCATTTATGACGATTTTTGGTATAATGCTAAACCGCCTGAGACAAAATCAAGAGAAATTGCAAGGCTTTCTGGTCAAGAGGTCACAGCTTTCATGTTTGAAAGCTTATTTCGGCCTCAAGATGCCTCCCTCTTGGAAGCTTCTGGCACCAGTGCGTGATCCCATCATCTTTGTTCTTGTACACAGCATGGACAAAGCTGCCGTCGATTGCATCCGCCAACGTGTAAGGCTTTTGGCCGAAACGGTAGAAGGGATGCTCGACCTGCAAAAACTGACACTGCATTCCAACCCCGTCAATGCGACAAGATTGAAGCACCTGTTCTTATTTCATTCCGAATTAACTCTTGCTCAAGCAGATGCGATTGTTGTTTCGAAACCTGCTACATGATGACGCCCACAGAGTAGAACAAGATTTACTGCCACGTAACCGCCATTGATGGCAGCTTTCTGCGATTTCTGTGCTTATTCCGGTACGCAGCTGTTTCGGCGAGGAACCTGCATGAATAGCTGGACAGCGAAACGGTCACTCTTGGCCATGTTCAACCATAACAAAAGCGTTCTGATCCAGAAGAAAAGAATCATGAACATATCATAAAATATTAAAACTAGTTGGTAGTGACTCCTGACCCCGGTGGGATATCTTGGGAACATGGTGGGGTAACACATCAATATTCTACCTGGAAGTGATCGGCTGAACTGCTGTCAAAGGCTGGTTGGTTACAGGAATTGGTTGCACCTACAGCTTGTCCTCAATAGTGGCTCCAGTTTTTCAATCAGTGGGTGCTTGGATTGTCAAAGGTTATACTGTGCTCATTCTTCAGCTACTGAGTGGTAAAGGATAAAGCACTCACGATGGTTCAATGTTGTTTGCAACTTCACCATGGACCAACTATGCGTGTTCGTCACAATAGGGAACCCCCAAAATCAGCCACTGGTACCCATTAGAGTAATGAACCCACCATTTTTTGAGAAGCCACTGGCTTGAGAAACCACCATCTAAACAATCCATGGATGGTTATGCTGCTTGAGCTTCTACGGCTACGGTCATCCTGCATGGATAAAATCATGGCCATTCCCTTCCCACAATGGGATGACCATCCCCAAACAGGACGTTACTTCAGAAAACACTGTCAACCATTACCAAGCGTAACCTGTCCATGATTCAAGCATGCTCAACCATCAATCATCATGAATCATCATTAACCATCATTAATCATGATTATAAGCCACTATTCACGATTATGAACCACTATTGAAAACAATCATTAAGCATCATTGACAATCATCATTGAACAGCCACCATCAACCATTGCTAAGCATCATTCACGTGCATTAACCAGCTGGATTGACGTGTGTACTTTGTGGGGGTCATGCTTAATTAACCATGATTCCCAACCATCATTTCGGACATCCATCCTTAGCCATCATCAACCCTCAGCCATCATTCTTAATCGTCATTAGCCAGTATTAATTAACCACCATTATCCATCCTTACCAATCATCAACTGGTTGGTGGTTTCAACCCCTGGTTAGCCTCCCCTATTACTAACCATTACTAGTGATAACCCCATATAACCCCTATAAAACCATTATTCAACCAGTTGATCATTAGCCCTCATAAAACCCCTACTACAAACCATTACTAGTGATAACCCCTATAAAACCACCAACCAGTTGATCATCAACCCTAACCATTATTGTTGGTTAGTATACCTTCTTGTTAAGCATTATTACTGGTTATAACTCACTCTTAACCATCATTTTTGACATCCATCCTTAAACATCATTAACCCTTAACTATCATTCTTAACAATCATCAACCCTCATCAAGCCCCATGATCTCCAGCTGCTTGCAGTGCTTATCCCGCAGCTGGCTCCTCAACATCCGCGACCACGGGGACTCCGAAGTTCGTACGCAAGAACCTGCGGACGTTGCGCGCTGCCAACCACGGTTGGCACTCAACGGTTCCATGCATAGCCACAACAAGGTGGCTACTGGTTAATGGTCGAAAAGAAGAAGTTTCTAGCAAGAATGGAGTGGATAACAACGAGCAATCATGGTTATGAGAGTGGCTAATTTCAAACGGTGAATTGGTCGGTTAGTGGCTAATAATTTGGAGAATCCCAACAAGACTAGGGGATAATCCGTTTCATAGGTCAAAACTTGTTGAACTCATCAAAAATCCTTCGGAATCGTTCAGCACTACATAAATGGACATGGGCCACAATTTTCCTCAACCAAGGAAAGGGCAGGTGAACATCTCAGCAGATGGACGAGTGACTGGTCATCTAATGGGTGTGAACAGCCAGAAGTGCAGGGTATTGACACACACCTATTTGGCTATCAGTCTGGATATGGGTAAACACGGCTTGCAGTGGTTTTGAAACAACGGTAATTAATAATACGGATAATGCGGACAGAAGTATCACCAGTAGTTGGGCATGGGTATACACAAAATGGTTGATAAGAATTGATCTGTACCCCCAATCGGTAAATGATGCTAATTGATAACGGTCAATGGTTGATATCGAAGTATTACAACCAAGGAATAACATATATCTGGGCATGGGTCAATACCAACAATCGCCCCAATGGGTGGATGAACCGGCCAACAAAGGTACTTACTCACTTGCGGGATGTTCACCAGTGGTGGGGGCATTCATGCCCAGCCATAATACTCGTCAATGTGATCAGTTGTTTGATGTTAATAGTTTACGAACGACATTTGACCGTATGTACTTAATCATCGCAAAAAAACAGGAAAACAAATGATTGAATCAACAAGCCACCATGGAAACCACGAAACCGGCTGTGGGTTATTGTCAGTCAACCGCAATAACCACCTCTTACGGCATCACTCCTAGGCATTTAAGATTACCAAGCGTCATTTTATGGTAACACTACTGTTGGTATGTCATCAGTGGTTTGCCGTTTACGAATGTCACTAATCTACTTATTCCCAGAGGGTCTAAGTACGGGCAAAGTTTGGTTGCTAGAAAGAGGTCGAACTTTGCCGTGACAGGCCGAACTTTGCCACCCTTCCAGGCTCAAATGAGCAGATCCAACTGGGTTAGGTCAAGATATTGATCCTTTTCGATTGCACCTACCCCAACCAAACGGTTCCAGCCAGAATATTCATCGATAGCCTGACTATTCCACATACTTGTTAAGAGTGGTAGCACTTCCCAGCTTGATCCAGCTTGGTCAGCTTGCTTTTTTTTCCTCTTGGCTCTGCCAATCTCTGCCATGTACGTTTGCTGAACAACCTCAGCTCCAACATAAGCCAGAACCTCAAATCTTTTGGCTTGGATGGGATGCAGTGGCAGATCTCATCAATCTTTGGGTTTGGCAAGAAAATCCGAAGATTTTTATCGATCTAGTTAAAAACTGTTGGCGCATATGTTGGAGACTATTTGGTTTGATATCATTGGTCGGTTGGAATGTTGTGGGATCACACTGGCCGTCCTAGGTTTGACCCCTACGCGATGAGCAAGCGAAGGCGGTACTTGGAAGGACCAACTGCGCATTGCATGCTGGTCGCTGCAGAGTTTTGTGTTGATTGATCCAGACTCAATCCCGTGTAAAGGAATCTTTGACTGCCTAATGCATTATTTTTTGTAGCTACACCGTGGATATATTACCTGCTATGTGCATGCACATGTAAAGCTGTACCATGTCCCCAACCCCGGTGATCAACCCAATGTTTTTCATATGTTTCCTGATTGCAGGACACGATGACGATATCTATGGCAGGGACTCTGATTTCGAGGCCGATGAGCGCCATGAAGGTGCGCCCCTCTGGCGCTCTCAGGATCTCTCAGGGCTTCCACTTTAGATTGAGAATAACTAATAGGGGGTTGAGCTTGCCATAGGGGCCAACATTAATATGCTGATATTCCAATTGAAGATCCTTAGCCACAATCAGAATATAGGTGTTGTACTAATTAATGAAATGAATAAACCATTTATTTTCAGTGAAGGCCGGTTTCTTTCTATGAATTGATGGAACCCAGTCGTTGGTTGATGATGGATTGTATATACTATACTATTTGATGAAACAATTTTTTGTACGAACAAGCTTATATTAATTTGTTGGCTGATGGGTTAGAACTATTGATCAGACAAGCTGGACGTTGTCGTCGCAAATTTCAGGGATTACCAGGTGTCAGCATAACCAAGCATGCATGCATGTAGAACCAATCCCATGTGAGCATTGGTGGTTTTTGCCAACCCATTTTATTAGTAACCTAGTATACCAAATGAAGTCTAATATAACTGGTAACCCCTTATTTTTTGTGTTTTCTTCGATCGCACTTACCCAGTGCAGTTCTGTCCAGAGCGCCCCTGATCCGCGCAATGCCGACTGTGCAACGAAGAAAGAGCCGGATGAACTTGGAGAGGCTTGGAGCCCTCAAGGACGGAAACCGTGTTTGGGAGCCAAGTGAGTAGGAGCAGTGTCAAATGTCAAACACTATACTGCAATCATCATCGATCATAATCGATTATAAAAAAATAAGCAAACTACTGATAGTAGTAGTTGATGTTGGGAATCTAGACATCGAGTTCATACATGTTGTTCTGGCAATGTTGGCATTGTTATTTCTGATGACGGTTTGGGGCACCAATGATTTGCATGTGCTGTAAAAACCTCACTTGGTGCAGGAGTTTTTCCATGATCTATGTACCCAAGAGCGCTACATCGAAGAGCGACGGAATGACATCAAAGAGAAGAAAGGAAGCAAGGTGCTCCCATTTTGTTACAATGGTCCGTCCATTAATTCAGTTTACTCACAATTTTTATTTCATCAGTGCATCAGTGGTGCAACATAGTTCATTGATAAACATCATCATGTCCACATTATTCATTCATTTATAAGTTTTAGAGACTTTTCATTTGCCAAAGCCTCTCATTGAAGTTGGTAAGCCTTTACCCATTGTTTATGTTTCCTGTTGCAGGCTTTCTCGTTTGTTGACCTGATTGGAGTTGACACGATCACGGAGTTGGAGGCCAGCCTCTTACGGGCACCCACACATGCATGCTTACATGTACAGCAGGTATCATATCCGAGTTGAAATGTTTTAAGAAAGTGAAATCGATTTCATTACCTTGGTAGGCTGAGCGCCCTGTGAACTTCGAGTTTCTAGCCAAATTTTTGGCAGAGTTTGCTGGGGACCTGCCAACGAAGCTGGAAGTAGAGGACTTGGAGTTTGGCCAAGCTGAACCAGATTCAATAATAACTAAACCTTCTCGAGCATAGTGCACTACCCACTTCTTGACGTATGAAAGTTTAAACCTTTGAAAAGTTGCTGGTATCAAAAAAATATTGTTTGAATGAATGCAGGAGGCGCTGGCATTCGTGAACACCAAGTTTCACTTGAACCCTCGTTTCCAACGAAAGGGGCAGCACGAGGCTTCTGACTGGTGGGGGGGTTGAAACTGCCAATGCATTCTATCATTTGCACTACACTGATTCAGTGATTTGGTTGTATATTGTCACAGTGTCTTATTAACCATGTCTTTTTTCATAATCATGAATGTTTTACTTCCACCTGTTTTGCCCGCTGCTTCCTGATCCATCTGCAGACATGGACGCGTATCGAAGCCAAGTTGATCCGCAGCATGGTCTCGCACATCTCCAACCTGTTCCAAAGGAGCTCCAAAGTCAGGCCAGCTAATTTACATGGTATAGATCTGAAACTCACTCAGAGAAATCCCAAGATATGTGATGATGTGTTCCTTTGATATGTGTCACGTGCGTGTGAATCATGGTGATTGTTTTCGGCACAGGAAAGGTCATGAGCGCATGGAAGTCTTGAAGAACATCGTTCTACTGAAGTACCAGGACCAACAAAACATGCAGTGCACAAATGATAATTACTTCATCTGGATTCTAAACAGGTTCAAGCTATCGATCTCTATATTCTTTAGGATTATATAACTATTTGAATTCTTAACCCCAAACTGGTCAAGTGCTCAAAACTAAAGAATTCCAGTATTTGTTCACATGCTTCAGGACATGGGCATCTTGTCACCAACTTCGAAGAAGAAAACACCAACCCGAGGACGATCCACGTTCGAGGCCGGCCATCCAGTGTAACATGTATAATACAGGTTTCAATGCGACTTTCATCCCAAGCGGTTTGTTTGTTGTTCATGCTGTACAGGTATGATCCATCAACACTTGTTTGGTGACTAGGTATCTGAGAAGACTGCGCTGAAGAGAGGCAAAGCTAAATCAGATTTACTGAAGAAAAGTTCTACTGGGAGCCAGTTGGGAACACCTCAGGATGTTGCAGAGACCTTGCCTATGTCACCCCTTATGGCTGCTCCTGTCCCAGGGCTTGCCCCGCAAGATGACAGCCAGGGCCAGCCGCCGCCTATGGATTCCTTAGGCTATAGTCCAAAAACTCTCGATTTTGGTGAATCTCAGGAACCCCTGAACGAAGCAGATCCCATGGAGGAGGTTGGGTATCAGGTGGAGGAGGGGGGAGAAGAGGAAGGTGAACAAGCAGAGGAAGAACAGATGACAGATGATGAGGTAGTTGATCTAGTCGTTACCCACGAAAGCGTTCCATATCATCACTTAGGCGAATCTCAACAGCATCAGCACCAACAGAAAGACGATACCACAATGGGACATGAGGAAGCAAACACAGGTAAAGAAGATGCCACTGAAAAGACTAACGCTGGATCCAAAAGTCCAGACATGACGCTTCGGAAGGATGCACCCATGTCACCTATTGCAGTTACGACGCTACCTGACTCAGACATGGAAGAGAACACCAGCAAGGCTGACACAGGAAATGCCACCTTAAGCAAAGGAGCCATGGTGAAAGGAACTCACAAGGACTGGAATACATGCATGCATATACAGCTTATGTCTTTGATTCATTCAGTTGACTAAGTAAGTCATCACTAGCATGTTGGGTTATGTCACGCATACACTCTATCGATCTGTCGGAGTCACAACTTAAGTCAACATGACCCGAACAACCAGGACCGACAACCTCTTTGCGAACTTCCTGAAGACCTCAACAAAGACCAATCGCTACAGGCTCAGATCGAAGAAGCTTGCAGCTCGTTGACTGCAGCAAAGGAAGGTAAAGATGTACCTGAGAATTTGTTGAAGGCCTGGTTCCACACCAACTTCGTTTGTCTTGGTTCCCTACTTCACTTGCAATTTTAGTTTTTTTTTAATACGATGCGATCATGTTTATGATTTTGGGCCCTTGAAGCTAATGCAAACTCAATTTATGAAAACATGATGCCATATGCCCCAGCCCCGGGTTGCATGAGCCGATACTTTGATTGCAGGCCCAGGCAATTCTACGGAAATCAATCCGTGACACGGCTTTGGAAGCAGAAGCTAATTTGGAGGATCCAGACAAAGCACATAAAGACTCAGATGATGAATCAGATGGGAGACCCAGAGCTCGAAAGGGAGGCAGGAAGGGAGGCAAAGGTCGAGGCAGAGGGAGGAGCGCAGGAAGAGGAAAAGCATCTGCTGCAGATGCCCTTGAGGCAGATCAGAAGAAACCACAGGCAGATACTGCGCAGATCATGCCTCAACATGACCTCCCACCAGATTTGGACAAAGCAGCTGAAGTAGCATCAAAGTTAGCAGCGGTCGATGCGAGCGCAAAGAGTGATGCGAAGGAACTAGAGGAAGACAAGAAGGAGGAGAAGCCAAACAAATCGCCCACAAAGCCAGCCTCTCGCAAGAGGAAAGCAAAAGCAGCAACAACACCGCGCAAAAGATCCAAGAAAGCCAAAGCAACAGCAGCATCAGCTGACCCAGCGAAAGAAAATGAACAAACAAGTGCTGATGGTAGCAAAGCAACAGATGACCCAGAGAAACACATTGAACAGAAAAGTGCTGGAACTGATATGGAGGCAAACTCATCGGTCGAGCCAAAGGCAGGAAATCAGGATGAGGATGACCAGACCAAAGTCACCACACCAAAGAAGAAGACCAACGCCGCGTCACCAAAGAAGAACACACCGAAGACGAGCCCAAAGAGAAAGCGAAAGAAAAGAAATCAGGACTATTCAACGATATCATGCATTGCATCTCTTCAAATGGTGATGTGCTCAAACAATGAATGAATCATTTGTTTTGGAATAGTGTGTGATTGGTGTTGGTTGGGTTTCTGCAACCGACGACTCTTGCTGCTGTTTGTTTTACTTTTGAAACATGAATCTAGTTCTGATGCATGTGCATAATATATGATCCTCTTTAGCTGGTTTCCAGGAAGCCAATGTTTTTGCGCTGACCACTGTCGGCTCGGCCCTGCCTCACTTGCACTTGCCAAACGATGTCGCCACGAGAAAGTATCATCCTCAAATATCCTCAGATGACCATTTCGATTTCATTGTGTCGATTCACTTGAGTCTCAGCGGTAGTGCTATATCACAATAAGTTTCCCAATTAAACCATTTGAAAAACAAGAATTATATGTGCAACAATCGGTGGTGTTACTACAACATTGATCGCTACTATTTTCATCACTGTGTTCTGCATCATATGACTTGACTTAGTTGGTTCCATTTAGATCTTGCATCGTCAAACCCAACTGCAGGTCTTTTACATTGCGTGTACCTGAAGACCTTCCACCTGTCGAACAGGACAAAGTTCTCCAGGAACCGTTGCAAATCCAGGTGTTGCCGGGACCCCTAATTTCCCATTTGAACATGGTTTGATGAACATGAAGCGAATTTAGGAACACAAGCTTTTACAAATCAAGTATGTTTGAATCAGTTCAACTGCGTAATAATGATATGATACCGAGGTTGGACAGAGGCGCCGGCAACTTTTACTGCCGGGATGTGCCTGCCAAAAGGGTTGAGGCCATCAACCATTCTGAGCCTCAAGGCCTGAACATGACGCATCAGAAACTTTCTATTTGCTTGTTCCGTAAAACCTGATTCCATCAACCCCTGATAAAATTGATTTCTCGAGAGGGCGATAGGATGGTTGCATCACAGAGGCACTGCGAAGTCAGTAGTTTATGTGGCAGCTATCCTGCTTTATTACATTTGCAAGTTAGTATAGCTATAGTATAATTTATTTACCCAATAATATCATGCATCAGTAATAGATCACAAAGTTCCGTTCATTCATTCATTCATGCATTCCCTTCCGCGTTTGCAGGTCAACGAGGCGCAAAGGGGCGTCTCGATCACTTGGACAGGCAGAGGTTTGGCGAAAGCGTCAATTCCTCAGCGCTAGCGCGCATTGGGTGGACAGAATGAAAACAGCGCAGCAACCCATGGTAAGCACTTATTGTCTTCTTTTTGTTCAATTTGATATTGTCACGGGATGGAGGTAATCACAATTGGTCTCCCGGGATCCCTTCTATCCCTGCTCCCTCAGGTGGACGCTAGCCATGCTGACGGCCGCGTGGATACCCATCAAGCCCGAAGAGCAGAATACAGTCGTAGTGTCAGAACAGAAGGGGGAGTGATTTTGATTCTTCACATGACACCTTTGGCTGGCGTGTGAAGGCTTAGATAGTTGGATCTGACCATCTATGTGGCATCAACTTTTGTGTGCTTACATATTATTGCCTTGGTTATCAATTTGTTCAAAATGTTCAACATGATGTTTCTATGTGACAATCAATTTGACAAAACAATGAAGTTTGAATTGATCTCGGAGCCACATTGGAACAAGATCTGGCTTTGCCTTCTTACGGACGAGCTGACAGAGCTTATCATGAGCTCAAGGTTTTGGAACCTGAGACGATGTGTAGTTCATCGAAAAACATCGATCGCATTTCACCCAGCTGTGCATGCATGAGATGAGATAATATATATGATATATTATATTGAGAAGCTGGTAAAGAAATCTTTGAAATCAAAGCTCATAATAATATGAAATTTGTTTTGCCAACAGTTGTTTTTTTTTCTGGTGCTTGCCATTCTTGCTCAAAGGTGACTGCTTCATTCAAGGATCCCAGAACCAATTTGGTGCGAGGTCCAGCCGGCTGGGGAATCAGCATGGCGCGTGCCCGTGCCCAGAAGGGTATTTCACCATTGTCACTCACAACCAATGGTGTGGTTGTGATGTTGGCACTTGGAGCGCCGCTACTGATGAAGCTTGGACGATACAATGTGTGGATGATGGTAAACGTATGCACAAAAAATGACATCAACCCTGCATGCATACCCAGCTGCCCAGGCTGCACGCAGTTGACTTTGTCACCCAAGCGACGGATGTCAGCAGTGCCAGCAGCCAGCGAGTTTTTTCCTTAGTTGATGATGCACAATAATTCAATGTGTTCATGTGTTCATGTTGTCAGTTCATCCGAACCTACACCACCTTGACTTAGATCGATCCTTTCTTGACATTAGAACCCTTTCGAGGACATTTGGCTCATGGATGCTTTCTCTGGACAAGGAGCAGTGGCCGAAGCTTTTCGTGGGGGTTCCCGTGATTCATATCATTGCTGTAAACAACATCAAAAACCGGAAATTCCTAAACCGTAACAATCATAATTACTTTAATTGTCAAGTATCTTTTAGATTTCCTTTGAGCTGAGCGACTGTTGTGAACTGGTGTTGTTTTTGGTGATCTTATCGTTCTTATGCTTCGCTGGTGCTGCACTGAAGGTGACCGCCATCTCAAAACGTGATCTCCTCAGCAAATTATCGAGCTGTTATCATGCTACCCTGCTAGATCAACAATCAATATTAGTTCACCAAAAGTGATCCAGAATAGGCAGTTCAAAACGATAGTTCTTATAAGGACCACAATTCAAACTATTATTATATATGGTCGCAACATCACCACGTCTACCAGCTCTTGCGGCTTCTGAGGCTAACATACGAGATTGAACACAGACCGGTGATCAATGACATCTTGTCTGTGCTGGGACCTCATAGTACTGCTGGCTTTCGAACATGATTGATCCACCATAATTATCATCATCATCACCATCATCATCACCACCATCATCATCACCACCATCATCATCACCACCATCATCATCATCATCATCATCATCATCATCACCAGCATCATCATCATCATCATCATCACCATCGCATCACCATCAACACCATCGATACATCATCACCATGGACTGATGCATCATCGTCATTTACATCGTACCGTGATTTCTCAAGATACCTCGAACCGCTGTTGCTTCTCTGATTTGTTTTTTGTGTCTTTGAAATGTATGTGAGAAGTTTAGACCAGTCAAATAATCCAGCCATTCTAGCTATGCATTGTGCCTCTGAGGCAGGGATTTTTACGTCTCATTCAAGGATGTCTTCGCATACGCGAGGATGGCGCGCTACATGGAGGACCACCTTGCGGGAGCTGGGTTTGGCTGAACCCCCGCACCAGTTGCAGAAGCAAAGAAAACATATTTGGCGACCTGGACCAACCCACTGTGGTTCAATCCAACGCGAAGCTGGCGCTGCTGTTTAATCATGAATGTTTATTTGTATGATGTTTTTAAGAGTTTCTTTGTTTGCTGTTCCCAAGGTCAATTGATCCTCCTCACCCTATTATATTTTCCAATAATGTCTTTCTGCATACTAGTTGAAGTGATGTGTTGTTGGGTTCAATTCAATGCTGATTTATTGATACCTGACGAGCTTGACTAGGGCACTGCACAGTACAACCACCATAACAACGCACTCATGCCCAGCTAAGGATCATGTCGCGTTTTGCGTTGGCTGCCATCTTATGCATTTGCCGATGCGTTCATGTGACAATAGAACAGCCACGAAGCTCGATAATGAAGCACGCAAAATATTTTCAGCATATCACGAAAATGCTGGGCCGACGACTGAAATGGAAAGCTACCAACTAGCTCAGACCTTAGTTGTTCAACATGTTTGGTCAGCATAGTTGTTCAACTTATGATGGTTCTCACATTCCAGTGCCCAGCCAAGCGTCTGCCAAGTTGGATGGGATCCTGGGGCCACTCCCGTCCGAAGCCATCAACGGCCTTCGGAACGGCGTCAGGGAACCCAGCGCGGCTGTAGGGGACACAGGTGAACACCATGATGCATTATGTACTCTAGTATTATATTACTTACTGGATCTAAATTCTTCACCAGTCAGGATGTTAAATATGATATATTATATGCATAATTTATCGACCAGACTTTAAATATCATAAATTTTCTTCAGGGTATTATATTACATCACTAAAAGACAACACCCGACGACACCCACTATCTCTCATGAGGCCATATGTCAAAGGCTTGTACAAGAAGCTCTCTCGCAAAAAGCAACAAAAGATGAAGAAGAAAGCCGAGAAGTCTGGTAAGAAAATCGTGATCCATTACGGATCCAAGGGAGTCAAGAAGGTGTTGGATGCTCAGAGGAAAAACATAATAAAACAACAACATAGTTTACCATGTTGACCGAGCCTGGTTTCACGGGGTGTTGCCACCATCAACTATGAGCTAGAGACGACTGTGTTTCTAAATAATATGTGGGGCTGGATTGTGCTGAGGCGAGGTGGCCCACAGTTGAAGGAATCACAAGTTTACCCCCGAAAGTATGGCCAGCGCTTTCAACAGCTTCACTGCGATTGGATTGTTTCTTGGAAGTTTCAAGTTTGAGAACGTTTGTTATTAAGTTTTGTACTTTGGGTTCATTTGTTTCTATAAGTGTCATGTTTTCCATAATCGTGCAACTATGTTGCGCAGTATGTTGCAGTCAACATCGTAGGCAGAACATGCTGGAGAACTTCGCCAAGCTTTGTATGGTACTGATGGAGCAGTTCCAACAACGACCATCGTCCGCAATGCCATGAAAATGGTAACATGGATGAACTGCAAATAATTGGTACGTAATTTTGAAGATGCTGAATCATCAAAAAAATAATTTGATTGGGTGACCCGATCAAGTAATATATTGTTTAATCAGCGCAGCTATAGTTTCAGTTTTCTCCGTTCCAGCCTCTTTCGACTCGTCCCTTCCGCTGGGTGCAGCCACATCAGGCAAAGTCACAAGCCTGGTGGGCCCACGCAGATTTGGAGGATGTTCGCCTTTTTCTCCAAAAGGAAAGAGATGAAGGGCGTTTTCGTCCGACTATCTCAGAAGGGCTGGATTAATTAGACTAGCTCACACTGCTGCTTTAGCAAATCAACACTCTTAGTTGGCTACCAAGAAGAAATGATCAGTACATTCGAAATTATCAACAAATAATATGTGTTAAATTTATCAACCAGGCTAACCTCATTATCAAATCAGATCATGGTATCGTTATCAAAGTTGGCAAATTTAGCAAATTTATCAAAATTATCAACATCTATCAAAATTATCAAAATTATCAAATTTGTTCACATGGTTTATCAAAAATGTCAATTAATCATTATCAAAGTTGACACATTCAGCAAATTTATCAAAATTATCAACATCCATCAAAATTATCAAAATTATCAAATTGGTTCACCTGGTTGATCAAAAATATTAATTAATCATGATCTTGATGAACAATTTCTCAAAAAATATCAATTATATCAAAATTGGCAACTATCATACTTGGTGGTTCCAACCTGAGAGTGTTATGCGCGTACCATAAGATCCGCACTGATTCAGATCGGAAAAAACACAAATGGTTCTGGAGCTGGCGTGGTTTGGGCGTGGTTGGGGCGTGGTAAGGCTAAACTTTGCCGTGGAAAGGCTAAACTTTGCCGTGGTAAGTCTAAACTTTGCCGTGGTTCTGAAACCACCCAAAACCATCAAATCTTCAAAGTTTCCAAAATATAATTTGTTTGATGGATGTTGACTGATTAAGCAGTGTTTAGTTTCGGTTTCGGATGAGTCAGGAAACAACTGCAATATCAAATCCAACAGCATTGCTTTGGCTTGATATTTTGTGTGATGATCAACTTTTCTACCAAGATGATTTGGCTTTTCGATGATACATGTCATGGTTGCCGGTGTTGTGTACAGGGGCTCAGCTTGTCAGGAAGCATACGCAACAAAACTTGTAATCTAACTTGAATACCACCATTGATTCAAAACAAAATTCTCGCATTCAAGCTGCCCCATGGATGTACTGGGTCATTGAATCCCAACATGTTTTCTGGGTAATATTGTTGTCACCCAGTGTCACTTTTGGGCCTTTGCTTAGCCAGCGCAAGCATGGATCTAGCCCAAAAGTTCCTGGATGCCGCCAAAGCTCGTCGCAAAGATCGCTCTGATCACGAAGACTGTCATCCAGCCGTGAAGCCTGGGACGAAGCCGCCATCCAAGACCCCAGGCACATATGTCATTATGACATACCGTGATCAGGAACACATAGCATGCATCAAAATCGATGACCGGCCATTGTTGTTCCCATTTAAAACACACCTCTCACACCTGTATATGTGGAAACATGCGAAACAATGCAAGTGGCCCACCATGTTCATGTCCATGCTAATCATGTTTCCTTTTGAATTGAAATCAAAAGTGTCAACAGTTTAGGTTCACATGAAACCAAACCAGGAGTCGGAATTCATGTCGCATGTCTCCTAAAATACTTCTTTGCGTCATAAAGTGCAGTTTGTACAATCTTATTTTTTTGGTGAACATATGTGCGTATGAGAAAAGTGCATATGTGTTTATTTTTGGTTTAAGTACATGATATTGTATTATATTGTTTATTCATCTAGGATGTCAATGATACATGTCGAGCAAACCTGCGCAGGAAAGGCTACTGAAGCAGTCAGCCCTGAAGCAGTCAGCCCTGCATCTTCTACTGCGACTACTGTCCCAGCCAACGATGAAGAAGCACGGGCTATGGCCATTGCAGATTATCATAAATCACAGATGCAGAACACACCCGAAGATGCAATCCGCAGAGCTCCAGCGACACCACACGCTGCTTTGAGTCGAGCCGTTCAATCCTTTGAGTTGCTCAAAGACACATCGCCACCAACAATGGATCCACCAGGGTCAGGGACAACAAGCATGACAACACGGACAACCAACAAGAAGAAAATCAAACATCGAAAGGGAAAAGGTAAACAGGTTCACAAGAAAAAACTCAAGAAGCCCAGTCAGCAGCCTGCGCCTGTCAAGGTCACAACACCGGTGGCAAAGCCAGCAGCAGACCACACAAATGCGCAGAAGCGAACTCAGCCGCCCACTCCCCCACCTCATGTTGAAGCGCCAGCTCCTGATGTTGGGGTGAAAGCTCCAGCAGCAGCCAATGAAAAGGTACCAGCTGAAGCAGCCAAGAAGAACACCGCTAACCGTGAGGCATTGAGCGGAGTGAAGCAAGAGCAGGTGAAGGCAGAGGTAGAGAGCCCTGGCCCAGGTGCAGGTGCAACTGTGCCTCCAGCACCACCAGCTGCAGTTGCATCCCCCAGCTCCCATGCAGGCACTTCCCCAAACCCATCAGATGTGAAAAGCATTTTGAACAGAGCCCAAACAACGGATCACTTTGACTCACAGAGCCCCGTCGAGACCGCTTTGGACATGGCCAGCCTTCCAAAGGTAAAGTCACGCGACAAAGCGACACACAATCTACGCATGAGGTTTTACCGAAGTTTGGAAAGTTCCTTGGACAGAACAATGGTCACCTACCGATACCAAGTTATTGTTGTTTGTTCAAGTAGCTGAGGAAGTCTGACATCACAGGCCTCAATTAAATGAAATATGTGACAACCTAGTTGCCCTTCGGGCCACCATTGGTTTGCTTATTATTTGAAAAAATCAAGTGAACAAGATTAACTAATAAGGACTTATTTTTTTGTTTTTGGTGTTACACACTTGGGCCCATGTCTGTGGCTACTGCCTGCTTCTCCTAATAGCCTCTAGCTCTTTCAGGCTCCAACTCGCCTGCTGAAATTCAGAAGCTGGGTGAGAACGCCAGGACTGGTTCAGGACTGACATGGTTGTGCATATTGCGCATGTGAGCATTGATCGCAAGACATCACAATGTTTTATGATAATCAAGCTGATGTGATATAAAAACTCTATTTGTTCAAATAAGAAGTTCAAAGAACATAATGAATTACTCATTTTCGAAGATGATATGTTGTTTTTGTTTTGAACTATATCGATATCCATTACTGATCAACATGATCTTATTAATGAACAACCCGTTAACCCAGCCAAGCTGTTCCATCTATAGTCTTCAACAAATTAACATCAGCCGTACATCGATATACTACATGTACATGCTACATGTTTAACAAGCGAATATTGTGTCGATCTAATCCATGCTATATTATTTTAATTCGGTCCACACATTAAAGTTTCTCTTTTAAAGAACTTCTGTTTGCTCATGACATGCAGAGGAGGATCCAAGAAGGACAAGCTTGCCATTCTCTTCGAGGAGTGGATCAAATGTGGCGAGGATTGGAGCAAGTCGTCTTTCATTCTGAGGATGAAGGAAAAGTCCAAAGAGAAAGTGAAGGGAGCAAGAAGATGGATGACCGAAAGCTGCATAGCCAACAAATATCTCCCTGGTCGCACCATGGAAGAGGCCAAGCAGATTGCCAGGGAGATCGTGCAGGGCAAGGAAAGCTGCCCGCACATGCGGGTAGCGCATATCCGCCCACACCCAAATCTTCCCACGCGGCAAGATATGCGCCTCTTTTTGGTTTGGGATGAGGCCTATGAATCCAGCGAGACTGACACCACAGTGGAATCATTGTTCAAGTGCCAGAGCGATGACAAGGATCCGAAGAAGGGCAAGACCAAGAAGAAGGACAACAAACGCAAAGCTTCAACCATATCCTCTTCCGCTTCTGACTCTGAGTCGCAGTCCAGCAGCAGTTCATCATCATCATCATCTACTGCCGAGAAAAAGAAGAAGAAAAGAAAGTCAAACACCAGCAAGAAGAGTGCATGCAGTGCAGGAGGCAAAGGTTCTAGGAAGAAGGAGTCAAAGAAGACAGAAAAGAAACCGCCGCGCGAAAGTTCAGTTGAAGCCAGTGAAAACGGTGATGCTGATGAAACCTCACCACCCAGTGCACCGGCTCTCACACCAAAGGAGTTGAAGAGGATCGAAAAAGACAGAGCAAAGCAAGAGAAGAAACAAGAGAGAGATGCAGAAAAGGAAAGGAAGCGCGTAGAGAATGAAGCAAAGAAACAAGAGCGACAGAACATCGGCAAGAAGAAAAGCCTTGTGAAGAAGGTACCAGGGAGGGTTACATCATCAGTGCACCAACGTCATCATTGAATTGTTTCTCATAATCAAATATATTATAATGTTAGAGTGTGATTTTAAACTTCATGAGGTATGTGTGCATGGTAGTCTTTTGATTTCCTTGGGCCAATTGGCTTCATAGTGGGTAATTATAGATGGTATACCATCAGTAATTTTGTCAGTTAATTAATTTGTTTTTCGACCTCAACCACGAGTTCTTTGTTCATATTGCCCACCCCAAATGTCTTGCCTTTGTTTCAGGAACTCAGTGGATTGGATGGCTGCATTGCCGACACTATCCGACGGGAGACGCATTCATTGGCCGTGAACCTTTGGCTGTATTAATTTGATGCCATCATCACAAACGTTAAACGATATATCACAAAAACATAAAAACATACAATCACAAAGATAGGAAACAAACTTAACAACTTAATGCAAACAAGTAATCGATCGATCAGTTTCAACTTCACGTGAGCCAAGAATACATGTCAAGGTTTGAAAAGTTTTCATTTGGGTTGACCAACTGAATCTGGGTGCCAAGATACTCCTCTCCAATCAGCTCTGTGCCAATCCAGGACTGATCCATCTCTGAAGAACGCTCTTGCTGCAGATGCAAAGAGCCACCGCACTAACCTCAAGTCCATGCGCGGAAAGCTTCAGGATGCGCTGGACAGCAACAAGGCGTGTCATCAGCAGTATTGTTCTGTGTGTATGCATACGTGGTGGTCAGCTCAGCCGATCAATATAACAATATATTTTGGAACACTAGTTCGTATTCCGATACTTTGTTTGAATTCATGTTTGTTTGCATACGCGTACGTACTACTGTACTAGTATGTTTAGGTTGGGCTCATATCGGGCAAGGGGGTTGGTATCACCAAATGTGTGCTTCTTTGATTATGTTATTTAACAATATTAGTCTTTAAATATTAAGGACATGGGCATTAAATCATTTAATTTTTGTTATGCCTCGGCTACCCATGCATGCATAGTACACATATTTCTGATGTAATATGTTGCAATGATGGTTGCAGGGGAACATCATAATTGAATTCCTATAAGATTCAAACTAGACGTACAATATGTTTTTTTCTCTGAGACCAAATTTTACCATCAATGAACCATCACTCCTAGATGATGATTGCAACGCGTGCTCAGGTGGATGAGATGGAATCGCTTGCGGATCAAGCTAAGTCGCTGCGTGAGCAATATAATTCGGCAAAGAAAGCTTTGCAGTGAAGCGATGTATTTCGCATGTTCGAGCCCCATTTTGTGAACAACATGACTGGGAAAATCCCTTTTTGTGATGATTCTGGGTAGATGCCACCAAGATTGCGATGTTGATCAATATTACCCTATATATACATATCAGCTATCAACCCCTTGTCAATTAAACAATATTAACACAGAAACCAGTTACAATATATAACTAGAAATTATGTATGTTATCCATCCAGCTTCTCATGCTACTTTTGTTTAAAGCTGCACTTGGTGGTCCACCAGATCATATGGATTTCAGAGACCCTCTCCTAGCCTGTGCAGAGCCTTCGGGGGATAGAAGGCTTGCTTGTGAAGGCAAGGAAGGCTAATCTAGAGAACCGGTAGCATTCAACATGTGCGATTTCGCATGTGCGGAAAAAAAACAGAATCAAATGCACTACAGAGTACGAGTCATGTGTTGTTTATATATGCGTGTATTGTCATACGTACATGCGCATATATATTAGAAGAATGATCTAAATAAAAATATGAAATATGAATTGAAGAAAATAGATGTATCGTATGACATGTTTATACTACATACTACATGCACATTTCCATGCGTGAATGCATGCAGCTGGCAGGTATTTGATACCCAAGTTAGAATGTATCCCAAGTTTGGTTCAGGTTGAAACATAATGCATAAGCGTTCATAAAATTGTAGATATATGAAGGGGGTAAAATTCAACAAAGTCAGAACTCACTACTGGTGAGTGGAGCATAACCCAATGAGATAATGTTGTTTTTCAAAAACTGCATACAGATGATTTCATTGATCAATGAATCATCCATTATATATAGTTGGTTCAACAATATCAATATACCATCAGCTGTTTTGTTTATCTTGTATAGGTTGCATCGTTTCCAGGTTGACTCAACTTAAGCTGCCAAGTCCCCTCGCAGGTGATGGTGCAGCTTGGGTCGCTCAAGGTGTGATAGAAGACGTATCCAGTTCTGTTCCTTGGCTAGAGCAATTGCACCGAGAAACTAACTTATCTTGACTCGAAGCCACAGATTTTGTTCTTTTACCCAGCTCCACATCATTGTGCCAACCATGTGATCAATCAAACAGAGTTTAACAGCCAACCAGCTGAGGTTTCAAGTATTGCGAAGGCAGTCAAAAATGTACGCAATCACTTGAAAGTGTCTTGTCCCATTGTTGATTTTTTGAGACCATCTTGATCATTCGAATGCATGCATGTGCATGCATTCAATTGAACTTTAAATCTCATGTCAAATGACAGGTCAATAGGTTTTATTCATAGCATGCATCGAACATGCTGACCCATGTAATCTCACAAATGGTAGTCATGCAGTGTCATGCATGGTATCAACGTGGTCATCCTAGGAATCAGGCAAAGCTGCCCACCCTTGGACCAGACGAATGGGAAGTTTCTCTGGAAAAAACACCTCCCGAGATTTCTGGCGCATGTGTCGAACTCCTGAGATAGAAACTTGGGTTCACTAGGACTTCGATCATTAGTGCAAAAGATACTAATTTGATGTGTTTCCATTTCATCACTATGTGTGTTAAAACAACGATTGCTATGATGCTAGCCATAGCAGTTCCTGATTTTTTCCTGTCACTCATTCCTATATCTCATTCTTTTTGGGGCCCTATTAGCTAGTGCATAAGCTCCTTTCAAAACCAAGGAAACTATGATGATCAAAGTACCCCTGAAGCTCGAGCAGTATGACAAAGGCTATGTGATGCAGGAAATTGGTGTCCTAGACCCTGTGTCTATTATCAGCTACCTCTTCAACACGGTCGGTATCGTGATCCCTGACATAGATGTGCAAAGGTATTGGGGTCACTACCGCTCGCGCCGGGTCAGTGCGACATGGGCAGTGAACCACCCAGCCACAAGCGATGCAATTCCATGTGGGCTCTACGGAGATTCATGTAAGATCCGTCAAGGGGAAAAGATGTTAGGTGTCTACATGAACTTACCGTTGTTCAGGCCCCGTTCAATCCGATGCTCTCGATTTCTTCTTGTTGCTGTGCAAGAGGAGCTGATGTACAAGCGACAAACCCTAGACTGCATATGGCGGCATGTCGTTTGGCGCATGAACCTGTTGATTGAA
Source organism: Symbiodinium kawagutii (assembly GCA_009767595.1). Taxonomy (NCBI): domain Eukaryota; class Dinophyceae; order Suessiales; family Symbiodiniaceae; genus Symbiodinium; species Symbiodinium kawagutii. The sequence goes on along the minus strand of VSDK01022274.1, from coordinate 378,403 downwards.
GGCAAGTATCCGTACTGCGACATCAACGGTGCTTTGCTTCAAGGTCCTCAGTTGCAGCGCGCTGGGAGTGAAGTGGTTCCTGGCAAAACTTTTGCAGTGACGGAGTTGCGTGGCGATTGGGTATGGTGGAAGGATTGCCTGTCATTTAAATCCTCTTGGAAAGCAGGTACCAACTACCCGGTTTGTTACAAGTGTGAAGCACGTGCACGAGAACCACTTCTTTACTATGAAGTGCACAAGGATTCACCTGTGTGGCAATCCGAATACACCACCCTGGCAGAATTCTTGACCAATCAGATGCCCCAAAATCCAAGCTACTCGGACCACGATATTGATTGCATTTTAAAGCATGATGCTAACAATGATTTTGAATCTTGATTATGTTTTTCAATATGCAAGCCATTCGAATCAACTTAGGTCCTCTCATAGCCCTGAAGGGGTTCGATGCCTCCCTGATTCGCTGGTGCAATATGCATGTGACGAACCTGGGGTTGCTTTATGGCACCAACGCCTCAGTACTGTGACTTGTCGACGTGTTTTTTTGAGCGCACATGTTTGAACATAAAAAACTTGATGTGTTTGCCAAATGTTTCCATCATCCTAACCAGTCATTGTATAAAAGGTATCTTTAAGATGATTCAATGTACTCAACTTTACTGGTCATGATTATGGATCGGCCACAAAGATCTGAGATGCATTGTACACGTACACATGTGTCATTGCCCTCGTAGCTTTCCACTTATGACTGAGCTGTTTCCAAGGATGATGCTCTGTGAGGACAAGTACTTTGAGGGCGACACCTTCGTAGACCAATTGCGAGCTGCATATGCTGATTTCAAGCAAGTCTGCCGGGCCAAAAAAATTTCTTGTTCCCAGAAGATGTTTACTCCCCGACTGGTGGCTCAACCAAAATTAATATTCTGAAATGATCATTGTAATTTAACTGTGTGATACTGTGTGCAGAATTGACCGAGCAGAAGTCCTTTTTTTGCCAACTAAAGTGCATCTTAAAACCAAAGCAGTGGTTGTTGCCCTATGTCAGCCATTAATTATCATCTTGCGTGGTTTTGGTTATGTTCACTCGCTTGGTTTGGCTTCATTCATACTACTGTACTGAGGTATTGAAAAAAGATGGTCAGCTTTTGATGACTGGGAAGGCTTACAACAACCGGTGCATTGCTGAATGGCTCTTTGATGTCTTGAAGAGGGCTCGTGCGACTTCAGCTGACCCAAGGATGTCTATTGCATGCCTTTGCATGACTCTTTGTGAATGAAATTTGGGAACTTGTTTCTAATGTGGATGCCCCACAAATTGAACAAACAAGTTTTACTTTTTGGACATCTGCAATTTGCAGGCATAGCCTTGTAAGTTCTGATGCAAACAATGTACGGGTTCATTAAAAAGGATCCTGAAGAGATATGTGTTAATTTGTTGCTTCGCCTGAAGAAAAAACAAAACACATCAATGTTAAATAAAGTTAAACTGAAAAAAAAACATTTAACTTCGCAGCTGTATATTGTACTACGCAATACCGGTGCAACATGGTTTCCCTCAAAGTTATTGCAAACCAATGTTGAAGGGTAGGTAGTGACTCACCATTGGCCAGTCATAGGTTTCCTGCAGCCCAGAACCTGAAACGTCCACCTTCACTAAGGAATGGAATGGTTCGATTTTTTGGGATCATGGAACGAAGCGGACGCTTCCTGCGCAACCCTCAGTGATCCCCATGTATCATGGCATCATCCCATCATCCATCATCAGACATGTAATGTGTTTATTCAATCCTTTTTTGACGCACAAATTTGAAGTGGCCTTTTATGCAGGTCCCCGGAGCAAGCCAAAGCCCTTGATGAAGCTGGAATGACTTATGTTGATGCTCACCTCAAACTCTCACGACTATCTTTCCAGAAACCTGTCAGCATTGATTTAACAATGCAATAATTTTGTCATTGACTTGGAACCACACCTCGCATACGATACGTGATGGATCGAGTTCATATAAGCAGCATCCCTTCTTGACCATTCAACAAATGATGGATTGAACAATGATTTGAATGACTCCCAAGGATGGGCAAGCCGCACTTCATTCTGCGACCCAAGCTGCATGCAACTTGCCAGCAATGACACCAGCAGTAGCAGTGGCAGCAGATCTCGTCATGCCAGGGCGACATGACAGGGCTGAATTGATGAAATCAGATCATCCATATCATGCATGTATGTACGGTATATTATGTGCATTCACTCGTCATCATTCTGAACCGTTGACATCCACAAATCGAGAAGTGTACCAAACAATTGTAGGTCATCAAAACTAATCGATATATTCAACCAGCGTCTGTGTGCCTAAGGCGTTTGGTCACATATTGCGATCTGTACGCGATCACTGCTACTGGGCTTGGATGTATTCAAATGTGGTTTGTATGTGTTTCTTGAAACGCGACATGTTTCAGCTGATTGTGCTGAGACGAAAATCCTCGACATGTGCACTGCTTTCACGATGAAGATGCAATGATGTGGCTGAAGCGTGTCTTTGCATGCATTTTCGACATGCCAATTAATTATATGACAAACATTTTCAATCCTTGGAATCAATGAGCCGTACGTGTTGCAGGACCAAGAAAGTTGATACTGCGCTGAATGTTTGTTTTGTTTTTTTGTTTTCCTGTTACGTTACCTAGATGTTCCCAGAAAGTCCCAGGTCTATTCTTCAGGCTGGTACACACGCGCACACGGGCAAACATTTGGAGAGCCAAGGTATCACCTTGAATGGGCATCAAAACCCTGCGAAGCAGCGCGATTGGTGCTTGAGACTGTCGAAACTCAGGACCCCGTATGTCGAAGCTATGTGGTGATTTACGTTGATTTTTGATTTCCGGTTTATAGGTTTCTGAGGGTTCTGAAACTGCTCATGCGTGCATGAGTGGGCACATTGTGTGTCTTCTTTGAACTTCATGAATTTCATATTTAGAAGAAAAATCTTTTCTTGATTGAAATCAATGCCTTGTGCACATGGCAATGTGCGATGTTAACATGGCACATGGTCCCCACCCTTTGGTGTCAGGATGCTGTCCATGAAATGGAAGGTGCAGGAGTTCCTTATCTTCTATAAGTCTTGGCCTCCTGAACAATCTTAGAACTGTACCAGGTACGATGTACACTATCGATCTATTCTACAGAAAGTTCCAGGCCTCTATGTTTTAGATCTCTTTCAATTTTTGAAAAAATAAATGAAGCGAGGGATCGATCCACTGCTCAAAAGCGTTTTTGAAGCTGAACAATGTTGGCTGGTGGTGCGTATTGTGCATCAATACTTGGTTTGTCACGCTAAGGCTCAATGCTTCGTCAGCTGCACGCTCTTGAGTGGAAGAGAGAAAAAATCCGAGACATAGTTGATAGTGGTCGGCTGACAGTGGCTGGTAGCAAAGATCATCCAACATCATCTCACGATGGCTGGATTGAAACAAACATAAACTTTATCATCCTATGATGGGCTGATCTGCAACGATGATCACTTGACACTATCATCCAAAAGATGATGCTATTTGGATCCCCTTGGATGATTTCATTCCTTGGCTCATCTTGCTGTGCTGATGAACATCTAGGCAGGACTGGGCGTGGCTAGCGTGGTTTGCGCGTGGTTGGGCTGGCTTGGGCAAAGTTTAGCCTTTGACCCTAAGCACGGGCAAAGAATAGACCTGGGACTCCCTGGGTATTGTCACTACTTTGATGTCAATGGTTTTATTTGCCACTAATCAACCATTATATCATCCATTGTACTTTTTATATCTTTGTTAAAACAATGATGTCATATATACCAATGCTAATGATACCAAAACTACCGTTATTCATCACAAATCATTTAGCCAAAAACCATTATTAATCAAAATCAACCATCATCGACCAGCATTCACCACTATCAATGACTATCAGTGATCATCTTCCATCATTCACAGGAACGCTTATTCACGACCGGAGTTGGTGATCAACCATCAAGCAATCATCATGCTTATCTTTACAAACCCCCATTAAGGATCAGTTTCTATCACTGCCATTATGAATGATCACTGAACGTCAATCAGTCATCATCTTGAATCAAAATTACTAAACACATTACTGACATTCATCATCCATCATTTGAGAATTACCAGCCAATAATATGAACCATCGTTGAACTGTCATAAACCATCAATTGATCATCGATATACCCATCATTTAACGACCAACTGACCACATATCACCCGTCAACCAACCACCATGAAATCAGCAGTACTCATCACCCTACCATCACTAAAATCAAAAATCAACCATCTCTGAACTATCATGCTAGCATTAAATACCATCATTACCAGCAATCATCATTCGTCACTAGTGATTGTCAATTAACCATCATGGAACTCATTAACCAACACTAGAACCATTTGACTGGTTTGTGGGTGAAACACCCCTCTGAAAAATGTTCCTTGATCAACCAACCATCCCAAACATGGGGGAAAATCAAACATGTCAATCAAACCACCAACCAATTAACCATTCTTAGCCACGAACCATAGTTAAGCATTCATTAACCACTGATATCCACTATTGCCACCATTGCTACCACTATCATTATGAACTATCATTAGTCATTGTTGTCCGTGAATGATCCTATTTTACACATAGCTTTAAACATTGACATCCATGATTCCCACCATCATTCAACCACTCTGCTGCCATCGTCCCGGCGACCTCGAAACCTCGTAGATCACCGTGGCTTCAGCTCCATTTGCCCCACCCACCTTTGAGCGTTCAACCAACAGGAGCCGTGACCAAGGAATCCCCACGGGTTGCTAAGGAGTCCTGAGGCTACCTCAGGATTGCTAAGGGTTCTGAAGGGTTGCTAAGGGTTAAGAATGCGTTAAGAATACTAGGAATAGTGAGTGGATGGCTAATAGTTGATGATATTGATTTTCAATGCTAGTTGTAGATGTTGATGCTTGATGCTAATTGGGTAACATCCTACTTGGCTGTATATTAGCCTATCAGCATCAATCTTGGTGATTAGTACTTGTCACTGGCTGGTTCATAAGTGTCAATGATTATGATTGATGATATTGATTGGTGATAGTCAGTTGATGTTAAATTGATGTTTACTGTAGTTTATTGCCAATCAATGGCTGAATGGCACTCTAATGGTTAACAGATGGTGAATTTCATCACAAAAGGGTTCACGGGTCTTGGATCAACGACATGGCCTTGTTAAACCCTATCAATGCAAGGTAAAGCGATAAAATGACCAATAAAGTATATGGATCTGTCCAAAAATGGTAAACACATGAATGCTGTGATTACAAGTGACTCCACAGTGTGTAGAGCGGTTGAAGCCCTTGAACACTACATTTGTTGAAAGAATGGAATGAGCGTACGAAGAGCCAAAACAATATGAACCTTGGCACGGGTATAGCGAAAATCAACACAACAAAACATGGGCATTCTAAAATTTACAATACCAACAAGAGAAGGCGATTATGTCTATAGCAAGAATAAACAGAATGCAATAGCGGCACATTGTTGTCCAATCTTTTCGACAAGGATCATTCTGTTCTGGTTCTGGAATATTGATTCGCATTTCCACTTGTCGGCTCTGGGACAATCAGGACAAGAAGGCATGAGAAGCAACCAACGGGGCATAACCACTGTGATGCGCGCAGTGAGCATCACTTAGGAACAAGAACTGATTGCTTAGTAGTGCTTTCCCTGATCATGTCCCACAGCTTTCCCTTTAGATATTTGGCAACACGCGTGCCAGTAACCGCTTTCACACGGTCCGGTTTGGCATCTTCACGGATGCCCCCCAGAACGCCCAAGATGGTTCTGAAGGCTGACGAGATGATTCTCGACAATATCGCTCGCCTTCTTGGTGCACGCCCAGTCAAAGACACCACAATCCATTGACGCCACAAAATCGCAATTTCCCATCAACTCCAAATGATTAATAAAGGTGTGTGCTGCATGAAAGAAAAACATCAAACCGGATAGCGCATCTACAACACAAACGAACCCAGTTGTTGGAATAACTTGAAAGCAGTGTCATGGCTTGATCATGTTCATTTTTTCTGGCAGCTCTTGGCAGTGAATTACTCATCATCCAACAGATCGAGCTCCTAGCGGCCATCTCGAGTGTCTAAGTAGCAGACCACTTTCCTCGTCTCACAGAGGGTAAAGATAAAGCATGTTTTGTCTTCAGAGGAGAAACTTGCCAACAATTCAGGTGGCGCACCGCTGCGGCAAGGACTAGGGAGCTCTTTCATAAATGCTCTTTGAAGGAAGACGACTTTCGGATGGAAAGTGGCCTACATTCCAGCCCCTTCAATGAAATTTTGGCCGACCTGGCGGGTGCGACTAAACCCCAAGCCGAGCTTGCCGGCCGTGGCCAGCGCAAAGCTTCAAGGTTCGTATCGACATAAGCGGCTCAGAATTAACCAGCGCTTGCACACAGAAACTTGAGGGCCCAGGATCTGAAAACTCCGACGAACGATTTCCCCCGCCAGCGAGCTTTGAGGTTCCACCTTCGATTTCAAGGGTTGAGTTCGCACAAAATGGGGGGATACAGAATGTAACCTTGTATCGAATGTATCATGAATCAATAAATATCAATCAATGCGTCCTTTCCCCCGTGCAAAAGTCTGAGAAACTCTGTGGTTCATCAGTTCGGTGACAGCTGAAGCCTGGGTACCCAGGTAGGTCAAACCCCAAATCACCCGCTTACCCAGTGAACCAGATAGGGTTTGACCTATGTAATAGCAGGTTGAGACCAAGTAAAACAGGCAGGTTAACCTACTGGGTGGTGTAAACCACCAGCCTACCCATCCTGGGTTCCTGTTGACCCTTGTTGGTTGCTATCCCCCAGTGGCCAGCGTACCCTACCGGTGAATTCACCCTTGTGCGCTACTCTTCGCCACCTATCTCCTGCAGAAGCTTCGTCAGCAGCCCTCAGCGCCATCTAGATCCACCATTCACTGGGCTGCCCAGCGCGAATGCCATCCGCACCGCATTGGCACAGCATCGAGGCCTATCAGAGATTTGTGGGAACCCAAGGTTTGAGACTGCCAGCTATCACAGTCACAGTGGTGAATGGTGAACTGTAGGGAGGCACAGGTGAACTTGCAGGGGCCAGGCGTGAAGAAATGCAGCTGGTGAATGATTCATAGATGAGATGACTCATGGTGAACTTTTGGGAGAATCATGGGGAATCACAAGTGAATCATGGTTGCGTTTGGGAAATGGTGTGAATCATTTGGGAATCATGGTGAATCGATAGTGCAAAGTTGCGCCACCGCGACAGCAAGGCGCGGCCAAACCTGTCCAACCATTTCCCATCACAAGTTGTCCAGCCCCAAGTGTCCCAAGTTACCAGGGAACCCCATCATTTTCACGAGCAGCAGGTGGGTCCACCAGGAAACCCTATGCTGTCGCTGTTCGGCAGGTGGAGAAAGCCGAACCGAATCACATGAGTTGGCCATGTGTGTGGCACGCTTGCAAGTGGGTTGCAAGCGGAACTTGTGGCTATTCATTGGGGTCCTGCAAGGGGCCCCACAATGCGAGCTGTGGTGGGCATTTCGTTTCAAATCATCATTGGGTACTTGTTACCCATATGTGATGGTATTGTCTTTCGACCAAGAACTGCTAAGCCACGCAATGGTCGGTGACCCTATGCCCAGGGACAAATGATCGCCATGGAAAACCAACCTTTTGTGACGAACCGCCTGAACTTGCCACGCAACGATCCAGCCGTGCATGCAACCAAACGAACTTGGCAAAGTCCTTACAAGTTGAAAAAATCCATCAGTGCGGTGCTTTTGCTCAAAACCAGCCAACCACCCACTACTTGCTTCACTACGAACCACCATCAACTCGTCAAACGCAATGACACACACCCAACCACCCAACCACCCTGGGACAACCAACCTGGGACAACCAACCTGGGACAACCAACCAACCCCAACCACCCAACCACCCACCAAGCCCTAACCAACCACGCCACGCCACCCACGCGACCTGACTGATGGAGTTCACCGGCCCTGCAATGACATCGATGCCTGCGAAGTGCTCCTCGCTGGGAATGATTTCCCTGAGCCCCCAAGGTCCCAAAGGTAGGGTTTTACCCTCCAAAATATGGGTTATAACCTGTAAAAATGATGGTGCGCTGGGGGCTCATGGTTAGAATTAACTTTAATTATGACTGATTAATCGTGACTAGATTAATTCAAAACCATTAATATAGATGTATTCTCATTATGGTTTAGTTTCTAACAATCAGAATGTTCAGTTAATGGTTGGATTGTCACACTTATAGTCACTGTTGTCACTAATAGTTCATAGTAATGGCCATTCATAGTTCGTAGTTTCATTATTGCTCATGGTTAAACCATTGATAATTTTGAACATTCTCATCAATAGTTCATAGGAATGGCCATAAATAATAGCTTATAGTGGTTAATTCATGGTTGATCATGTTGGCTAATAGTGGCTAGGAATTAATAATGGTTAGTGACAATGGCCAATAATGGTGGATAATAATAACCAATAGTGGTCTTAATTGGATGATGGTTGATCATGAATTCATAATGGTCAATAGACGAACTAAGACGAATAATGATTGATAACGGTTGTTTCATGGCGGTAAACAAGCTGCTTAAAAGTGATGAATGATGGTTCGTTAGCAATAATGGCTACGCATGGTTCATATTGATGGTTGATAATACTTGGGAATCGATGATGGCTTGTAGTGATGGCTTAAAGACGGTTAATGCAAATTGCTATTCATGACCAACAACAGTTAGATAAAAGTCGAACCAACTGGCCAATGATTGTCAATGATTCATAATCATGGTTGCTAATCGTTAATGAGGTTTCATGTTTCATGGTTTTCGACTTAGAAAAAGGCACCGTTTTCACCATCGGTCATGTGGATGCGCCCATCTTAAATTACTGGGCAACCATCCCTGTTATCAAGAGGCACGGCTGCAACCACTATTGCCAATTTTCTACTCAAACCTTGTCAGCCGTTCTTACCCATTTTGAGCAAGTGAGCTTGGTGATGATCGATCTTTAGCAGTAGGTACTGGTGCCTATCAATCAATGACCACTTCACGGTAAACAGCTTTTGACTTCAGTGAAACATCGGTGGCTTATTTCATGGATCTCTCACTAACCGTTAACCGTATACAGACTGTGTATATACATATGGTATGTGTATTGTGTGTACATAACCCTTGGTGTTGGTTTTTCTCTCTCCATTTGAACTCGGAAAATCCATCATTTTTTGAACCGTGTTCACTGTTTTGCACCCCTAGAAAGGATTAACTACAATCAGCCGCCATGATGGCTGTTTATTGCACAATGTTAGCCAGTACTGCCTACTGCTCATAAGTGATTACTCACCATGGTTTTTTAGGGCTGGTTCACCTACCTTATTACGGGTGTAAAGAACCATGGCTTCACTCATTCTAGCTGCACGTCCAAGTAGGCATCGTAATCATCATGTTGGGTGTTGAGTGATGATTACTGTAGCTGTGATTAGCAGCAGCCAACAATCATGAATCAATCTTATCCCCTATCATTAACCATTATCAATGTTTCTGAACGCTATAATGGTTAATAAACATTGATTCATGATAATGGTTCATGACAATGGTTTCCGCTAATCAATTGATACACCCTATCATTATCATAAAACCACGGCCCAAGTATCAACCATTCACCCTGCGCCACCGCGCAAGGGCGTGGCTTCGACCGCAACAACCGGTCCTTCATCTGCTTCAAGAAGGCGATCTGGCTGCAGTTGGTAGCGCGTCCGGTGCAATCCAGGGGCCAGGTCTATCCCGGTCCAAATGGTGGTTTCTTAAGCCGTAGGGATCCGCAAGTTATGGTCCCTTGATTACTTTGAATGGCTAATGACTTGGATGATTTGGGGGTACCCCTATGATTTGAGAAACACCCAAATGATTGGATGATTGGTAGTTACAACTAGCTACTAGTTATAATGACCATAACTCACATGAGTTGACTGCTGATGGTAGAGGCCACTTGTTTTGTTGTAAACCTGGCGTTGACATAGTGTCCCGCCCTCATTGGCATGGGTTTACCAATCATTGGGGATAATCAAGAATCGAACTAAGCAAACTTTTCAGAAGCCGTTCTACCCTGAGAATAGCATTGCACATTGCCATCTTGAATTGAATAATGTTATGGACTAAACTTGCTGACTTCGGGGTAAATTGCGGCGCAGTGGGTTCGCAACACAAACCACCCAGAACAAACCACTACCGCCCCCCGCTAAATATCCAAAAAATGAATCTCTGAAAATTGTTGTAATTGAAATTGCAGCATTGATATTGGGGAGCTCTCGGCCAACCACACGCAGCAATACCAATAGTTAAGCATCAAGGGTTGTTGTAGGTTACAGTTTCAAAATCAATCGTTTGCAGCAACAACATAGTTTGTCCCAAACTATATTTACCTGTAGTATACGTTGGTTTTTTTCAATGGTTGCTCTGGAGGTTTAATGAAAAACGCAAAATTGTGGGAATAACTGAAATGGATTGAAAATGACATCTTAAGAAATGTGCTGTTCGTTCATCACTATGTGGCGGTTTCAGGGCATCATGCGGGATGAGGAATCGCCAATGGGAGCTAATCTACCCTCTGGGTCACCCAACGCGTCTGACCCCCATTGCAAAAAGGTAGTGGAACGGTAGTGGAACGCCTGGAGATGCTGGCCTGTGGGTCTTTGCCGGCAGTTTGGACTGCGGGTAACTTCTCAGCCTGCTTCTTCTCCGGTGACTTCTCAGCCTTTCTTCTCATTGTTTCTGAAACATGTTCCATTCATTCAATTGATCTTGATGAAGACTTACCAGGTGACACCCCGAGGCCAGGAAGAGCTCCATGCTGCACATCACACAGGCGCCTGGTCCTACGTAAAAAACACCCAACTGTGGCATTGGGGTGTGATGCATCGAATGATGCAGTCGTGGAGGCCTGCCACTGGTGGGGGCATTGGCTTTTGGAACTGGGTC